>JARHVA010005713.1:212500-812500 GCA_037957365.1 Torreya grandis
TAATTGTGTTTCATCATACTATATTGACTTGGATGATATATTTCATTTCAATCCTACTTTACCAAACTATATTGAACTAGCCTATCTAATTTATTTTAATCATATTTCTTTAGTTGTATTAGCCTGATTGATACCTTACATCAAAATTTTCTATCACCTCCAAAAGATCTTGATATTTTAAAATATTCCACATTCCCTAATGTAACATAGATTTACATATATTTTGACATCATTTCTAGACCTATAAATCTTTATATTAACTCTAATCTACCTACAACACATATATTGGGGGATCTTTTGATACCCACGATTTTTTCATTACACATATTGTGGCACATAGCATTGCCCATGATTTTATTATATAAACCTTTGGGGAATCTTTATATGCCCATCCTTAACTTTATACATGATTTAAGGGAATCTTAAATGCCCATAATATTTCTCTTGGCTTCTTGATTTATCATATTTGCCATCAAGAATTAATTAATAGCCATTCACATCTTACAAATAAATAAACTCAGCTTAAATAAATGTTTTGAAATAAGTATAGTCAAATTTGAAATTATCTTATTTGATATGGACATTAGCATAGATTTTTATATTCTTTTATCTCATGTTTCTTTATTTTCCTAAATTTCATTCCATTATCATTATTTTTATACACCATTGCTTCCTTTTTGGGTCCTTTGAATTTTTCTAGTCATCCTTAGATTCACTTAAGGATCTTAGGTATCACCTTCTATTTTTGTATCATTTTTGCATTCATCTTTAAATTAACCAAATAGTTATCACCTTAGTGTTTTATATCAGTTAATATTAAGATTTATTTTACCTAATGCTATAATGTATCACCTTCTATTTTTATACCATTCTTTTAGTCAACCTTAGTTTACCTTGTGGATATTAGGTTTTGCCTCTGGGATTTATTTTAATCATTACAATAATTTTACAATCAACCTTTGTTTCACCTAAGAATATTAGGTATCACCTTCAAGTTTTTTATATTATATTTATTTACCATTTTTTAGTTTTCTTTAGTCTCCTTATAATTATTTTCCATCATATATAATTTCCCCCTCTTTTGGGATGCCTTTTTATTAGTGTTTGTGTTAGATCCCATGTAGGTTATTATGGCTTCCATAGTGACATAACTATCATTTTTCACAACATAACCTCATAATTTTTGAACCATTATTTTACATTTTTGTGTTATCTACAAGCCTATCCATCATTGTAATATCATTATTTATCATATGGATGCATTTCTCATGATCCCCATCTATCATATTTTTATTTTATCTTGAGGCACATGTAGGTCAATTTTGAGATTTCACACTTCCATGTGGACCAAGTCTATGAGTCTTTAGGCACCATCGTCATTAGGTCCTCCTCTCTAGTAGTTGAGTGTGATATCTCTTATGTTAGTCATTTATATCTCCCATGTTTGGTTTTTCCAAGTATATAAAAAGGAGGATAAATAGAAAAATCTAAAAGTGTTAAAATCCTTTTTATAACAAAAGTTAAAACTACAATATTAAAATTTAAATCAAACCAAAATACATGATCTTTGTTTGGCACATCTATTATTCTAGTCAAATATATAACTCCATAGTTAGAATCATGATAGATCTAAGGTCAATTATGTTGTGGTACACTAGTATATTGGGGTAGAAGGTCTTGTATTATTATATCATTATATCTTCCCACATTCTCATCACAACTAATTTCACACACAAGTACCCAATCTTCACGGTAGGTCGATGAATCTCTAAGGGGTCCTAAAAAGTATAAAACATGTTTTTTTTTAAAGTTATGGTCACTATATTTTTCATACATATATCCTTGATGGGATAATCTATGTAATTCACTTATTATCCCAAGTTTTTTCCTTTTCTATGGAGTTTTCTAGGTCTTTGATGTTGTAATATATTAGTCTTGACCACTTGTCTAGAGGTCTAGTCTTCACTAAGGATTTATAAATTACCCATGTGGCATATTTCCTTCATAATTACATCATAATTTAATAATATCCCTTTGATTAATATTTCTTGGATTTGATCATGTCCTATCTCATCTACCTTTGGTGTTGATTTACATCAATAGTCTATGACACCACTAGTGTCTTCAGTTTGTCACTTACATTTTAAGCCCTAGGGAATCAATAGGGCCTTCCTAAAAAATTCCCATCACTTTTAATATCCACACCATATATATAATAATAATCACATAATTTGATGGGTATGCTCCTTTACATTATGTTTTAGAATAATCATTGATTTTGAGTTTTCACTCATTGGAGTATTTGGCTTATTACCATCATGTTCTTATTTTATCTTTATGGACTTCACTTATCTTTCTTAGAATATTTTTACAATTATTTATGTTTAAAGTGTTTTATTTCAGTTTACTTGACTTGTCTTACATGGGATGACATTTTTCATATCCTTGTTTGATAATCTTTCACATTTTATTACATTGGATATTTTCATTCTTTTTACAATGCTTTACATTCTTTATCATAGGATTTTGTGTATTTTACATTGATAATCATCATATTAGATTTTTTAATTTTTACCATTCATTTTCTCGCATTAATTATAAAATAATAAAACATACATCACATTAAACACATCTCAAATTTCAAAACTTTAATACATATACCTATAGATGTCATTTGTTGCCCATATTGTTGTTTTTGTAGGTCATTTTCATGAACAAAAAAAACAAAGACTTAGAATATTTGTGAGATAGGTAATTTAAATTACTAACAAAAAATTATTAAAAAAATATATAATTTTATCCTTTTTTTTAGGTTTGTGTCTCATTCTTATCATTGGGTGCCTTCCATCACTTTCAAGTTATGTAGTATTTATACAATCAAGAAGGTAAGTGAAGGTATTGTTTTATTTATATTTAATTACATTTACTTTTAGTTATTTTATCATTTCATTTCAATTATGTTCTTTAGTGTTACTATGTTTCTTTTCCAAAACACCAACATGTGTTACAGTATTGTGACATGTGATGAGCATTGAGTGGGGCAAATTTATACACATAATATTTTAAACTTTATTATTTACTAACACTTTCAATTATAATGGCTTATTGACACATCAATCGCCCTAAGTGAAGGCCTTAAAGGATGCACCAAGAATCGATTGGTAAAGGCTCATGGTGATTTATGAGAGATGTTATTATATCATAATTACACCATTACTACTATTAGTTTGGCTTCATATAAATTTACATCCTTATACCTCTCTTATTTACCTCTTGTAAATATTTTTTTAACTTCCATATATCTTATGATATCAACCTGGTCAATACAATCTATTTTATGCCTTCACCCTTCATATAATGTATCAACCAACTCCACTATTGATCATCTTGATATATTTTAGAGTCTAAGGTTTATTTTGGGTGTTATATCAATATATATAAGGGTCACATTTCATTCATTTCATATCATATACTATTTATTTTTTCTACTTTCATTCACACTTATTCGCTAAGTAGCATTTTGGAGAGTTAGTAGCTTATAACCTTACTTTGAGGAGTCTTATCTTGTGGTGTCATTGAAGATAAATAGGAGTCATTGCGAGTTCCTATCTAAGTATATCTTAGGTCTTTATTAATCCATTTATTCAATATACAACATTCTCTTACAAATCTCCACTTGAGGCAAGTGTAAAATTGAAACATTAGGAAGTACACCCTAAGGTAAGTATATTTTATCCCTATACACTTTCATGTATTTACTTAGTAAATTATATATTGTTAGTTTGTTGTGGATGAATGTATGTGTATTCTTGTTATACCTTCTTTGCACTGAATAAGCTAGTGTATCTATAGGATTTATTAGACTTTCCATAAATTAATTTACATTACTTAAACCCTTATTTTTTTGACAATGACACCTTACCCATTTAAAATCATTATAACCCATCCTTTAGTTTAGGTTATCTCTTAAAACCATTTACTTTACAATCATAACATATTTTTATTGAGATCTAGTGAGAGATACATCTTTGTACTGTAGTCTTAAACTTTACACCCATTCCCTATGAACATTCATGTTTGAGATAACATTTTGATATATCTATGGAATCCATTTGATCCTTACTCGATTATCCAAGTATCACAAGCTCTATTTTATCAACCTTATTTGAGTTTTAGTCTATTGAGAGAAAGAAGATAATTTTAGGTTAATCTTAGTTTATGTATATAGTATCATCCAAGTTGATAAAATTGGAATATGTCAGATAAAATTGTATAGTATCAACTAGGTAAATAAAATAAGAATGTAATAAATCATAATTAGAATGATATTGAGATAGATGATATAGTAAAAGGAGAATAAAGTTACAAAACATATGGTACTAGCTAAGAAAATACCATAGGATATAGGGAAGATAGAAAATATGGATAAGAAGAAAAGAATGGATAAAGAAATATATAGACACTTGGAGGAATTTATACTAATAGTAGTGATGGTGTAATCAGGATAGAATACCAACATATCTCACAAAGCACCATGAATCAATTTTACCCCATTTTTGGTGAATATTTTAAGGCATGCACTTATGGATATTGATACACTGATAAGCCACTAAAATATAAATCATTAATAAATGATAAAATAAAAAAGAATATGTCTATATATTAAGAACAACATTGTTCTTGATTTATGGAAATTTACATTTAAATATGGAGTTATCCTAAATGTGCACTTCAAAAATATCACATGGGTTTGTTTCCTAGAGGAAAAACATGAAGGGAAAGTGATTTATTATAGTTGGTTCATAATGGTATTATGTCATGCCCACATATTTCATTTCAAAAACATAAATATGTGTTTACATTCATTGATGATGTCACTCATAGATCATGGTTATACTATCTAAAAAAATTGAATTATTTGAGAACATAAATTTTTATAAAGCCCTTGTTTAAAACCTATCAAATATAAAAATGCAGATTCTCTATTTAGATAATGGAGGATAGTTCTTTTTTTTAAATATATGATTTTATGTTATGAATAGTAATGTATTCAACTTCAACATATTTTTCCCTAAACTCATTACCGTAATAGTGTCACTAAGCACAAAAATTATACACTTAAATAAATAGACATTTTCATGTTGAATTCTAAATACTTGCCTCCTATGTGTTGGGCATACTAAATTTAATGTGTAACATACTTTAAAATTTCCATTCCCCATTTAGTTTTGTAAGACATGGATCTTGAAGTAAAATGACTTAGTGTTATGTTACTATTAAGAACCCAATAATAGCCATTATAAATCTATAAAGTAAATTATAATGTATCTTTATAGTATCACTAATTATGGGATTAACTATAATTTAGGAGGAAAAACCTAAATTTTAGGTTATATCTCTAGTGTAAAAATATAAGTTGTAGGTTACATAGATAGTAATTATTTATGATACCTAAATGATTGGAAATTGACTACATGATGCATCTATAATCTTGGGGAAATTTTGGTGACTTGGTATTACAAAAAATATATTATTATTAATTTGTTTATTATGTAACTTGACTAGAGTGGAGATATTATTTACAACTAGAGGCATTTTGGATTTGACACATGCTTTAAAAGTTTAATAAAATTTGGACCCAACCCACAACACTTTAGTGCGCTAATCATAGGGGTATCCACATCTCTTACAACCTAGTGGAATATTAACACACAAATCACTTTGAGATTCATATGAGTTGTGTGTGTGTGTGTGTGTGTGTGTGTGTGTGTGTGTGTGTGTGTGTGTGTGTGTGTGTGTGTGTGTGTGTGTGTGTGTGTGTGTGTGTAAGTGCGTGTGTGTGTGTACTTACTATATAAACTTATTAATAATAAGTATTTCAAGACATATGACTAGGTTGCAACCATCTTCATAAATCCCTTTATTAAGGGCAAATATTTTCAACTTAGGAAACTTTTGGGAGTGAAGGAATTTGTCTACAATGGGGGATAGTTCATTTATTATTTCATCTTTCCCTTTATCAAATTACATATTATGGGGGGATATTAGTTTATTTAAATACTCATACATTTTTTATGGTTCGATATGTGTTTTTAATATTAATTTTTTTTATTGCATGCCTAAATATTTTACATAGAATCACTAAATTATATAAAAAGTCAACATCTCTACCCATATTTCAAAAATAAACACATAATATATTTAAAATGTTGAGTAATAATAATTATAAATAAATTAGATTATTTGGCTAATAAACCATGATTAAGGGGAATCCACACCATTAAAATCAACCATGGCACAATCGTAGCCATAACTACTTGATTCTTCATGTTGGGTATATAGAGTGATTTGTACCTTTCTAGATGGATATTAATTTTGAATATTGATAGGAAATAATTGATTCACTTATATCCATATTTTATTGATATATAAGATTATAAATTAATTAATTGACTATATTTATTTATAGGAAAAGTACTACTTTAAAGAATAATTTTTATATAAGTTTGCTTTATAGAGGATTTATTCTATAATTATTCTAATCTCAAAACTTGACCCTAACATATGTATTTTATATATAAGAACACATATGGCTATTGGGTAAGCTAACCTATATGGATTAGAGTTATTATTGTTATATTAACATTTTTTCAGAGGTTTTTAATATATAGAGGTAGTATTACTACCTAGATAAATTTGTGGGTTATATTTCTTATTATTCATCATTATTTATCTATTGAATACATGTGGGTGTTTGTATTAAGGTATTTCATCTATCTAAAAACCTATCTAGGAATTTAATAATATGATAATCACATATGACCTTGATATTTATAGGGTTAATATGAACCCCATTATCATAAATAATATGACTAAGATATTATATTATTTCCTTTGAAAATACACACTTTGACACCTTGGAATACAAATTATCCTTGGATAGTATATCCAAAACAACATCTGAATTCTTGTAATGGGATGATAATGAGTTACTATAAATAAGGATATCATAAATTAATATAATAAAAAAATTACATAAGATCTTATTGAAAATCTTGTTCATCAATGCTTAAAATATGGTTGTAGCATTGTTTAGACCAAAAGGAATGACCCTAAATTAGTAGTGGCCTAAATACATTCTAAAGGTAGTATTATCTTGGTCTTGAATCTAAATATTTGTATGATACTATCTTGATCTAAGATATATTTTTTAGAAATACAATTCCCCATAAAACTCATCTAGTAGATCACCAATCCTTGGCATTCAAAATTTATTTTTAATTGTGATTTTTTTAAGGCTCTATAATCAATAAAGAGTCTATATGTCCCATACTTATGTACCACTAGATTAGTCAATGTGATCCTACTAGGGATGATGATTCTAACCTCCAAGAGTTCACTTGTAAATTTTCCTATCTTTGAATTCTTAAAATGCCTCTATCTATAAGAGTGTACCACCATTTTCCCATTTTTAGGGGGGTTAAGCTCAATAATGTTTTGTAATTCCCTATTTGGTGATAGGATATTTAGTGTATCCTAAAAAAATAAATTATATTTTCATATCAGCTCTAGAATACTTGAAACCTATTTATATGGGACTGATTATTCTATATCCATACTATAAAGGTGAGCCACAAATCCATAATTCTCATTCCTCAAACAAATCATTGGATCAGAATCAATAATTTGTATTTCCATCATGGGTAAAGACTTGATAGTATACTCATGGTCCCCTTAATTGAATGTCAATAATCACTCATGATGATCGATGGATTATTATATTAATGAGAATAACTATCAAACCAATAATATAAAATCCACACCCCCAATATCAACCACAAATAATTTATATTTAAGGACATAATTTGCCATTAAAAGTTCCACATTATGAACTAATATTATGCATTAAATACTTTGATGTCCTAAAACCTCAATGGGGAAAATTTTATGTGTCTAAATGGAGACATAACATGTGGAATTTTTGTTATCTAGAATATTAATTGTACCTTTTAGATTGACCATGACCAAAACTCAAGCTTTCTTGACATGAGAAAAGATCTTCATTATTTCTAGTGATTTATCCATATAATTATAAAAAGTGACACATGCATCTCTCCTTTTTATATTATATGAGGAGATAGGTCTTTAGGTTCACACTATACATAAAGTTTCTTAGGAAATTTTTCATTATAGAACTCTGATTATAGCTCATGATAACAAGCATCCTCTTCCTTAAAAAGATTTTTTTTGTCTATAGACAATACCCCTGCTCCATGGTTCAGAACACCTACATCATGGGTATACAATGGTAAATGTAATGGAAAATTTAAGAATAGGGTCTTTGCTTTTCTTGTCCAAGGTAAAGATCTAAAGGTAGTATTTATTACCATTTCTTAAAGGGAATTATAATGTTTTTAAGATCTTGTAGCTATACTAATATCCATTTCAAAGTAATATAGGTCAAAATTCCTTACCTTTATTCTAATTTCAAGTTGTAGGTTTTAAATATATATCTTCCACACCATATTCAAAGATAACTTGGTCTTGGAATCCAAAACTCAATACACACACACACACACACACACACACACACACACCTCAATATACATATCTTTCTAAAACATGTGCATAAACTAGGTATCCTAAGATTCATTTGAGTTACAATCAGCTCTCTTTTTTAGGGATTTATAAAATTCTATAAATTCACCCATGATATTTTTAAAAGCCAATCTCTCTCCCTATGTGTGGGAATCACTGTACAAATGTTATAGAGACACATTCAACTTGTCATCTTGACTTTTAATATTTTATACCCTAAAGATAATTGTAAGCTTTCTCAACCATCTATGAACCTCCATTTTACCTATAAAATAATATTTTTGGATCTTCATTAGTATGTTAAAATAAGTATGATGGAATATTTATTTCTCACTCTCTCATATTCTTTGCACTCATCATCTTCCTCATTTATTGAATTTGTTTCATATCCTAAGGGTTTTCTTCATCTTATTTATCAGTTGTCAACTCTAGTTATCTTCCTGATGAAAGAATATCCTTTTGAATGTCCTTAAATATATCCTAAAATAACTCTTTCATCTCATCATTTTTCATGAATTTGAATTATTTCTTAGATAAACTCCCCTCAACATTTTAGTAGCAACTATGAAAATCAACTAAAACTTTGATATCAATTTATGCATTCTATTTTATCAAAATTAGGGAAATAAAGAAATTCTTAGATCTTAATTATGAAAAACTTATACATAAAATAAGAACATTTAGATGTGAAATAATTATTTATTTCTAATTTATAACTCTACTATATTTGGAAAAGTGCTAAAAATGGAAAGTATAAGAAGAAAATAACTTATCTAAAAAAAGGAATGTAGGACCAAGAATAAGATTTTAGATCTGACTATGTGATTGTGTGATATGAATATGGATAAAAAATAGGGATTAAATGGAATCTATACAAGGTTGTGATAATCAGACTTGGTTGTGCCACACTATTATCCATAGGGAGCACTAATGTATAGTTAGGTTTTTGATCTCTATGTGAAAATTGACCTATACATTATAACATGTAAGCTCTATGTGTTCAATATAGGTATCTCAATCCACTAAAAAACACTTTATGTACCTTATTATTCACTTATAACCCTATATATATATATATATATAGGGTTATAAGTGAATAATAAGGTACATAAAGTGTTTTTTAGTGGATTGAGATACCTATATTACACACACACACACACACACACACACACACACACACACACACACACACACACACACACACACACACACACACACACACACACACACACACACACACACACACACACACACACACACACACACACACACACACACACACACACACACACACACACACACACACACACACACACACACACACACACACACACACACACACACACACGCATGCACGCACGCGCGTGCGCACATGCACACGCACATGCACACACACACACACACACATATAGATTTTGAATGATAAATGGGATAAAATAGAAAAATGGGTTAGTGATTGAAGTTGTGCTAGACCTGAACACCCCTTTGTGTTAAGAAATGGCTACTTAGTAATACTTTGAAGAATGATAAAACTCCATGTAGTTATCCCATGTTATAATGTTGTGTTTTAAATACTAATGTAATGTTATATGTTGGTGAAATCCTTTTGTGATTAATGCACTTTAGCAATGAGTTGTGACCTTAATGGTGTATGTAGACTTAGACCAGGGATATTATGGTTGTATATAATTAGAATTGGTATAAATAGGTAATTTTATCTCAGTTTACAAATAAGTATTTTTGTGCTTACTAAAATGATGTTATCCTCTTATCTTCTAGTCGGTAAATGAATGGAAAATGTGATTTTATAGTGATTATTTTCGAATTCCTTCAGATGGGGCTCATAAAACATATGATAATAATCATTGGATAAATTTGAACTTGAGAAAAGATTAATTTTTTGGTAGGAGGATGTGGCCAATGGATTTAAAAACTACCAACAAGAGGGATAGTCCTAAAAGATCAACCTTGTATGAGGAGTATAAAAGACTAAGATATTGTAGACATTAGAAATCTACACATTATAATTTCAAAGGTTATAATCCTCTTTACCATATTAGGACCCCCTTGGGATCATACACATTCCAACCCCTAACTAAACCTAACCTATAGTTACTTTGACCAAACTAACCTAGCCTATCGATCTTTTTACCTTTAGCCATGCTAGCGATGGTCACGTTGACTGATGATGGTCACCTTGATCAACAATTGTTAGGTTGTACCATCTAGACTTTTAGCATGTAAGCCACATGCAAACCACTACATTACTTTTCTAAATATATATTATCTAAATCTTATTGTGAGACTTTGAATGGAAAATTTATATTTTTATGGCCTAATTACACCTTCACTTCCACCTCTTGCTTGTGCCTATAAGAGAGAGAGGCTTAGAAGGCCAAATAAAATTTTAATTGTTATCAAGAGATTTATGTATCTAAAATATCTTTTTTTAGGTTAATCATCTTCAATCACTTTAGTAATATAAAAACCATACCAAGGATCCATCTTGTAGCCATCTCTTCATCGAGTTCTCAAAACATCGTTACTCTATCAAAATCATGACCAACTTCTACAATGAGCAATCCATCTCAACCATCCACCCAATCAACTTCTGGTAAGACAAGCATTTATTTTATAGTATTCACTTATTGTATTTTTATCTCAAAATTAGTCTAACCCTTAATCACCTCTCAAAACTTGCTTTTTAAATCTTGTAATAAAAAACACCAAACCATTTCAACTGACAAGTAATTGGTGATGGTTAACATTAATTGGTGATGGTTAGTCTAAATTAGTGATGGTAAGATAACTACTGATGGTTCCCCCAATTGAAGATAATCACCTTGATCACTGATGATTCACTATTAGGCAAATTTACACCAATCCCATTTCACCTACCTACCCCCAACCAAATATATTTTTGTGTGTTCCAACCTATTTGTAGATGCCTACTTGATTTTTTAGAATATACCCTAACCATTTAGCATAGGTATTGACCCACCTTTGAAATATTTATGTGCTAGCATATCTTTATTTAACAAGCACTTCTTGTATAATTAGTTTTAGTAATCTTATTTAATTGATGCAAGTACTTTATACTCTATTTTATAAAATTAATTATTTAAAATGTGTGGATTGATAAATCCTAAGGAAGATCTCACTTCCAAGATCTAGATATCTCTAGGCAATCCACCCAGCTATTTATCCAACAAACAATTTTACTTTAGTGCTTTCTTATCTACAAGTCTTCTTCCCAAGCTAAAGAGGAGATCTTCATAATCTTATGATTCAATGTGCAAACAAACAAATAGGTTTTTCAACTACACCTATATTGAGTTTCTTTTATCTCTTCCCTAGAACTTAAAGTGAAAATTTACATGAAACATTTTGGCATGCCTGATGGTACCTAAAGTCTTTACATGCATTTTTATTCTCTTCTCTATATTTTTACTCATAATTGAGACTAAAATGTATTTTAGGATTAAAATCAACTGCATCCATTTCTTGATTTTGACATTAGTTCACTTTGAATTAAAGCATTGTAATATTATCATAGCATCACCTTTGTTGCACACACTAGCCATGCCACAGTTTAAAACTAACCTATCTAACCAATAACTACCCTTACACCTTCCACTCCTACCAGTGAATCCACCTTGCTAACAACCTTATCATTAGCCCATCATGATCCACTTATTATTGGAGCACCTACTACTAGCACTACCAAACTTCCCTCTATAAACCCCAACCCATTTGTTAAGATCCTTTTGCCAAGCCTAGGGTTATTTTTCCCTTCTACTTCACTACCTACTAGCATGAAGGTCACTACCTCTCCTTTTATTACCACCCAACTACCATTCATTCCCAATCCATAAGGACTCCTCATTAGGTACCTATTACACCTAATCTAGGATAGATCCCTAACCTACAAGGTTATGTACCCACTACTCTACCACCATTATTCACCTATCCTTACATAACACCTACCCAACCTTTAATATCCACATTTCAAAAGGTGATAACCTCTCAACTACCAAACAATTACCAATATGTTACCCAATCTCAACCATAATATCCACCTTATGACCCTTTTGGTCCACCACTTCAAACTTACCTAATGAATATGCTCAAGAATAAGATGACAAACCTTGAGTCATCCATTTTAGGAGCTCATAATATCCTATCCAATGAGTATATTTGTAATGGACCTATTCATCCCACTATCCTTGTTAGACCTTACCCTCCTTAATGGAAGCTTATGAAATTTACCAAATTCTAGATCAAGGAGGACCCCCAACAACACCTTAGGGATTTTATGCATGCCTGTTACATGATTTATTATGATGATAACCTTCTCCTCTAAACCTTACCCATTTCCTTATCTATCTTGACACTTAACTAGTAGAGTGCCCTTACCAAGAATTCAATCTTTTCTTTCACCCAGCTAGCTTAGGTCTTCTTAGATCACTTTTCCATTAACATTTCCAAGAAGATCTCTATCACTGACCTCTATTATATTAGGTAATTATATGATAATTCTATTTTCAATTTCATTTCCTATTGGAGAAGCTTGATTAATCATCTTTCATTTTCCTTATCCGAACCTGAACTTATAGTTCTTTTTTCTCAAGCTCGTGCCAAACATATATCTTCTACACTACATGTCCAAATATTCATAACTTTTGATGAAGTTTTTAACATGGAACATAAGATAGAAAACTAATCCATAGATGTGGGAAAATTGAATTTATGAAACAAAAAATCTACCTTCAAGACCAATGAAACCTCTTCCTCCAAACTAGGCAACCAAGCCAACACCATAACCAAGAGTAAGTGAACTTTGAATGTGGTTTTCCTCAAAACTACTCCTCCACCCAATGTTAATAAAAAAATTCCCATTACCTTCAACTAAAACATAAATAAACTAAACTGAAGCAACCAAAAATAATTCACATTGATTTGAGAATCTTATGCCTCAGTTCTATAGAAACTATTAAAATTTAACCTTATATAACTTCCACCCATCAAACCTCCTCAATAGTTTGATTCTTATTGTCTAGCACCTACTTGGTGTAATGAAAATGACCTTTGTGTTTTTAATCAAGTAATTACACATGAAATCAATCAATGTAATAATTTCAAGAATGTTTTTTAGAGCCTTATCGACAAGGGGGAACTCATGTTAGATAATGCCAATGCCCCTCAAAGTCAAGGTCTTGATATCTTTAGGAATCCTTTTCCCAACCATGTCCCTACCAAAATGAAGGAAACATAATCTAAATTTTCTCATGATGCCCATAAGGTTAATATGGTCCTTAATATGCTTATCAATGGGTAACCTACCATCCAAATTACCTACTTCTCCCTCACTTCACCCACTGAGGTAGTGGAGTCACTTTCCGTTCCTTCAGAGACCCAAATTGAGTAGGTTCCTTTCTACTTAGCTTCACTTATAGATTCTTTGGAATCATCAATACCCCTTTGAATAACCTATCTAAACAAATAACCATTCCCAATCCACCATCTCCCCTAATCATAGGACAAACCACAACTATGGACATCATGCCTAAGGGAGTAACTTTTTCACAAACACCCCTCATAGGATAACCTCTCAATCCAAAATTACATCCCCTTTTTGAAGAAATAGGCAAGGCTACCAATCCTCATCCTTATCTCATAGGTGTATCCCTGACACCCATAGCTCATGAAGCTAAAGTAGTATATAAACCTTTTTACAAACTCCTTTAAAAGTTAGGTATGGTCACAAAGTTGTACATGGATCAATCCACTTTCTGGCACTAAGTAGGTCTTCTTTACATCAACAAACCTAAACCTTCTAACACACCTTTAACCAACCAATCCATAGTTTTTCCACCATCTCTTAAATTGATCAAAACTTCTACCAACCACTCACCTTCTCACTTAACCAAAATATTCACCTTTCAAATTACCACACTACTAACCAAACCTTCCAAAACTCTTGGTTCCTTCCCTATACAAATTTTGGTTCACCCATCTTTGAAAGTGAAATCAACCTTATCCAAACCTATACCAAAACCTCAACCCAAACCAACTAAGGGGGAGAAACTATTGGAGATCCATATGGCTAGGATTCTACCTCCCTATACCTTACCTTCTATTTTTGGGCCACATCCCTTAAATTTGCTTAAAAAGGAATCTCTATTTAACATATGTCACTCACTAACATTGTTTACACCAACCCACCTAATATCTGATGTGCTGATCCTTCTTAGATTACTAATATCTAGACTATCAGCCTCGAACACCCCAATAACTAGCATACCCAAACCAAAACCATTGACCAAAAACACCACCTTACCTAAACCCTCTCACACCAAACCCATTACTACCATCACGTCCATCTTCCCAAGAAAAACCACAACCTCTAGACCTTCCACACATCTATCTGAATCCTATACATCCATTTTCCAAAGGTTAATGCAAGCCTCTTACCTAACTTTACCCCCTATCAAGCCCTTTGATCCTCTTGGTTTGAAACTAACTTGGTATAATGACTGCCAAATCTATTCCTATCATATGACACCTAGGCATAACATGGAGAATTACAAAGCTCTTTAGGCCATTATCCACCATCTCTATGATGGGGGTGATTTATTATTAGATAAAATTCCATTAACTCATCTATCGATGCACCCAATATTCATTTTCTAATGAATCCCTAATCCTCCACTCTCACCTCAAAGTGACGAATAATCTACCTAGCCTCCTATCACACCTTTCCACTCCATCCATACCATAAATGTGGTCACATGATCAAAATAAATGGCTAAATGGAAGGCCAAAGTGTCCATTCCATGGACATACCCCCCAACTTATCCTAAAATAAACTAGATCTAAACTTCTATGTCTTCACCTAAGCCAACAGTTACCATCTTAGGCACCTCTAGGGCTAACCCCTCTTAATCCATCAGGAGGGTCATTATGAAGCAACTTCACCAAACTCAAACTAAGATGAGCCTCTAAAAGATCATTTTCACCTCACCTCATCATTATCAAGCCATGATAGAGGTTATGTAAGATATTAAGGTTAGACTATGTGAATCCCCACCTATAGAGGCCTACGTAACTACTCTCCAACTCTCCACCCTTGTTACTTTCAAAGACTCAACAATACCCTTTATCTACCCTAAGGATACAAATCATTATCTCTTCATTATTTCTAATATCAACCAAACCCATATCAAATGGGTTATGATCAATGGTACGACCAACATCAACATCATCTCTTCCTATACATATGACCAACTCAAATTACTAGATAATGTCATGTCCCAAAATTTATCTATCTTTAGATATTTTAATGACACCATGACTACTACCTTGGGAACTATTATCCTCTATAATTGGCTCAAACCATGCACACTGCTTGAACTCTTTTATGTGGTCTAAGGTGAATTCTAGTACAATATTCTACTAAGGATACCTTGGATTCATGATATGGGTTGCATACCTTCAACCCTTCACCATTATGTTAAATTAGAACATAAAGGTTAGGTTATTACAATACAATCTGATTTGAGCCCTTTCTCAACATGCAACATAACCTACTGACCTAATGATGTCCTCTTGCCTCTAGCAATAACACCCCAAGCATTTATTGCTAAACCCTCAACCATGGAAAATGAATCCATTACTTGTCTTTTCACAACAACATTTACTAGTTCATCTATTCCTATGGATAAAATACCCACCATTGATCCCTTGAAATATACCTTTCACCACCTTACCCTCAAAGAATATCAACTCTTTACCCTTGATGCTTTCCCTACTCCATAAGACTATGGGAAACTTAACCACCACCCAGGTTATCACCCCATCATTAGAGCCATTAATCCTTTAGGGCCTCTGATTTATTAAACCCATTTTATTTATGGGGGAATTGATAAGCTACATGATGTTTTTAGGACCCCTCTTCCCCATAACTATTCATCTCTACATTCTCTTACTTGGACAACCCATACTTTGCCAAAATATACCTTCATAGGTGTGCCTGGAAAGGATTTGGCTTAGAATGATATGAGCATGAACCACACACATTGATCTTTATTGAGACCCAAAAGCCTCATTAGAATCATGACCTTGGCTTTATTCTACCCAATAATAATAAATCAATGTAACCTATCACTACCATCTTTGAACAAGAGACCCCTTCCACACCAGTACCCCCTCCACCTGAGTATGAGGATGAGGAAATTATCCTACCTAACTTTTTTTCATCAACATGATTACCCTCATCCCCATAACTTATAATAAATAATGGGAATTAGTATCAATCCATTTAATCCATATTGAACTATTGGGAGATGACTCTCTTGCCATTAACATTGTCCAGTGCTAGGATGATGATTCTATTCTCACCTACCATGGTGCACTTGACTCCTCCATGAACAAATCCTTACCTCCAAAGACATCAACCATGTTAAATTAATCCACCATAGATATTAACATAAGCACTTTAATCAACCCTCATATTATAAAACTAGGCCAATATCTCACCCCAAAGGAACTTTAAGACTTCTCTAGCTTCCTCTAGGACCACAACATTGCATTCACCTAGTGATATGTTGATATTCCTATTTTAAGCTAGCCATTGCCACCAAAAACATTATAACCAATCATCATGCCAAGCCTTTTAGATAAAAACTTTGATTAATGAATCCTCACATATCCTTTCTTGTCAAAGAATATCTCTAATGCCTCCTCTCTATTGACTTCATTCAACCCATTGATTATCCCTAGTGGGTTTTTAACATCATGCTTATCACTAAAGCCATAGGGGGACTACGTATCTATGTGGACTTTCATGACCTCAACCTCACCTAGCCAAATGATGAATTTCCTCTACCTAACATTGACTAACTTATTGATCTTATAGTAGGCCATGAGATGATATCTCTAATGGATATATTCTTAGGTTATAATCAAATTTTGATAGCCCCTCAAAATGAACACAAAACTACCTTTATCACCCCATATGGGACTTTCTATTATAGGTTCATGCCCTTCAATCTTAATAATGATGGTAAAACCTACATTGTAAGTCATGTTGTAAGGATTGATTGAACTCAATTATTTCTTTGATCATTTTTGTAAATTTAATTCATCCTTGTCTGGATACTGAGTTTCTCCATTTGATGTTTCTCTTGCTTACATATAATATATTATCATTCAAACTCATCAAATTTTTATCTAATAAAAACTTCATCACCCCATACTTCTAAACATCACCAATTTGATTTATCACATTCATCCATTTTCCTTCCTCTTTTCCCATGAAGCATTTTGTGTTTTCAAATATTCGATGGTAGCCATAGTCCTATCATATATATTCTTCAATTCCTTAATATATTTTTTACCCTTCTGGATAATTCCATCCAACCAATCGTCAAACACCTTATTCACCATTTTATTTCTATGTATCTGATCTAACATTTTTTTGGTTGACCAAAGATTTTGGGTCAAAAGATAGAGGTAGTTGGGAAACAGGTTATGGATTTGGATTGTGAATGGAATTGATATACTCTACCATTGATCATAAGGTCTATTTTAACTCCCTCTAATATTTTTCATCCTTCCAGGTATGACTGACTATCCTTTTGGTAGATGCTTCAAGATGGTGCACATCTATGGCATGTGATGTAGTCCCAAGATCTATTTTTTATTATGAAATCTTGAATTATGGGATCTTGAAATTCCATATGAGTTGACGATCGGGCTATTTTTGCACTCCAATTCACTATATTAGGGTCAATGTCTACCCTAGATGCTATTTTTAGATTCTTATATTTAGGAGTCTTTCCTAGACACTTGCTAACCATGTCCTCCAATGGACATGAAAATGGAACTATTTTTATTTTATCATTGATTGAACTTTCCAACTATTTGGGTGTAAGGACTGGAACATACTTACTAGGATTCAATTATTTAGAAGGCACATTTGATATCACCACCAGATCTATAAAATCTAAAGCAACCTCTATTTGTTGGTTTGCACTAATCTCCTCTACCTTTAGCAGATCAAACCCTTTATCATTTGTTACCTCTCATGAATCCTCTTCAGAGTTTAAGTCCACAAATATTCTTTTACAAATCTCCTTGTTCTTAATTTTAGTCCTTAGTCTGGTAGTATAAAAAGGTAGAATATTTGCAAGGGTTTTATTGGACTTTTTGATAACATAATCCTTTCCAAATTTTGGCCTAAGAATACCTACATCACAAATATTAATAAGCTAATTAGAAGAGCTTATTGGAGATGGTGATTCATCAATTGGTGTACATCACTGGGAATCTCATTCTAAACATCTTTCAGTCTACAACACTTTAACCATTTCTTAGTTCTCTTTATCAATGAGAGATTTTTGACTTCAATCCAATCCTCTTCATCTTTATTCTAATAAACTTATAAAATAGGTAGCTATTTTATTTGTTCAAAATTAAGATCAACCACCTATTCTTCATCATCAATTATTCCTTAGATATTCATACTCTGATTGAGTGTAACTATTTGCCCTAAGGAGAACATAAACCAAATCTTTCTTCTAACTTCAAATTCATCTAGACAATCCTCCCAATAGTCTTCGATATGGGGAATGTGTGAAAATATTGTTCCAAAATCTACATTGTCCCTAGTAAAACCTTTTCTATCAAACTAGAGTCTGGCATTGTAGTAATGAAGATTGAAATTTTTTAGGTCCACCTCTAAATTTAACACATCAAAAATTGACTAGCATGAATAGTGTCCCAATTTAATGGGAAAAGATATACCATATTATTTCTTCATTGGAAATTTCTTATCTACATGGGCTAGCTGCTTGCAAACTTCTATCAATACAATGTAGTCAAAAACATATCTGGGCAACTTCACTGGTTCACCGTCAAAACTACTAACTCTGATATAAGTAAATTTGGAAAATTTAATGAATAAACTACCATAATTACTGATTAGCTACATGGCTCCATCAGATATTCTCTTATTAACATTGCCTACCAATTCATAAGTCATCTTACCAATAAAAACATCATTAACCCTTCCATAGTTTTCATAACAATTTTGTATCCGCAAATGTGGGAAATAATCATCAATTTTGATATCTTCAACTAAGGATGCATGAGGAAACCCTCTCCATTCTCTTGTAGACACTAATCAGTAAAAAAGATATGAAAAAATATTAGAATCCTTATTCCTAAAATAATTACTCAAACCCAAATGTAAACATTTGTCTATGATTTGTACCCAATCCAAATATTGTTCTCCTTGGAGGATCACCTAAATGAATAAGTACATCCAATCCTCCCAATAAAATACCTGAGAATTGCCTTTCACCCTATGTAATAATACCATGATGTCTTTAATTTTTGGTATCATATGGTCTTTGGTTAATGCTCTGGGCAGTCTTGAACCTCTTTTTTGAAATTTTAGTAACCAATTTATAGCAATTAAACTCTTGTAGACTATTTTCTTTAATGAAAAATAACCATAAGAGGAAGTAATATTGAGGTTAGAGTATGGCTCCTTGGTCAAAATTTTCATCATATCTATTAGGGTTTGTCTATTGACATGTAGTAATACATTACCATCCACAATTTTGATACATCTATTTTGAGGGTCGTATATATTCATGCATTTTACAACTAATTCGAGACATTGTACCACCATGGGAAAAGCCATAGCTTCAACTAAACCACTTTCCACTATTTTTTCCATAATAGGGGTTGACATAGGATTTTTAACCCTCCTTAAAATCTTCTAAATCATATTGAACTAAAGAAGTATCCCCAAATTTAGGAAGAGAATAAACAAGACCAGGATTATGTTCGTAACCAAGACAAGTAGATTTCATGGCTACAGATTGGAGGATATAAATAAAAATTCTTTGAAATTCTTAAATAATACTAGAAACTCAAAATGATTCTCCTTTCTAATATAATAATGGAATCATCTTATAGGAAAAGTTGAACTCACCTTTAATGGATCAGAAATTACTATGAAACTATGCAATAAAAATCTTATACCTCTAGGACTTCTCTCCTTTACATTAACCTATGTGTTTACTAATAAAAATGGCTTGTCCTTTCTCGATAAAGGCATAAAATTAGGTTGAATAATTACTAGATCAATTAACTTGTGTTGAACTTGCTTCATAGGATGCAAATTTTGATAGGTGCATTAATTGTAAGTAGTTTTCACACACGACCTTAATGTGTAATGATTACTCATAAACTTTTGAAATTAGAGATTTCAATTTCATAAAATGTTCTAGATATATTTCCCTCTAAATTATTTAGTTCTTTTAAAATCTCCTGCAAATTTTTACTTAAAATACTTTAAGAAAGGTGGAACTAAAGTCACATAATGTTGAATCTTTGAACCATTAATCCTTTGAACTCTTGAAATGAGACGCAATGTAAAGGTTCAAAGATACAAATTGAGTTACACAAAGGGACCAATAGTTCATAAATTTTGAGAAACATCGAACCATTGAAATCTTCAACTTTGAAAAGGGTTCAAGTTTGAAGGTTCAATTATTTAGTAATTTGGCACATATGAAGACAAGTGGATAAAATTTCAAAACAAAGAGTCGACTTAATAAATAAACATATGATCAATAAGGTAAGATGGTGGGTCAGATTTTACTTAGGGAAGGTTCACAAAAAAATATTAATAAGGGTGAATTAAAAGGTAACAAAGTCACAACCAAATCATGGGTCATTCTTAACATTCACAAACTCTTGCCTTGAAGGACAACTAATGAAAACTCATCTAAAATCGTAAAATATAAGGTGGAGTACTCCCTTGAAGGATATCTATCACAAGAATTTTAACTAGTCATATAAACATAGACCACTCCCTTGAAGGATGGCTAGGTAAAGTGCTTGTCAAAAGCTTCCAATTTCTCATAAGCTTCCCACATCGATCAACTTCCCAAACCCCAAACAAAATCAAAATAGAAAATAACCCATAAACAAAATCAAAATTAATAAGAAGCACCACAATCATCTCTCCTAAAAATAATAATCTTGAAAATTTGAAATCAGCCCTCCTAAGTAGACTTCTCACATAGATTAGTTTACACTTTATAAATGAGCATAGACTTGCTTATACTATCATCTTAGAAGCCTACAAAAGAGGCATGATTCTCTCACAAAAGGTTCTAGTTCCACCTACCCTCCCTTCATATATCATATTCATAGTATTATGAGCTTACATGATGTAATGTGATCAAGATACCCATTTACCAATTAAACCATGCTCATGCAAAGCATTTGAAAGGCTTATTTTCACTAAGATGATCTGACTCCTAGTTTCATTTTTGTCCTTACCAATGTAGAGGCATCATGTTTATTTTCTTATATTTTATTGGTTCATGTAGACATACCTCTCATGAACCCTCTCACTACCCTCAACATTTAGTTTTTTATCTACTTACTTTATGTACTATAGCCACATTTTATCTCCATTATCATAAATAACAAATATCAAATCAAAAGCATAACATTATGAGCTATGTCCATGGACCACATCACCTACCTATCTATGATCAAAACACCATGAAAGTGCATCATATCACATCATACCATAAACATAATCCTATACATATACCATCAAAACATCATGTCAACATATATTCATCCTGAGCATAAACAAAATCAATGAGTAAAACATCATGAACTATGTCATATACAAATCCATTCATTTACCATAACATTACCACAATAAATCTTATAAAATCAACTCATACACAATGTATCAACATAATCATCAACAAAGGCATTATGATTACATTATAACATAACATATAACCATCAATAACACATCCCATCATGTCCATGAACAAAATTAGAACATCATAGCTATCTTTCTAGCATCACATACCTAGGCTACTGAGTTAAACATCTCATAAAGCATATGCAAGAAACCATAAACCATCAACCATAAGCATAAACATGAATAACCACATTAAGCTTATAAACCATGAACCATAAACCTACATCATATATAACATCATAAACCATACACCATACATATTATACATTGTGTCATCATAAATAATACATTTAATAATGTATAACCTCTCTCTTAAAACATGTACATCTCACTGCATTTGCACATAGGCCAAAATCAAAACACTATATATTAGCATCTATCAAAATGGATACATCAAGCCCCCAAAACACTAGGACCACTAACACCTACCCTTACACTCCCATCTAATGGTGGAATCCTTGCCTAGCCCACTATGGAGGCCCATTATCCTAGGGTAGCTATAAATGACCCACTTGTTAAAATAGATATATACTCCCCATATCTCATTACCTATGGTATTTGATCCAACACCATAAACGTGTAATACCTAAGCTCCTTAATGGTGGCTAAGTATCAGATCCTTAGAACTATGTTTGGTGGCCTTTTAGCCACTAGTGTTGGTCCCACTCTTGTTGCTACCCTCTGTCTAAGACCAGCTCTCTCTTATGTGACTACCCCAAGGGATGCATGTGCATAGTCTTGCTCTACTATGATAATCACCACTTAACCTTATAACACAACAATTTGACCCTACAGTGTGGCCACCTATCCCTATAGTGCTTATATATGAGCTTATTCTATGGTGATTGATGCTACCACCTGACCATCACCCTGAACCTATGCCCCTGTTGGGTCTACATCCATGGCCTATCAGCCCCCACCACCCCATCTAAATTCAATTTACACATACCTACCCTAAAACTAGGTTGTGTATCCATTAGTAACCCCTACATCATCAATGGAAGCTCTAATCGATAGCTCCTCATAATCAATCACAACATCTTGTGGTTATGGCTCAGGTAACATAAACTCAACCTCCTCCCTCGGATACCTCATAAAGTTAGGTGAGATCCCCTGTGCCAAACAAAACTACCTCTACATGTGATCATCCTTGCCTTCCTATCTCTTATATATCCATTACCATCTCTAAATCCTTATGGTTTGATATTTGAGTCTTATCCACTAAAGCCACCCAACATATGGTCTCCATATAACATCTCCAACCACTAAACTCTCTAATGCATCCTGGAAGCACTCAATATCTTTGGATCCTCCACTTAACCCTATCACGGGACCAATTATCCTCTAAGGTAGGAAACCCACTATATAATCAGTTGATAGAAACCCTCCACTAGTAGCCTCAAGGGTCTTAGCACTTTAATATGCTCAAATGCCCAATAGTGAAGTATGAAGCCAGCATTAATCATGTACTACATGTGCACTCAAAATCCCTAGATCTCCCATTATATCTACATTATTAAAACTTGGGCCCATCCAAATATGGTCATACCTAATAAAATCTCAACTAAAATACTAAATAACAAATATGGAAACTATCCTTCAACTAAATGAGGTAGCATTAAACTCATCAAGGCCATCCTCATCATTATGAGTAAGCATCTATCCTCATGATCCCTCTAGTATAATGGACCATAAATGAATCCACATATATGAAATCATGAATGAACTTTATCCACACCATATACCAACCACATGAAATAGTCTATCTCATCACTCTCTATGTGGTATGCTAGATATCCTCAAATTTGTAGTCATGTAATCATATGCACATCCTCTGGGAGGATGGTGATCTCTCTAGTCAATAGCCAAAAAATGTTCATCATAATATCCCATCTCTCAATGAGTATGATGATCATAATAGGATATTGAGGTAGGTGTTGATAGTATCACATCACACCTAATCCATTGGCCTTCATATGAATCCTCTCATTAGTAGTCATGGTGTCCTAAACCTCTATAAAAAGTGTGGGAAATTGGTCCCTCAACCAAATATGTTCACGAGCCTACAAGTGCAACATACATCAAACATTCATACCTAGTTATCCACCTAAAGTTAGGTACTAAATTACACCTTTCTTTTAACCTATTATGATTCAACCCATTACATTTACCTTACATAAATTTTTCCCACATAATTTGTATGCCTCTATTCAACCTCCCCCCTCATATCCTTGTTTGTCAAAACCACACCTATTTCATATCCCTATAGTCTAAAATTTTATCACAGACTCATCAATTAAGATCATAATTGACTTGTTAAACAACTATCCTCATCAACTACAATTTCAAATCTTAAAATCTATTAAAAAAACATTTTAAAACCAAATTCTACCCTTTTTTACCCAATCTATTGACTATTGATAGTTCCTAGAGCTACAACCATTCCCTTAGGACCCATTATTCTCCTTGGGCTTGACTGACATTAGTTGAGGTGAACCAGTGTCAATCTCTATTTGTGCCTATCGGTGGAACGAATTGAACCTATGACCTCTATACAACCCCATAAACCCTATAAATCTACCTAATTCCCATTTTTAGACTATTTTCTATCGAATAACAACCTTATATACCCATATTTATCCAATTTCTCTACCAACTTTCTTACTTTAGCAAACCCTAGACCTAGGGAAACAAAATTAGAATGCTTAAACAAAACTATTTTCTCCCCTCTATTTCCTACCACCAAATGTTATTCAAACCATAAACTCACCTAACTATCAATTCAAAGAAACACCTACCTTATTCCATGATCATTGGCATGGTTGAATCCCTCATCCCACCACTCAACTACATCCTCATCCATCCTCCATTAACTCGATCTTTGCTTGAATAAATGAACCAATCCCAACCTTCCACCTTAGTAGCATCAACACACAAATGGCCAAAATACACTATTCACCTAGAACAAAATGCTAAAAGTCAAATGGTGAAAAAAATTCACCTTTTGACTTTTAACCTTCTAGATTTTTATGGTTTAACATGACCATCTATGGTCAGGGTGACCGGTACTAGTTGACCTATTCGGCAACCCTTGATCATCACTAGTCATGCTAACCTTTTACTTTTTTTTTAACTTTCTAAGCTTCCCACTTAGGTACTCACCCTTTTAGCTACCCAAATGGGAAGAATTAAATTTGGCTTACATTTTTAGTTTGATATCATGTCTAAATAACTATGTAGGTATTGTCCACTTGCCCAGTGCACATAGAGTCAAGTCATCCACCCCCTCCAACCCACCCCTCACCTTTGGCCATGTCCATCTTAACATTGGTCATTTCTTACCCAACCTATTCATATATTTTATGTTGGGCATCCTTGTTACTTTTGACCATGCAGACCAACCTTGCCTTGTTGACTATTTTTTTTGCACCACCTAGTGCACAACTAGATAATTTGTGTCTTTTCAAGATCACTTCCTACCTTTAATACCCATGACACTTGACCCATTATTGTTTTCACTATAATCACTTAATGCCTTGGATACCCATGGAAACACAAACCCTACCTAGAGACTAACATGTATATCTAATCACCATGCCTAAATATATTCATGTGATACGCTGGTCACTTATCTTCTTAGCAGTAACCCTTATTTCTACCAAAATTGGAAACTTTAGTCTTTATATGATCATGACTATCACACTTAGTCACATTTTGTGGGCATCTTTGTGTTTAAAATGACCAACCATTCTTTTTTCACCTACCTCATGACCCATTGTCAAAACTTTGACCTGCTTTTTCTTTAACTCATCAACTCCCAGTTTGAGGGGGAATACTTCCTTCCATATTCAAGGTAATAATACCTTTTACTAGCATTAGTTTTTTTAATTTTGTAGCTTGTTGATTCAATATTCATAACAAAAAGGGGAAAATGTAAACACCAAAAATCCATACACTATTATTATGAAGGTTGTAATCCTCTTTACCATCTTAGGACACCCTTGGGATCATCCACCTTCTAACCCCTAACTAAACCCAACCCATAGTTATTTTGACCAAACTAACCTAGCCTAGCCACCTTTTTACCTTCAACAATAACTAGTGATGGTCACCCTAATTAGACATGGTTAGGTTGTACCACCTAGAATTTTAGCATGCAAGCCATATGAAAACCAACATGTTTCTTTTCTAAATATAGCTTGTCTAAATCTTGTTTTGAGCCTTTGTATGGATGATTTATATTTAGATAACCTAGTTACACCTTCACTTCGACCTCTTGATTTTTATTATAAGAGAGAGAGGCTTGGGAAGCCAAATCCATCTAAAATTGTTATCAATAGCTTTATGTATCCAAAATCTCTTTTTTTAGGTCAATCATCTTCAAGCACTTTAGGAATCTAGTAGCTATATTAGGGAGCCAGCTTGTCATCATATCTCTATCACATTCTCTAGATACCATTACTTTGCCATAATCCTAGCCAACTTCTAGATTGAGTAATCCATCTCAACCATCCACCCAACTAACTTCTAGTAAGACAAGAATTTGTTATTTGGTATTCACTTATTGTATTTGAATTTAAAAATTATTCTAACCCCTACTCACATGTTAGACTTACCTTCTAAATCTTGTCAATTAGTAACACAAACCCAATTCCATTGATAGGAAACTGATGATGGTTAACCTTAATCATTGATGGTAAGTCTCAAATAGTGATGGTTAGACAACTATCAATGGTTCCCCTAATTGATGATGGTCACGTTGACCATTGATGGTTCATTATCAAGAAAAATTCTAGCCAGATCCTTTCACTTACCTATACCCAACCAGATCTAATATTCTATGTCTTTGCCTATTCAAAGACCCCTACCTAGGTTTTTGGAACATACCTAAATCATTTAGCATAATCATTGACCTACCTTTACTATATTTAATATTCTATCATATCTTTCTTTAACAAGCACTTCTTGTATAATTAGTTCTAGTAATCTTCTTTAATTGATGTAAGTAATTTTTTATCTATTTTATAAACTTAATTGTTTAAAATGTGTGGATTGACAACCCCTAAGGAAGTTCTCACTTTTGGGATCTAGCTATCACTAAGAAATCCACCCAATTATCTATCTAGAAAATAGGTTAGGTTTTATGATTTCTTATCTATAGGTCTTCCTCCCAAGCCAAAGAGGAGCTCTTCATAATCTTCTGATTCAATGCATGCATAAACAAACACGTTTTTCAACCAAACCCATATTGAGTTTCTTTTCTCTCTTCCCTGGAACTTAAAGTGAAAATATACATGAAACAAATATAAGTGTAACTTAGTTTAGGGATGAGCTTAGGTTATTTATAATTTTAAATAAGATTATAAGATTCACATTTTTCTTAATAATTAAGGGTCATCCACATAGAAATGAATGAAGGGCAGTTAAGGACCATAGAATTGGCCTAGACTAAGTGTGTTTGAGAATATGGTCACAAGCTCAGAACTTAAACATTAAATGTTAATTTATGCATCTAAGTTTCCTACCTTTTATTTTATTAATGCAAAAAAAGTGAAATTACTAGGATAAAAGGAAAAAATTACTTTGTGATAAGGTAACCTATCTCATCCCTTTGACTTTTAAATCATCGTCATGGTTGGAATTAACTTTCAACAATGCATATAGGATTCAATTGTAACTTATAATATTTAATCCTTCCCAAATACATTTCTTTTTACTTCAATAATTTTTCAACATACACATTAAATTAGGGTATTATGTAGACACTTAAATTTGATGCATGACTAGTTATTTTTATGGTATTAGTGTGTTTATTTGAATATAGATCATTGGTTCATATTAGCCTCTTATTTTCACATTTATCTTTTTTGGGGCCTTGTATTTGGCCTCCCTTATCTTATTTTGTCCTTTTAACTTTACTTAATGTTCACTTGGGTAAATGATAATACCACAACTCAATTCATAATGCTTGAAAACCTTCATATAAACTTTTTTTTGCTTTGTGTTTTAACCTTTTAGGACTTAGTGAATGTAAATTTTATGTTGTTAAAGAGATGATTATAGTAAACTAAGGTATAAATATGCAATAAAGGCAACCACTTATCTATTACAAAATTTAACTAATTTTATCTTTCTAAAATAGAAAAAAATAATATAAATAAGAACTTAGCTAGAAAATCATTGAGATGGACGATCTAGAGGTTGAAAATTGAGGTAGAGGCTAGTCTAAGTGTCAAAAATATAATACAAGTGTCAAAACTCCTCCTAGATAATAGAAAACTAATTAAATAGTAGTTTTATATGGTTCTAGTGTCCATATTTTTGGGGTAGTGTCTTTTGTGTAGGACTATTTTGAGCTTATAGGTACACTTGTGTCTTGATCTATAGTCCCTATTCCTATATGCATGAATTCTAAAACCTTTAAGATTACCTATTTTGATTGATTTAAATGAGTAAACCCTAATCCTCCATATTTATAGTGCATCTATTTAATATAATTAGAAAAGTGTGTTTATTAGTGGGGTAGGTTGGATATCCTTAGCACCCAACTATGGTGAGAGTTTCCTATATACCAATACTCTGAAGAGAGATCAAGACTAATGTAATTGTCCCTAACTAAATGCTAATGTAAGTACATGTGAATATATTATGATGGTTGACATAAGTGCTTTAAATTTTCTTGAAATTGTAAATTTGATTAATCTGAGCTTAGGAATGTTGTAGATGGTAGTATGTTTAAGTAGGAAAGAATAAGGATTGATAACCTTAATTATGTACAACTTACTCTAAGTTTGAATATGTAATTTTCATTTTATTTCCATCTAGTGGTTAGAGCGATAAAATTCATGTATATAT
This sequence comes from Torreya grandis, assembly GCA_037957365.1. Lineage (NCBI taxonomy): Eukaryota > Viridiplantae > Streptophyta > Pinopsida > Cupressales > Taxaceae > Torreya > Torreya grandis. The sequence goes on from JARHVA010005713.1 coordinate 241,761, forward strand.
ACTATTATGGTACTTTTATGGTTGCTAAAATAGGTCTAGGCTGATCCTAGGAGGTCTAAGATTTTAAAATATATCCATTTGTGGAAAAAGGAGGGAAAGGATAATAACACCAATGCTGGGACACTAACAACATGTGGTATTATTGTACCTATTATAGAATTAGTGTCCAAGTGGTAGAACCTAAGGCACAAAGGGTTAGGATGTAATAATAAGGGTTTAGGAGTACTTTAGTGATAATTTCGGCCCACATGAAGGTTGAATAAGTGTGAAAATAAGACCTAGGATAGGTCTTGATAAGCTAGGGATGGGTGGTCTCAAGTAGCACTCTTATCACTCAAGTGTTATATTTAGGTGATTAAATTCCCCATCCCTATTATATAAATGAATAAAAGTGAAATGACTAGGATAAATGAAAAGTAAATGTGCCTATATTTACCTAAGAGGTAAAGCATGTGAGTCTAAATTTGAGTATGTGAAGTATGTTTTATTATGTGTCTTAGAAGTGAAACATGCATAAATTAGTCCTTACTTAAGAGTTATTTAAAGTAATACAAAATTGAATAAATAAGAAAAAATGAGTAAATCTAAGGTGATAAGAGAGAGGAAAGTAAAAAATACACCTCAATGGGTACATGAACCAATGCATAAACATGGTGATAACCTATGTGTACATGTATATAATGATCAATTGGTTAATAACTTAGACTTAGTTGGTATCTTGCTCAATCCTCATGTGTGGGTGGCTCAATAACTCAATCCAATTTTGACTCCATCATTTCCCACCCCTAATTGGGGGATCATGACCTATGAATATCTTGGATTGGATTGATGGTGTGTCTAATCCTCTAATAGACATGTCTTAAGAACTCAAGTAGACTCTGACTCCATCATTAACTACCCATGTGTAATTCATGCATGCAAAATTGAAACTACATGATGTAACTAGAAATGTAAAACTTGATATATATAATTTGAGATGTTGGCTCTATGACCACTTAGGTGTATTAGGTAGCTCTAAGCCACTTGAGAATGCCAACTGCTATAGATGGATTAAGGTATGAAAATGGTGTGAAACCTAGAATATGATGTCTAATGTATATAACATAGAGAATGACATGGATTTTGTCATTCGATATGATCAATCAATGTGTAAATGAGTAAATTGAAATAATGTGACACACACATGCCCCTAAATCTAATATCTAAGCATCTAGATTATAGAATGAGTTATAATAATATGTATCTCAGTGTCTAAACTATAAATGGGAATGGTCATGTCATGCATGATGCCCCTAATATGATCAAGCTAGTATGAATCTAAACTAAACTGGGATGAATATGAGCTAAACTAAGCAAAACTAGTAAATCTATAACTAAACACGTGTAAACCTAGACTATACTTGTTATAATTTTATGGCTAATCTATATTTTTCTAAAACTAAGGCTACTAGATAGTAGCACCATATCTTGGATAGTAGTTACATGTGGATCTAGTGTCCTAATTTGGGTTCTAATGTCCAAATTATTTAATTTTTATGGAATTATAATTGATCTTCATGTCACTATTTTCCACTATGTTTACCTAGGTCTGATTTCTATAATCTAAACCTATGTTCAAAATTATATTTTGAATGCATTCTAGTAGCCTAATCTCTATGATAAACCCCTATGAATGCCCCCTCTTTTGAGGAGAGTTATTATACCTATGCAAAAAATATCCTCAAAATAAAAATATTTGTAAGATATGTGTTAGTAAAAACATATATGATATCTAATTAATAATCTAATATGATGTGCATACATAACATCAGAATGTAAGATAATCTAAGGATAAGTTTGTAATATATGAAGTATGTTATTTATATCATTCACAAGAATATCAAGATAGATATAAAAAATTATGTAACAAAAAATATGAGTAATAATTGAGTGGCTACCTAGGGGGATGGGGCATGCTGTCCATCATGTCACCGAAGTAGGAAGGGGAAATGCAAGAGGTCCCTCATGACATCTAAAACTAGAATGTTTAAAAATTAAAAGATAAGTGTCATGGCCATGATGTATATAATAAATCATAAATATAACACACGTGAGGCACACAAATTAGGCCAAGAGGCTATATAATAGGATTATGAGACAAGCTTAGATCATGCATTAGTTAATAAATCTCTAAAATAAGCATAAATACCAAACTTATCAAACCTATTCTATTAAGGGATGTTGTTAATGACTTCAATGAGATAAATAAGAAAGTAATACAGTAAAACCTTCCATGTAGCTATTCTCCCTCACAAGTGGTCAAAAGGCATGATTTTCCTTAGATTTGGTGCTCCAAGTCTCTACCAATGAAGACTAGAATGAGCCTCCATCATCTCCTAGTTCACCAATGGATTAGGATCACAAGATTTGTCTATTTGATGTAAATAAGTAAATATTGTCTATAGTAATTTATATATAATAATTTTTTATAAATGAATCTTAAAAATTGAGGCATTATCCCTCTTATTTCTGGCTTTCTAAAATTGTTCAAGATTAGCTATGATCATCCATCTTGAGATCAAGATGTGTGGCCATAGACTAATTCAATCTTAGAGAGACAAACCATAAATATTTTCATTAATATTTGGAATAATGGGGCATTCATGAGACATGTGAGGGATTATTTATGATATTTATCCCATTAATGGTTCATATATGCCACCATATTGATGATATCATGAGATGATGCAGATTTGAATAATGAATTTCTAGTAATTAGATATTTAACAAGTTTCATGGAATTTTTACTTAAGATCTTGATTTGGTTTAATTTTATTAAGTGACTTTGCTTAGTTTTCTATAATTATTTATAAATATATTGTATGTTTAACCTACATAGTCAAACACATTAGTTTAAAAAGTCATAATTGGAATAGAATATAATTACAAGATGGTGTTAGTTGAATATGGGATAATACCCTAGTTAGGATATTATGGAAGCAAAATAACACATAAACGTGATGTATGTTTCTAAACTATAAATGGTCCAAGACATCATTTTTCATGGTTCTAATTTTACTTGAAATGATTTAAGAAAAGATAGTAATCACATAAAATTCATTTCCCCATTTAGGGATACATTATCACCAATTGTCACCTATACATGACATGTTCAAACAATGTAGAGTGTTTTAGTGATTTTGGTCCAGATTGTACATTGTCATGAAATATCATTTTGATTGGAAACTTTATCACAATAGTGATAGGAATGGGATACCTACATTTTACCCTTATTTGAGAAGGCATAGTGATACATTTAGTCAAAGAAACATATTTTCAAATAATGAAAAGGTCACTATAATCAGAACAAATAAATTTCATTCCCATTTTTCATTAAATTTTGCATGCGTCATGAAAAAATATGGTTAAAAAAATGCCCCAAACATCATTTAGGCTTCCCACAATGCCCCCTTGAGGGGAGGATTAAAAAATGAAATATTTAACAAGTTAGCCCTTAATCAAAAGTAATTAATTTTACATTAATTTCAGCAAATAAGATTAAAAAATTAGAATAAAATGGGATGGAAAATGGATAAATTGGGCTAAAATAATATCCCAATATAGATAAAATGGTTCAAGTATAGATCTAGGGGTGAAAATTTTGAAACATTTACTATATTTTGACCCTTAAGTGATAAAAATAACTTATTTTCACCCCTAGCTATGATAATTAAGAGTTCTATGATTTGTGCATGAGATACCTATGAATAATGGCTAATATCCCACACCATCATCACCTTAAATAGTGTGTGAGAGAGTATTAGAGGCCAATAGGGAGCACACCATTAGTAGGTACCTTTTTTTATTTAATTTTGTGTATTTATGGCATTTATTACATGTAGAAGTAGGACTTTTGGTGATCCCACCAATTACCCAATTTAGTAATCAATGATATCACCCTATATAATGGTTATATCACTAATAGATAAAAAAATCACTAAATTTTAGTAGGTTTATGATTTTAAACACTAAATTCACCACTTCATCAATGAGTTCACAATTTTGGGGAAAATTTGCCAATCAAATGGTGAATTAGCTTAGAAAAGTGGGATTACCCTAAAATTTGGTAAGAATGACTTATGGTTCAGTGAGTTTAATAGAAAAGATAAAAATGCCCTATGAAGTAGAATAATCACCCTACCTTTCAACAAAATAGCCATGAAAAATGGTGAATTCACTAGAATATGGAGATTGAGGATTATGGGAGATTAATCCAAGCCAAATATTATAATAATAGAGGGTTAGAACCATAAATGATTATTCTAGGCCCCAAAATTAGAAGAAGAGAGGGTGGGGACCATAAATGATTATTCTAGGCTTAGAAGTATCTTGGTAGATGGGTTTAGCAAAAAAGTTAAAATAATTGACCTTGTTCCCTATGTTGGAATTATAGGAGCAAGTCAGCATTATTACATTATAGGAGTGATCATAAAAAGTTATCTAATGATAAAGGATCTATAATAATGTGCTCATGGGTGTTCTTGAGGCCATGGAGCTACACCACCTAGCATGATTACTAATGATTTGAGTAGATAGGGAATACTTATCATCATTGGCAAAGAGGTGGCACTTAAAGACTTGTACCTTTCACTTAGTAACTAGGGAGGAGATGGTGATGTTAGAATATGTAGACCATATTTTATAATTACCAATGTGAGTCCTTAGGAAGACTTGGATGTTAGTGGTTGAATAGGTTATTCTAGAGGACTTGATGGGTGTGATCATAGGTCTAAAGGTTATGAATGGAAACATAGATATATGTGTTTTAAATGACTTGGCTTGGACTCTAGTGGATGGATATGGAGTAGGACAAGGGATAATTCCTCCATATATGGTGATATTAATGGATCTTATTAGTGGATTTATACTACCTGATAAGAGCAGATGGTTTCCCCCCTAAGTATTATAGTGGTTATCTAGGAGACGTTTGATTAAATGAAATGTTTTGATTGGGGGATGATCATCTTGGTCTAACTATTCAAAGACCTAAATATGATATCTTATTGATGTGGGTGCAAGATAGGCCACAACACACTTCTCCAAGTATAGACCTAGGAACATATTGCTATTGAGTGGCCAGTGGGGTTAAGATATCATAGGGGACTAGAGGATCCAATGGCTTGGGGATGGTATTTTACAGGGCTAGGTTATAGGGCAATTTAGGAAACTTGCCTTATTATTAGTGAGTTACAAATGAGATGGAGGATGAGGAATTCATCTAGAGTACCTATATAGTGACACAATAGTTTTGGATAGAGAAATTGTTTGTGATCATCTATATGATCATACTATGTTATATTATAGGTCACCATGATTATTGTTTAGAGAGGTATAGGCCAAAAAAAACACAATGGTAATTTGTCATGCAACAAGATATCCTAGAGGGTCCACACTACTTTACATATGTGACTATGAAGATTAGGGAGTGGGAGACACTAATGCCTAGGGCTAAGGTAGTCATGGACTATGGTAAGGTTCTCAATGTGTTATAGTATTATTTTAGAGGGGTGGTAGACATAGGGGTTACCAATGGTTATACAACATGGTGGGTCAGGGTTAGATTAATCCAACTAACCAAGCCACTACCATAGTAATAAATTATGCATCAGAGGTGGGTTAGGTTGAGGAGAGACTAAGGTCAAACCCTTGTACAAAAAAAAGAACAAGTACCATAATAATCATATATTCTTCATGCCATTCTATTACATGTAGTCCATGCTTAGGTGTATCAGGATCCATTAGTTGATATAAAGATGATTGACATAGATGGATATGATATTCATATGGGGGATGCCCTAAGTGGTGATGAGGGTCATAAGATAGACATTAGAGATGTTAAAACCTTGGGGATAGGCATATGGATAGGTATAGGAGAGGTATGGACCTCCTATATAGGTACAAGTATAATAGAGGTAAGGCTCTCTAGAATTAGGAGGTCCATGAAGGACTAGGCTCTCATAGATAAGTGATATGGAGATCACTACATGCTTCTCAGATATTTTAGAATTATAAATAATTGTGGATAGGTTATAGGCATAATTAGTTATATCTCAGGGAGATATGACTAAATTATAGGGTCTCATTATAACTAGATATGTAGAGATTTCCACTCTAAGAGGGTAGATAGTCTAGTTGATAGGGGTTCAAACATAGTTGGCTACATGAGACATGGATCTACTGACAAGGGTTGGTGACCAAGATATTTCTCATGGAGAGGGATAAATTGGACTCTTAAATAGAGAGGTGAATATTAAAAAATGATGAGGCTCTCTGAGTCAGGATAAATAGTGGTCAAGAGTAGCTAAAGCCTTGGTTGATGTGATCATGGCCAAGGATCATGCCTCACATGCAAAGGACAATTCCATATGTGCCAAGGATGAGATAGCCTTCTAGAGGTGGGCATATGAGGTGGAAATTCCTATAGATAATATCGTGGCATCCTATAGGGAGTATACAAGATAATAGTATATTAAATAGACCTCCAAGTCTATACATGTTACCATATTAGACAAGTTAGTGGCACAACCAACAATATAGCGAGTGGCTATGGGGCCTCCATCACCATGTCCACCATAATTTCCATCTTTAGGAATGTTTCATAGCTTCCAAAAAAGTCCCCTAGGGATTTTTATGATTAGAGATAAGTTTTGAGATCATTTATTTTTGTATTATGAGATGTATAGATATTCTCATGATGTATAAAATATTATTTTGAGACACATATATATATGACATTCATTTTTGGCTTATTGATTTTTACAAGGACTCTTAATATTATTTAGTTAGCATATGGATGTTGATGTATTTATGGTTTTGTTTCATGTACGACTATATTATAGAGGATAAATTAGGAGATGCACATCCAAAATAAATCATATAAATAGTTAGCTAGACTCAAATTATATGCCAAAATATGCACGTCATGCATGTATTCTTATTTTTTTCCAATGTTTGCTTAGGATATATCTTGTTTAGGTTGTATATGTAGGATGATTTATTTAGAGATGATATTTGACACTACATTAACTGTTGGACTTTGGAGCACTTGGTTTTTACTTTATCAAGTTGAAATTATGCACCAAAAGTATGAAAAACTTATAATAACATTGTATTTCTCTAGTCAATTGACCATTTCAAATGTGAACATTTATAAATAAGGATAATGATAAAAAAACTATAAAAATCAAAGTTAAAAATATTTATGTTTAAACATAAAAATAATGTAAAGAAAAGAAAAACAAAATACACAAATGTAACCTAACTTAAAATAAATATATTAATGATCAAGACTTAAGTAGGAACAAAAATGCATTGAAACACAAACTAATAACAATAAAACAAGAACAAATTTTTAAACAACTTAGAATCAAGATGAGAATAATCAAGATCCCTATATGTTAACAACGTGTACTTGAAAAACTAACAAAATAAAATAATTTAAATATAAATCTAAAGAAGTCAAGCCTAAGTTAAGGCTAGACTAAAAATGTTTAAAAAATATATCAAAACAAAATAATAAACATGACAAAATAGTAGAATAAAAGACAAGAAGAAAGGCAAAATAAAACACCAAGAGACTAAATAAATATATAACAAAAAATAATAAATAAATAAAAACATCATAACAAAACACCAAGAAAAAAATAATAAAACACTAATAAAAAGGAATTAATAATAAAACATCAATAAAAATAATAAAACAACCACACAACAATAAAAACACAACAAAACACCAAGAAAAAAATAATTACACAACAAAACAAAAACATAAATAAATGAACAAACAATAAAACACCAACAAAAATAAATTAAGAGGTAAAAAATCACAACAAAATAACAATAAATCACAAATTAACACAGAAATAATGGTTAATCACAATGTTAGTGCAACCAAAAAATAAATTGTTCGTGCATGTGTAATAGAGGCATTAAACTATATGAAAATTTGACCTCTAAGCTAATGATACTATCACAACAAAAAAATAATAATAAATACAAATTTACCCTTAGATGATAAGGAAAAAATGACACAAAAAACATAAATTTCCCTTAGGTCATAGGAGGTAATATAAAAAGCAAACACAATGGGGGGAGAAAAGAAAAGCAAGGGATATTTGAGATGAATCTAGATCAAAAAGGGAAGAGGGCATTGCCTATATATTTCTATGGATGTAAGATCCAACATGAACTTTAGGAAAAATGTAGTTCTCCTAGGATATGGGATAGAAGAAAAATTATTATAAAGAAGACATGATTTAGGTGTAGATAAATACAAGAATAGTCTCACAAAAAAATGAGTGCATGAAAAAAATATAATATTGTTTAGGTTTAAACTACACTAAAAAGATAAGATATGAGTAGGCACAAAACAATGGAATCAAAAATTTAGATTGTCTACTACATCTAAGATTGAGAAAGAGAAAAAGTTCACAAAATGGTGAGAGTGTAAGTAAAACCAAGAGTTCACAAGTGGACTTTGTTAAAATGAATAATGCACATAAAGGTCACTCTCAAAATAATGAGATTTGTGAACAAGGAATACATATAGAGGAGGTTAGTATAGTGTTAGTCAATAAAATATACTCAAAGTAAACACACTAAACACTAACACCTCTAGCCTAGACACTAGGGAGAGCATAGGTAATAATAATACAATGAAATCACAATAAGAAAATAAAATAAATCATCATTTTACCTTCCTTGTATCTCTAAAATGGCTTGTTGAACTGGCTTGCTTGGGTATATGCATCAAAAAATATTTATCAATGAAACTCCTCTTTCTCCATCTTTCCTTGGCACCTTGACTTAGATATTTGGCTAATGAATTTTTCATGATAACACTAATAGAAGATCTTCTTGTAGTTATTTTTGCATAATAACACTTCACTAATAAATATTATTTATCAATAGGTAAGGCCTTGTATTTATAGACTTTAAAGTTAACTCTCACCCAAGGTGAGTTAAGGTTAAGTTTAAACATGGAATGAGTTCAAACTAATCCTATGTGAGTTGAGGATAAATCTACTTTATTTAATATGTGTCATGCAATTATGATTTTCAATTAATAGTCATGGATCTCAAATTATATATTTTTAGATATTTTGGGAGAGATTGATAACTCTTAAAGTCAATGATGAATAAGCTTTATATTTTAAATTTCTGAATTTCCATTTTTAGATATTCATTAATTATAAATGGATAAGTTATCTAAGAATTTAAGTTGGTTTAATCATTTGATTCATTTTGATTAGTATTTTAGCTCTTTTATGAATTTTTCAAGTGCCCTATTTGATGGGTTCATAGGCCAAACTATCAATTTTTAGGTCACAAGGTGATTAAGGGTGAATATATGAGAGGTTATTAATAAATATAATATAATACCCCAAATACAGATGCCTTAAAATTAATCTAGAAATTAATTAATAGTGTGTGTAGGAAATTCAAACATTCAATGATCCTACTCCTAATTTATAACGTTCAATAGAAATCATTCTTAAGTCTAGTTAGGATCTAATTGTGCTAAAATGGGGTATATATAGTTTGCCCTTAATTAGGAAGACTTTTCAAGATATAGTCATAGTAACATCTTCTAAAATAATGAAAATTTCATGTATTCCTAATGCCTTGATAAGTTATGGATGAGCCATAGATTCCCACTCATGGGAGTGGGTGGCAAAGAAGGTCAGTGATCAGTCCCTCAAAAGAAATAAAATGATGGGACCAAAAAGTAAACAAAGGGGGTGGAAAAGACTAATTTTCCCAAGTGAGGTTATAATTAGTGGCATAAATATAGGTAGATAAAAAGGATGATTTTCCCAAAGGTGGTTATAATCATCAGCATTATTAGGTAAAAAGATAATGATTTTCCCAAAGGTGGTTATAATCATCAACATAACAAGGTAAAAATATAATGATTTTCCTAAATTTGGTTATAATAAAACTAAATGAAATTATGCCCCAGTTGGATGGATAGATAATTATTCTCCCAAAGGTGGTTATAATCATTATCACAATGAAAATGTTCCCCTATAATATAGGAAAATGATAATAATTTCCCCAAAGGTGGTTATAATCATGAACATCTAGGTATATTGAAACATAATGATTTTCCCAAAGGTGGTTATAATCATTAGAACTACTATTTATCTCAATATAATATGAAAAATAAAAAAATGGGGTTTACATATTGAATCCATACTCATGGAGTAAGAATAAGTTAATAAAAAGGATATGCATGAATTTGTGGAACTTACTAGTATGGATATGCATGTTCTAACTAGTAAGGATTAATATTGATTCTTGATTTAATTACTCTGTATATGAGAAATGATTTGGATAGATCAGGAATTTGTGAGGTGATCAATGAGAAGTACCATGACATTATTGCTTTTAATACTTCATAAGATGATTTTTATTGTAGCACATGATGGTATGCATCATGATATAAAACACCATGATAACTTAGTCATAATATACATATGTTCTAACACATGATCTAATAAACAAGTGGAAATAATGCACCAATGATAAAAACTATGATGACAATGTTGATGTATAAATATGGATGGACTTATGTATAATTCTCAGCTAATCACCCAATGAACACATATAGACTAAGTAAAGGCACAACAATGAAAGCAAACAAAGAGGAAAAGAAATAAACAAACAAAAATATCAAACCTAAATTAAAAAAAATCACAATAAAAAACCAAGAAATAAAAAGTGAACAAAAAACACAAATAATGGTTAATCACAATGTTAGTGCATACAAAAAATAAATTGTTTGTGCATATGGATACTTGTGAAATAGTTAGGAGTGCCAAGATCCTTACAAAAAATAAATGACTAAAAAATAAATGGTGTGTTTGAGCTAACCCAAGATACCCCATATATCCATGTGATGCCTACATAGTCTATGTGGACCTTAGGCTGATGTAGTTATCCTAGAAATGGGAGGGAAAAGGCCAAGATGCTCTAGAAATAAACTAAACAAATAAGATGGCCCATATTGAAAATTTTGATGGTTTTATATCTTGCATATAAATTCTAAGCCAATTTTCATGATTTTGTGATTTTTAGGATTTTATAGGTCTTTTATAAATGTTTTTAGAATTTTCTAAGCATATCAACTCAATTGAGAATTATGAGGTAATAAATGGTCTAACTCATAAAATGGAAAGAACGTGGCTAAAAAATTCTCTCAAAATAGTGGGAATGTTCAAAATTAAAATTTCTCATTAAATGACAAGAGTGTGTTAAAAGGGTGACTAAAATGACCTCAATGTTAATGAAGAATTGCCTACATAGTCAAATTAGGACCTCAATTCATTATAGGTCTGCCTTACAATAGAGGAATCTGACTAAGTAGCATCAAGTTAATTAATTATCCAAATGACATAGTATAGCATATGAATGGCAAGCTAATACTATAATTCATAGTAAAGGTGTTTTTATTAATTTTCCCATAGGCATTTATAATCAGGGTATAATGGCATAGGTCAATGACACTAATTTTCCCAAAGGTGTTTATAATTACTATAATGGAGTGGGAAACTGATTTGCCCAAAGGTAGTTATAATCAGTAACACTCATAAGGAAATGAAATAGAAAATGAAGGATTAAATTGACAGACCAATATAATACTAGTGTAATATATTGTCTCTGTCTAGAATACTAAATCAACTATTGAAAATTCATATGAATCCCCTCATTAAAGGTGCCCAAAGAATGAATAGAATGGAACCAAGATCAAAGGGTTGGGTAGGGAGGGTGAAAACAACTTTGGTCAATAGCGAAGGTATGGTAGAATGGTATATTATATGGTATGAAAAATATGATGATATGGTATAATGTAAATATGCCTCATAGATAATACTTTGCATCTCTCAAGTGATATAATGCTTGAGGTTTATGATGTTCATCATCTCCATCAAGTGTAGTAAGCCTATATGCTCCATATCCATAATTAATAACAATCACATAGGGTCATATCCAATTAGGTTTTAACTTTCCTTTCCTCTTCTTCTCATCCATGGTGTTCATTCAATTTTATATGAGAACCAGATCACCAAGCTCAAACTCTCTATGTTTGACCTTCTAGTTATATTGGCCATGGAGTCTATTTTGGTATTCTTTAAGGATATTGATAGAAGCCATGCATTTCTCATCTAGTAGCTCTATCTCTTTCATGAAATAAACTCTATAATATTCATCATCCAATATGTGTTTAAATGAGATAAGTAGAGAAGGTAACTTGACCTCTATGAGAAGAATGGCCTCAATGACATAGACTAAGCATTATGGAGTGGATCTAGTTAAAATATGATAATTAGTGAAATATTCATAGAGTTAGAGGTATATTTGGAGGTGCCAATCATGGCTGAAATAATTTACAATATTTTTTAAGATGTTGACAATGGTTTTATTGAATGCTTTTGTTCAGCCATTACCTTATGGGAAATGTGGTATAAAAATGTTGGGTGATATTGTACTCAGCACAAATCATTTTGACATCCTTTTTTTAAATGATCTACCATTCTCAGATATAATTTTAAATGGGATACCATAACATCAAATGAGATTATTGAAGATGAACTTAGAAATTATTTTCCAATCATGTAAGTGAGGGGTATATACTTAACCCACTTAGTGAAATATTTGGTAGTAGTAAGGATGTGTTTATGGCCATCAGATGAGGTTGGGTTAATATTCTCAATAAGATTAAGTCCCTATGTTTTAAACAACCATGGTGTAAGTATTATTTTGATTTTTTTTGCTAGGGCATGAATTATAATGGCATGCCTTTAACTACACCTTTTGACATAAGAAAATACATCTACTTCCATAGTTGGCCAATAATAACTGGTACATAAGATTTTTTGGGTTAGGACTTCCCCACTATTATGGGCTCCACATACTCATTCATAAACTTATTATAATGTTAATGTTTCTTCTACCAAATTTAAATAACAAAGTAGAGTTCCATAAAATTTATGATGGTAAAGGGTTGGTCTAAGTAAGGCATTGAGTGAGGCTTAGTGGATAAAGGCCTTTTTTTTTTGCATGATAGGTCTAGTGGAATGATATGGTCATGAAGGTAGTTATAAAGGTCCAAGTACAAAATAGAGATGGGACCAACAATATCATATATCATTGTGATGGTTGAAGGTTCATGACTAGGTGATAGAATATTTTAAAAAAGGAATTGATATTATTTTTCCTTTCTTTTGTGGTGTATCAAATAACCAATGGTGACCATGGAATTTGTTGTCCTATTACTAGCCCTAGGTATATGTTAAAATTGTACGTTGGCAATATATTATTTGAGAACATTGATCATGACCTTATATGGGACTAACTTGTCATCTTTGGCTTTAAACTGGTCTATAACTTGATTAATGATTAACTGAGAATCACCATAAACCCTAAGATGCTACATATTACATTATACTACTTGGAAAATCCTTGAAATAAGTGCTTCATATTATTCCATGTTATTAGAATAAGGAAAGTTGATATAGAATGGCTTGGGAATAAGACCCCCTATTGTGTAATAAACAATAGTTTTATTCTTGGTCCATGTGATGTGAATGATCCATCAATATATATTCTAGTGATAATACTTAAGGGATGTTGTTATGATGTTCATGATGAATTCATTTGGGAAAAAGTGAGGGGTTTAATATCTATAAGGGGAGATTTAATAAGATAATCTATAAGTAATTATCCCTTTATGGCCTTATAGTTGACATACTCAATCTTTACCTCGCTTAGAAGTATGATCCATTTAGCCATAAAACCATTTAAATATATCTTGGATAGAAGATACTTGAGAGGATCTACTTTGGAAATAACCATGGTCTTATTGTTAAGCATGTAAAGTTGTAACTTATAGGTTGTAAAGACCATAACTAAACAAGATTTTTCTATTAGATTATAATTATGTTCATACATGATTAGTGTACATCTTAAATAGTAAATGACACGTTCTTTTCTATTGGCATCATGTTGAGCTAGAAGTACCCTAGGGATTTGTACATGGTAGATAAATATATTATAAATGGCATTCCTAACATTAGTAGTAACAAAATAGGTGGATTGGAAAGATACTCCTTTAGAAGTTTAACGGATTTTTTATAATCTTCATCCCAATGAAATGTGACACCATTATTTAATAACTATGTAAATAGATGGAATTTATCAACTAATTATGAGATGAATTACCTAATAGATTGAATATTTCCCTACAAACTATGGAGGTGCTTCAAATTAGAAGGTAGTGATATCTCAGTAATGGCTCATACTTTGGTAGGATTGAACTTAATGCCTCAGTGAGAGATGATGAGTCCTAACAATTTTCCTAAAGAGACACTAAAAACACACTTCTTAGGATTAAGTCTGACTTTATATACATGAAGCCTCTCAAATATTCTTTGTAGTGTAACTAGATGATCATATCAGGTCTTTGATTTACCTAATATGTCATCAACATAGTATTCAACAATACCATGCATCATATCTTGAAATATGATGGTTAGGTTTTTTTTGTATGTGGCCCTAGCATTCTTGAGGTTGAATGGCATAACCTGATAACAAAATGTTCCCCATGGAATGGTGAACTTTCACTTGTGTTGGTCTTTTGGTGTGATCTTAATATGATTGTACCTTAAAAATACATCCATAAGTTAAAGCATTTTATACTATATTGTGGATTTAAGTATCATGTCAATATTTGGTAGAGGAAATTCATCCTTAGGGTAGGAATTGTTGATGTCTTTAAGATTAGGGCAGATTATGATTCCTTCAGGCTTCTTACTAACATACACAATGTTTGAGATCTAATTTTAATATTTAATCGATTAGATCCATATCACTTTTACGATTTTTTATAACTCTTTATTTAAAATTATAGAAATATGAGGATGCATCTCACATAATTTTTGATTTATAGGTTTTCCATCAAGATGTTTAACACGGTGGTATAGAACTAAGATGGGGTTCAAACTAGGCATATCTAAATAGGCCCAAGAAAATATGTGAATAAATTTACTCAAAAAGGATGTAAAAACTTCATGCTCCTCTTTAGTGAGGGACATGCTTAATTTGATCCACTTTGGGTCATTTGGAGTACCTATGTTGACTTCCATACTATCTCTTATGAGGAAAGCTGACCCATCCTCTATAATGGTTAGCAATGATGAAAATTAGCTTTCAATTACAAATTATTCTAGTTGGATTGGTTCTTCAATCTCTCCCAAATAAGATAAATATGAATCTCCTAATGGTAGGGATGGCTAGGTTACAAATTCTATTAGAAATTCTTGGCAATTTTATTAAAGGCATGTTGTTTTGCTAAACTAAAATCAAACATAAAACCAAGTTCATCATTGGTGGTCTCTTGATCTTCATTTAAGGAAAGGTGAGCACCCCTATCTAATAGCACCTAAAATAGGTTTTGACCAAAATTTTGGCCTTTATATTTAATTTTACCTTGGTCTAAAAGAACCTTAAAGAGGTTTTCACTTTGGGACCTCAATGTTTTATTCTTTTGTTTTTTGCTAAGGGTGTTCACCTACTCTCCAAAATAGGCTATATAGTCTAATTTGATAGATAACCCTTGTTTGTGGTATCCCAATAGAACATTATCTCTTAGGCATAGAAATTTACAAAAGGCCTCATCATTCTAAAACTCATTTATAGGCACTATGGATTCTTGTTGGTCTTAGAATATAATTTGAGGGTGATAAAGATGAAATAGGTTACATAATATTATTAAGATAATGGTAAAAATGATATGTGGGTCAAACAAGTTGGTATTGGCAAGGTCTTAATAAATGTTATGAGCAAACTCTAATTCAATGATGGCACCAACATCACTAGACATTGGCATTAGAGCACAAAAAAGATACATGGTGTCACCCCCAAGAGGTTTAAATATAATACCATAAGTTATTTTTTACTTAGTCATAGAAATTGGCTCAAGAGTACCTTGTTAGTTTGGCCTGAGGCCTTCACATTCATAGACATGGTTCTCCATGATACTATTAGGAATGGGATATTTAGCATTTTTGTATAAATTGGCCTATTTGTCATTTTACAACCAAGATTCATCATTGGCAAGTGGGTCCTCTTCTTGGCCAGTGGATGGTGTGAAAATGATGGGAGATGGACTATGAAGTTTATGCTTTCCTTTTTATTACATTCCATTCAGGGTGGCCTAGCTTTAGGTCTTCTATAGGACTTGGGGTTTTATATAAGTTTGGTAATTTGAAATATGTCATGGATCAAATACTCACTTGGGCCATTGGCTAAGAAAGTAAAATTATTAGACATTTCTAGAGAAAGCATACGACAAGATGAGTCAAGGCTATCTAGGTATATACAATTGGCCTTTTGAAATTTTACAAGTATTTATTTATCTTTATCTTTTTTGGAAATAAGATATAGGCTAAAGTGGTAGTTATAGCTTTCATACTCATCTTTCAAATGATTTCAATGTTCACAGGGAAGAAAATCTCCATTGATAGTGACATGTATGCCTGAGTACAAGAACTTGAGACACTAATGCAATGTTTAATGGATTACACTAATTTTATGTATCCAAGGTCTACCCAAGAGTAAATTATTAAATATAAGTCTAACACATGGCAAAGTGTATCATTGGTCAAGGGCACAATGATAACTAGAAAGCTTGTGGTACCTTGTAAATCCCATTATTCAATATCATAGACTTTGATAGTAATTATTTTTATCTGTAGATTTATTGTTTTGTATCTAATATGCTTGATGAGCTTAAAAGATGCAATATTTTAGCTCGATCCATTGTCTATGAGGACACATTTGAATTTTTACTTCATGATAATAAATTTAATGTACAAGGGATTGTTATGGAGATGGATAAGGGGTGACATATCACTTTGTTTGAAGATAAATTATTATGTTGGGGCTTTATGTCCAACCAAAGCCTAGAATTTTTCTGAGGTTATATCACATGGAACTTTATATTGGCCTAAGAGTTTTGTTAGGATGTTCTTGTGGATAGTAGACATATACAACAAATATAGAATGGATATTTATGTAGGTGTATTCTAAATTTATTCTATAATTTCATAGGATTTTCTTTAACAATGGTATATGGCTTGTTCCTAGCCAACACAGTGGGTTATATTAGTTTGTTGGGAGGAGGTCGTGGGCCTACAATGGTAATCTTGGACTATCAAGTTGTGATTGTAAAATCATGATTGGATATAATACTATTGTAAATTGATGATGATAGAGATGGGATAGATAGGATAATTCTTTATTGTTGGTACACTTGGTTGTTTTCATAGGGAAATGATGATTTATCAATATAAGGTCCTAAAATAGTAATCCTTGGTTGTTGTGCTTAGTTGCAATCCTATATCAAGGAAGGATTACTAGTATAGGTAGACTCATTGGTATTATTTGTAAATGGTCCTAGTATATTATAAATTGGTCTAGGATAAATGGTGATGGTTGAAATCCAACCTCCCATAATATGACCTACAACTTTGTTTTATTCATGTGCAACTACATGGTAAGTCTATTGGTTGTTGGAATAATTCTAGCCTTAGTTCCTCCCATTCATTTTTTTGGAGAGTTTTCATGTTGTTGTCATGGTGGTGTCATGTTAAGTGGAGGAAAATCCTTGATAGTCTATGTGACAATGAAAAAGTGTGAAATGTTCTTATTTTTGTATGACAAAGTGTGTAATGTGCTTATTCTAGTGTAATTTATGTATGGTTGGTTGATATTTAGTATTGACATAGCTTTAAAGGATTAGGGATGAGTTTAGAGGTTTGAAATATGTGCAAGGGGTCCTATAATACGTTATATATTCTTTGAGAGCTTGTGTTCATAAGTAAAATTCATCTATTTAATCATATTTTTCATCTAAGACACTTTGTGTCTAGCCGTAGAAAATATGATTTGGTAGTTTGATGAAATCACCATTTCCACATGGAAAGGAGTCAAAGGGATCTAGTAACATGGCTTTTATCACATTAGTTTCTAGTGATTATGTGCTAAGTTTCAAGTCATGCATTGAAGCGTAGTCAAAGATATGAGGGTGTAAAGTTGGCCTCTAAGACAAATTTCACTATTTTCCCATACTTAGCCAAATTTGCAATGTAGCTAAAAAGAAGTAAGTAAGCATGTTTATGAGGTTAACACTCCCATGTGTGGATGATTTAGTAGAAGTTGATCATATGGGTTTGTTTAATTTTGGACATAGTTTATTTTTGATAATTTATAGATCATGCAATGTAGCACATTAGATTATATACATATGTAAAGCTAGGATCCCATGTAGATTGATTGTCTTTTCTCATACTTAGCCAATTTTGTAGTGTGGTAGAGAGAGCCAAGTGATAATTTTGAAGGTATTATATCCTACATGTTTGAAGGTGTAAATAAAAACTAATCATATGGGTTTATTAAGTTTTGAGCATATATCATTTTCACTAAATTTTATATCATGAACTAAAGCATGACAGAAGTTATGGACGTTCAAAGTTAGCTATTGAGGTAGATTTGGATAAGGTTGGCTCTGTGACAGAAGTTTATGAGAAGGAAATTTAATGGAATTATATCTTGCAAGTATAAGAGTTCTAAGAGTAGTGTGTCACATGGTTGGATTCTCCTATGAGAGGAGATCATTTGGTCCAAATTTGAGATCCTACAGGTAAGTGAAAAAGATTTTATTGAGGTATAAAAATGGATATTTAAGCATATTAACAGAGTCCCCATTATTGGTCATTTTGAATGTGTTAAATCTTGAGGAAGATTGATGGTGCATGATTCCTCTAAGGATTTAGGAGGTAGCGAGATGAGGACATGTGCATGAAGTTTAATGTCTAAGAAAAGGTATAGGAGAATGATTTAAGGATGAATGAGCATTCATACTATTGATTGAAGAGTGAGCATTGATTGATAAATTCCTGATTGATCTACAAAGACCAACAAAGCATGTTGAGTCAACATTTTGAGATGGCATGAGATGAGGTTAGAGGGATAGATGTTTAATGTTTGGATTTGGTGGTATATGTGATAAATATTCAATAAGGTCAACAATGCAATATTGATCCTGAGCTAAGAGTTCACAATATTTAAGCATTGTGTTTGAAGGTTAAATGTGACCGTTTGCATTTGAATATTTGAATTTGTAAAGAAAATAACCAATGTTTAGTTTTTAGACCTTATACTTTGATAGAAGATGAATTTACTCATGTAGTAAAAATCAAAGTGGTAGAGGAATCTAACGTCCATCTGACCATATAGATTTTAAGATCTACGAGTGAGTAAAGTCAAATATATTGATCCTAGAAGTTGCTTATGTGTTCATGCTTATTCTTCAAGTGACTTAGGAAGGATATTAAAGTGTGTATGGATTATGTTTTGATGTCTCAAGATGAATTAGCTATTTTAGCATGTTTTAGAGTCCATGAGGGTGCTTTTTGTAGATTTTAGAGGTGTGATCAATCTATATTGAGTATGACCAATGCTTAATAAGTTGAATTTATGTTAGTTCATGGTGATTGTGTGCATAAGGTTTGTGTTTGAGTTATTTGAGCATACATAGAGGCAAGATAAGTTGATTTTTATCATTTAAGGATGTTGAAGGGGAAATAAATAATGAACCATGAATTTGAAAGTGGTCTTATGTTTTTTTTTTCTTGAGGTAGTGATAGATGAGTGAATGGAATCACATGAGACCTATAAGGACTAAAAGGGCCATATTAAATCGTATAGTCCCTTAAGGGTGACCCATAGATGGTATGGACAACCTATGGAGGCTGTATTAAGCTTTTTCTTCATAAGATAGATATATTAAGGATTAAGACATTCCTAATGGCCAACTATGGTACTGTTAAATCAAGATTGATCTATAAATAGTGGAACCAAAGATGATGGGTTCTAGAATTTGTAAGAGAGACTTGGAAGAGTTTTTTAGAGAGATTTGGGTGTGTTTTATGGATTGAAGGAGGGGTAGAGTGACCTAAGGATGTGTTAAAGAGAAGAAAAAATTAAGGACTATTTGTATGACTTGTTGGTCATAATAATGTTGAGATAATATTATGCTTATTGCTTCAATGTGAGTGAAGGTGAAAAGTGATAAACTAAGGTCCATCATCAGGAGCTATTGACATTAATTTAAAGGTCAAAGTGTTTTATTGGTGTTTTTGCGGTAGCTCATTAGTTTAGGTAGTTTTAGCCTCCTTTAACGATAAAAATTGGTAAAAGGTCTAGTTTTTTTTCATCACAGCTAGATAGGTGTCATATCACCTTGTGGGTTTGGAGCCTCACTAAATACGGATTGTAGTTCCTTGATTAGTTGTAGCTAGTCTAAATTAGATCTTGTTATTATAAGATAGTATTCTAATTGTAGTCTAGTGGGGTTTATTACATAAGAGGGTTTCCCATGTATGTATTATGTTATGTGATTGATCTTGCATTGTCTTTCTTGCTCATTGTTATGAATGTTGTTTATGCTTCATGAATGTTTTTGGTAGTTGATTAAATATTTGTAAAGATCATAATTAAAGTTGAATTATTTGGGCTCACTGATTCACCCCCACAATGATTGTACGTCTAACATGTTTGTCATTGTTGTTGTTTCTAATGATATTAATCTTATTATCATGGTGTTTTTTATACTATTATGGTTCTAGCCTTCATTGTTGTTGTTATTGTTACTATTTTTTATTGTTATATTATGGAAAAGGGTTTTAGTAGATAATCAAGTTATGATTGGACATAGATGCTCTATTATCCAACATAATCTCTCCATTTTCCAACATATTTTTTATAGGGGTTTTATCTACACACAACAATGTAGATATATCCATGAACACAATTTTATTTATAAAACTATGTTCTTGGTACCAATCTAGATATAGAATACCCTCATGATAGTGCTATAGAATTGGCCAACTAATCATATTAGTTATAGATAGATTTTGAAACACTAATTTAATAGGTTCACCAAGGTCATTGAAAACTCAAGGAGTGGGTCTTAATCTTGGAGGAGTGGTTTGAAAAATTGGTGGTTGTTATGTTTATGGAGCTAGTCTAGGTTTCTACTAAGGTTGTGCTTACTAAATAGACTCTTAAAAAGGAATAAGTTGTATGTGTGGCATAGGCTGATTAGATGGTGTTTAACCATTTAAACAACACATGACTTAGTTAATCCATTTCCAACAACATTATTATTACTATTTTATTTCTAGGATTTATCATAGTTATTGGCTTGAGTGGGTGTTGACACCTACACTTGGACATGGTTAGGGTTTTGACTTGGGCATACACCTTGGTTTTGGTTCAAATTTTTGTTTGATAAATTTAACTTGATAATTCCTTTGTTAATAAGGGAATTTTATATCTATAAACCTTTGTCAATGATATCTTTAAAAGTATGCATACACTAAAACTCAAGATGATAAGATGTCATTGTGCAAATCTTTAGTAAAAACAACCAATTATTTGTCTGATAAGCTATGGGTGAAGTTACTAGAAAGCACCATAAATATCTATAGATATATCTCAAATATATCATCAAATTTATGCTTGTCTTGAGTCAAATATACTAATGAAATCTTATGCTAAATATTATAGGAGAAATGCTACACAAATTTGTCTAAGAGGTCATCAAAATTATATACAAAATTATTTGGAAATTTGAGGAACCACTCTAAATCCTGTTCTATTAAAATTAAAATAAATAAAAGGAGGTAAATGTAAATTTAATCCATTATTTGGTAAATAACAAAGAACTCTATCAAATGGGTTGTAGGGTTTCTTTTAATCTTGTATTTATCAAATTTTGGTGGTTCATAACTCAAATGAAATGGTATTTGAAGATAACCCATGTTGAATGGGTATGAACACACATCATATAAATTGAAATTATTAGTTTGATTCCTTTCTTGAATGAAAACAAATGTATCCTTCATTTTTTGTAGTTATTGGGCCACAAAACTAAGTGGAACATTTGGCTGAGGTGGTGGTTGGGTGGTCAAAGGTAGATTACCTTGACTTGGGTATAATGGAGGCATGGTTTTTTGTGAAATGTTGGTTTGATGAGTGAACTAACTAGTAATATGCATTCATGGATTAGGATGTGGTTGTTGAAATTACATGCATTGTTGTGTTATATCCTAGTTTAACTTTGGTATATAGCCTTGGTTTTGAGGTTGAAATGGAAGGATATGGCTTTGGGTAAAATATTTTTGCCTATTGAGGTTGACTAGGGACTTACTGCTAACTAGTCAAACCTAGTAGAATAAGGGGAGATTCTTATGGGCCAAGGCCTTGTATTTGGAATTGTGGCATGTTTTGAATAAGAGTAAATTTTTTCATAATTGATACTTTTTTGATAATGATACATATTTATTGTGTAAATACCTGTTGTGAACTAGATGTTTATTGGGTGTTTAGAAATTTTTTTTGACCAATAGACATACATTATTTTTAAGATAATGTTTGTGGTTGTAAAGGTATATTGGTATGCAAATGTAGAGGTACATTTCTCATTACCTATTGAGGTAGAACATTTATTATGTTGGGTGAATATTTTGTCGACTAGCTAACTAGTGAACAAAATAGTTCCTATCACCATAGCATAGGGAGATTGGTCATCCAGGTGTGTAGTTTTACTACATCAACAGGGGAAAAATATATCCTCTCATCAAGGGGAGGTTACCTATTAAATAATGGAGGCTATATAATATATATATAAGTAGAAAGTAAGACACAGGGGTAGGGTATCACCATCTATCTCTCTTTTTTTAGAGATGATGCTCACAGACAGAGGAGAAATCTTGGGTGATTGGTGAAGGAACTTATCTTATTTCATAAGTAACATTCATCCAAGATATATATCCCTTCCTATATAGTATAAATCTTGGTGAAGCGATAGAAGGCACTTCTCTTCTTTCAAAACTGCTTATTCTTGCAAACAACAGTACTCTTTTTGGTAACAAGTGACTGGTAACCAAGTATAGAGTAACCAGCAATCTAAGATGTAGCACAAAGTCTCCACCTTGATTACCCTAGAGGGAGATACGAAAGACAATGAGGGCACAAAGTCATCCCAAGGTCTTTTACATAGAAATAGAAAAGAAAAACACACACTAAAGATAGTTATGACAATGCAAAGTTTGAAAGTAGTTGGCTTCAGGACACCTTCCTTATCACCTCCACTAGTTCTACTTATTGAATCAAATAAATAAGAATGCTTCTAGTAAATAGACATAAGAACAATTCCCTAAAGTAGCACAAGATATAATAGAACAAAGTTTGCAAGTAACTTTCTTTCTCATTTAATCAAAGAAATATGAACAACAACCTGAGCTCAAAGTCTTAGAAATGCCTTTCAATTGGGTAGAGTTTCACTTTTGGTAATGGGAAGATCTCCCTTGTAACAAATGGGAAATTATAATATATAGAGGCAAACAGAGGCTTGGAACTTTGTCCCATGGAGTGGCCCATGTTGTACAATCAATGCCTTAGATGCATTCTTGGTTTTGTCAGGAAGGGCCATGTTAGAGCGGGGTGGTTGTCTTAACTATGGCATGTTGATTCATCTCTAGTGCCTCCTCCCCAACCTAGATCACTCATTCCCTCACCTGCTAGTTGTGGAACTATCTACTCAGCCTTTACCTCAAAGGGGACAAATAGGGAGTGCTTTCAATGTTTGTAGGCCCCAAATGTCTACCTAATGAACTGCTTCACCTATTGGAATTAACTCCTACTAAGTTTCCCTCTTTGTCTCTTCTCATTTGGCTCTATATTTTGGGTCTTGGAATGCATTTAGGTCCATATTTTTAAATTGGCAAAGCTCAATAGACACTTCCTAGTAGCAAATTTCCTCCTCAGGTCTTTTATCTTTTGAAAGTTATCAGCTAACCAATCACCCCAAATTTGACATTTGTGGGCCTATCAATCTACTGTGACATGGGTGAGGACACATGGCAGCATTTGTGGATTTGAAATAAGCTTATTGGAATAAGATTTGAAACTTGTTAGAGGCTGGAGGCATAGATGCAAACACATGGTAGTTTTTGTTGCACTAGGATAGGACACATGGTGAGTTCTGTGCTTTGAAGATTCATTTGAAATTATGTCCCAACATGTGACACTTGGCAGCTTTCACTGCACTTTGAGGCTCGACCCTTCCCAAAGGGAACTTGCCCTTCAGGGTCTTGAACAGGGTCCATTTATAAATGTCAAGTGTCCCTCTATAAGGGTATCTACCCTTCAATATCCTCCAAGATGACTTTCAGAATTTTATCTTCAACAAGCTATCATCCCTTTTATTTCCTTTAGACAAAATGTCTAAAGAAATTCCTTTAGACAAATTGTTTGAAGGAAATCTTTCCTTTGTTTTGTGTGCCTCCACATTTAAAGGTGCTTCATCCTTTGACATGTGGCACATTCTATCACTTTGAACAAGTGCCACATGGTATCTTCTAATGAAACTCATTATAACCTTCTATTGGTGACACTTGGTACTTCTCACTCTCAGGCTTCTATGACATTGTAGAAACATTTGGGATTCACTTGGGTTCTCGTGGATGATGACACTTGTAACATTCCACTGAGTCATAATGGGACACGTGGCAGTATCTGCCACTTCTCAAAAACAAAGTATAATGGGGATTGGTCAATGACACTTGGTAGCATCCACTTGAATCTTTCTTTTGTGTGCACTTCTTTCCTTAACTGAGGTAGCCTTTGAACCTCTGAACCTAGGAACCCATGAACTTATTGAACCTATGAAGTGATTTAAGGTTCAATGGTTTGGTTGGTTCATTCCTTTGATTTGGTTGAGTCATTTTGATATCTTTGAACCAAGTGCATTGAACCATTTGAATGTTGAACCCATTAAATCGATGAACCAAAATGGTTCAAGGTTTAATGGTTCAATTGTTTAAGCCTTTGAACCTTTGAGTGCTAAGAGTCATGGAACTATGGAGCAGTTCAACTTTGACGAGTGTGCTCAACTCTTGCTGATGACATTGAACCTTGAACCCATTAAACCCTTGAACCTTTTTGCCTTTAAGGTTCAATGGTTCAATGGTGCTTAGAATCTTGATGATTGAATTCTTTTGATTGAACCAAGGTGCTGAACCAATCCTGAAAGAGCCTCAGTGTTGGAAACTTTCTCTTTTGAAGGAATTTTCCTAAAAAAGCCTTTGAACCTATTGAACTTGCTAATCCTTTTATTGAAAAATCTTGAAAAATGAGGAATTTGAAAGCTCAAAACAAATTTCAAGAAGGGAAGAGATTATTTTGGGTTGTGCAGGACCAAAATAGTCATATGTTGTCCCAAAAATGAGAAGTCATTTTTAGGGGATAACAACTGGCTCCAGTTGGGGAACTACTTTTAGTTAGAAACTTGAAACTCAGCTGAGGGGATTAAAAACTATAATCTCTAGTGCCTTGAAGTGTGCCATTGGGATATGGAGTCATGCTACCCAAAAAAGAAAGGCACCAAAAATGAAAATGAAAAGCACAAAATAAAACTAAAGAATATACAAATACACATATCTACAGATGATCTTATTTGATGCCTCAAGATTTGAAGTGCTTCAGATGCCACCCACTATGAGATAGTGAAAATGATGTGCCATCCTGATAAACTAGTAGGAAACCATTTTATCCCCAAAAATGGTGACGGGTGAATGGAACTCTCCACTAGGAAACCAATTTTTTGTGTCTTCCTCTTGGATCTTTCTTCTTCTTTCCCCATGATAGGACATGGTCTTCAAATTGAAAACCAAAAATCCTTTCTCTCTTGGTGAAGAGTTCCTTTTGCTGACTTTGGAATATAGCAGTATGGTCCAGCACCATAGCTTGATGTTATGTTGGTCCAGTCTAGCACATGCTTTGATTATCATCATCAAACCTTTTACAAACCATCAGCTCAGCATCTCCTTTGGTGTAAAGGAGTTTGATCTCTTTATCATAAAGTCTTCAATCTGAGTAACATAGATATGCATCTAGCTATGTTGTTGGTGTTGCTGAACTACAACTTGTATGAAGGAAGAATATCTCCTTGAGGAGATATGAACATAGCCCTAGCTCCAGCATGAGTGGAAAAATTACTACCATCAGATTCCAAGATCCAAGCATCATCAAAATTTGATCTTCTATCAAGTTTCTCTTCATCAGAGATGGAAGATCCTTCTTGAATTTTATTGCACCCTACTAATTCTTCTAATGTTTTGTTTGGATCAAATCCTAGATTTCCAGCTACAGGACTTTCATCAGCTGAGACATGAGCATCTGATGTGGTCAAGAAGTAATTACCCCTACCTGATGGCTCAAATAGGATTTGAGCTGTAGGGGCTAATGTTTGGGTGACCACAAATTTTGCCTTAGATAGGTCCATACTTAGTTCTCCACCAATGTCCAACTGCTCAGGATTGGTTTGCAGGAATTCAAACTCAGTCATTTGAATTTTGGATTTCTTGACATGATAAATCATGTCAAATGACTAAAATAGACTTGGAAGAGAGGATGGGAGTTCATCCTTTTGGCTTTTGGGAGGGCGAGGACTAGTTTGCAAATTTGAAGTATAAGGTGCAAAAATGTTTGATGTACTTACTTTTTTGGCAATCACCAAGTCCTTTGACTGGAAAGGAAGAGGGGTTCTCTACTTATCAATTTAAATTTTTGGTTGGGGTCACTCCTCTATCTTTTCTTTGTTGGCCTGTTGGGTTGACTGATTCTCAGACTAGGTGAATACTACATATGAACCTTTGACTGCTTCACCTTCACTTTTGGGTTCATCCTGTTAATTTAAGAAACTAATGTGGGAGTCACCAACTGATTCTTATTGATCCTTCATAAAGAGATCATCATCATTTTCTTGCTCAAACTTAGGTTGGAAAGAGAAATCATGTTTTGTTTCCAGATATCCAACTGTTGAGTTGGTTGGAGGTGCTTCAAGGGCAAGGTTCCTTTGTGGGGGAGGAAGACAATTTGGTTTCCCTTGATTCATATGGCATTGCCTTGATATGGCTAATTATGAAACTCCCTCCTTGGCATATCTTGATTAGGAGGAGCAGACATACTTTGGGCCATTTGCCTTTTCAAGGCTAGCAATTCATTCGCTAGCTTTTGCACCATCTAATCTATGGTGCTTGTAGATGGATACTCAGAAGATGAAGAGGATTTACCTCTGTTAAGATCTTTCCTTATCTTTCTTTCTAAGATAAGGTCATCTTATAGCTTAGTAGCCAAGTCCTGAGTAGAAACAAGGTCTATGTGTCTATCTCGACTCAACAAGAAACTCACATCAGGCAGCTTTGAGTTGATGAAGAAATAATTGAGATTTTAAGGTGTCAGTTGGGTGATACTGGGAATCCTATGCCTTAGCTTGTCAAACCTAGAAATGAAGTCCCTCATAGGTTCATATGGCTCCTTCTTCATCTATGTGAACTAGGATAGCAAGGCAAGTGCATCTTCTATAGGCTTGAACCTTGATTTGAACATGGCTTTAAGTGTGTCCTAGTCAGTCACTAATCTAACTTGAAGATGGTAGAACCAGTCTATAGTAGCACCTTATAGTGTCTCCATGAATATCCTAACTGATATGTCTTGAAATTCCACTCCTATTATGCCACAGGCTATGTTGAAAGCCACAATATGTTCATCAGGTTGAACTTTCCCATCCCCAAAGAACTTGAGGAAATTCTTTCTTGAGCTACGTGGGAGTTCATGTAGAGGTGGAGTCAAGTTGAGTGGGCCAAATGAGTTACCTTAGGGGCCTTGAGCCATGATTTGATTATGTAAAAGTTGGATCACAAATCTAGGTGGAGAATGGGTAGGCAAAGCTCTGCTAGCAGTAGAAAAAGAAGCTCTACCTTGTGTTGGTGACCTGGTAGGTCTAAGAGGAAAACTCCTAGTTCATTGAAGGTGAGGTTGTTGAGGAAATAAATTAAAATTACTCTATTACACCAACTCAAAAGCAAGGTCAACAACACCTTGATATTTTTTGCTTTTGGTATAATGTGGATTTGCCAAATTGTAAGACAAAAATGGAAAAGAGTAGGATTTGCTTTATCTTGAGACTTGAGGCTTCAAACTGCACACTCTTTTCCAATAGCTCTAGTTTTTTAGACTAGATAAAATAATAGAGATGGAGGAAAATGGTAATGCTATAATTATAATGGCTAAGACATGGAATGGAGTCACTAGAGTTTATATAATGGATAAGGGAAGGAACTACTTCAATCTAAAACTTAAGGCTTCAAATTGCATGTTCATCCCCAACAGAGTTGCCAAAAACTATTGGGTGAATATTTTGTCGAACAGCTAGCTGGTGAGAAAAATAGTTCCTATCACCATATCATTGGGAGATTGCTCATCCAAGTGTGTAGTTTTACTACATCAATAGGGGACAAATCTCTCCTCTCATCAAGGGGAGGTTCCTTATTAAATATACAGAGGCTATATACTATATATATAATCAGAAAGTATGACACAAGGGTAGGGTATCACCATCCATCTCTCTTTTTTTAAAGATGATGCTCATAGATAGAGGAGAAATCCTAGGTGATTGGTGAAGGTACTTCTCTTATTTTAGAAGTAACATTCATCCAAGAGCTAGATCCCTTTCTAGATAGTAGAAATCTTGGTGAAGCAACAGAAGGCACTTCTCTTCTTTCAAAAGTGCTTGTTCTTGCAAATAACAAGACTCTTTCTAGTAACATGTGACTGATAACCAGGTACAAAGTAACCAACAATATAAGATGTAGCACTAAGTCTCCACCTTGACTACCCTAGAGGGAGATACAAAAGACAATAAAGGCACAAATTCATCCCAAGGTATTTTACATAGAAATAGAAAATAAAAACACACACTGAAGACAGCTATAACAACGTAAAGTTTGAAAGTAGTTGGCTTTAAGACACCTTCCTTATCACCTCCACTAGTTCTACTTATTAAATAAAATAAATAAGAATGCTTCTAGGAAATAGACATAAGAACAATTCCCTAAAGTAGCACAAGCTATAACAGCACAAAGTCTACAAGTAACTTGCTTTCTCATTCAATCAAAGAAATATGAACAATAACATGAGCTTAAAGTCTCAGCAATGCCTTTCAATTTGGGCAGAGTTTCACTTCTAATAAGGGGAAGATCTCCCTTGTAATAAATTTTAAATTACAATATATAGAGGCAAAAAAAGGCTTGGAACTTTTTTCCATGGAGTGGCCTATGCTACGCAATCAATGCCTTGGATACATTCTTTGTTTTGTCAAGAAGGGCCATGCTAGAGCAGGGCAGATGTCTTAACTGTGGCATGTTGATTCATCTCTAGTGCCTCCTCTTGAGCTTGAATCTCTCAATCCCTCACCTGCTAGCCATGTAACTGTATACTCAACCTTTATCCCAAAGGGGACAAATAGGCAGTGCTTTCAATGTTTGTAGGCCCCAAATGTCTACTCAATGAACTGTTTCACCTACTGGAATGATCTCTTCTCATTTGACTCTAGCTTTCAATTCTTTAAACACATTTAGGTCTGCATTTTTAAATTTTCAAAGCTCAACAAACACTTCCTCATAGTAAATTTTCTTCCCATAGGTCTTTTATCTTTTGAAAGTTACTGGCTAGCTAATCACAAAAAATCTGATGTTTACAGGCCTGTCAATCTACTGTGACACAGGTGAGGACACACGGTGGCATCCATGATTTTGAAATAATCTTATTGGAATAATCTTTGAAACTTGTTAGAGGGTGGAGGCATAGATGTAGACACATGGTAGCTTTTGCTACACTGGGATGGGACACATGGCGAGTTTCACACTTTGAAGCTTCATTTGAAACTATGTCCTGACATGTGACACTTGGTAGCTTCCACTGCACTTTGAGGCTCAACCCTTCTTGAAGGGAACTTTCCCTTTGGGGTCTTGAATAGGGTCCATTTCTGAATGTCTAGTGTCCCTCCAAAAGGGTATCCACCCTTTGGGATCCTCCAGGATGACCTTTAGACTTTTATCTTCGGCAGGCTATCATCCCTTTTATTTCCTTTGGACAAAATGTTCAAAGAAATTACTTTAGACAAATTGTCTGAAGGAAATCTTTCCTTTGTTTTGTGTGCCTCTACATTTTAAGGTGATCCATCCTTTGACATGTGGCACATTCTACCACTTTAAACAAGTGCCATGTGGCATCTTCTGATGAAACTCATTACAACCTTCCACTGGTGACACTTGGTACTTCTCACTCTTGGGCTTCTGTGACATTGTAGAAATGTTTGGGATTCACTTGGGTTCTTGTGGATGATGACACTTGTCACATTCTACTGAGTTATAATGGGACACATGGCAGTATCCACCACTTCTCAAAAATAATGTATAAAGAGGCTCGACTGATGACACTTGGCAGAATCCACCATACTCTTTCTTTTGCATGCACTTCTTTCCTTAACTGAGGTAGCCTTTGAACCTTTGAACACGTGAACCTGTGAACTCGTTAAACCTATGAAGTAGTTCAAGGTTCAATGGTTTGGTTGGTTCATTCCTTTGATTTGGCTGAGTCATTTTGATATCTCTGAACCAAGTGTGTTTAACCATTTAAACGTTGAACTCATTAAACCAATGAACCAAAATGGTTCAAGGTTAAATGGTTCAATGGTTCAAGCCTTTGAACCTTTGAGTGCTCAAAGCCATGGAAATATGGAGTGGTTGAACTTCAAACTTTGATGGGTGCGCTCAACTCTTGTTGATGACATTGAACCTTGAACCCATTGAACCCTTGAATCTTTTTGATTTAAGGTTCAATGGTTCAATGGTTCAATGGTGCTTAGAAGCTTTATGATTGAATTCTTTTGATTAAACCAAGGTGTTGAACCAATCCCAAAAATGCCTGAGTGTTGGAAACTTGCTCTTTTGAAGGAATTTTCTTGCAAAAGCCTTTGAACCTACTAATCCCTTTACTAAAAAATCTTGAAAAATGAAGAATTTGAAAGCTTAGAACAAATTTCAAGAAGGAAGAGATTATTTTGGAATAGTCATATGTTGTCCCAAAAATGAGAAGTCATTTTTAGGGGACAACATATTACCCCTTGTTGAGGTAACTTAGTGTTTTACCTTTGTTTTAGTGGTATAATAGATTGTGTCTATTGTTGTGAAAATTTAGTCATCACCTATTGAGGTGGAATAGCATTTGTCACTTATTTTTGAGGTAAATCACTATTTAACGCTTGATTACTCAATTATTTTGGTTGCATGCTTGATGAAGCAACTAGTTGAGGATTTGAAGTAACTTGTTATAGTTTGGACATAGGAGTTCTTTCCCTATATTGTGCTAAACCATTTTTAGTATTAAATAAATTCACTTATTGTTTAATACTATTTGTTAGTGTAGTTAAACCACTTTGGCCTAGATTGGAAGACACGTGTTATCCACCATGTTTGGCACATTTTTTTGCATTGAATTCATAGTAACCTCTTCAATAGATGGGGAATTATGCATGTCACTAATTAAAGTGATTTGCCTAAATGGGTTTATACCTAAATTATCTTTACTTGTTAACTAAATTATCACTCTTGTTGAAGGAGCTAGCTCTATGAGTGGAGCGTTTGACATGGCCATGGCATTAAAATTTCATGCTAGATTCAAATAGGTTTGATATGCTTGTTTCATTTGTATAAAGTGGTCCTCCATGAATCCCTTTAATTTTACAATCATATTTCAGTCTTTATATGTCATTGACATGAGTTCCTGAGGATAGATGGTATAGGCCTATTCAATGGTTTGGGTATAAGGTATGTTGAGAGGCACTCTAACTAGACTACATAAATTTTCATGGGGTAAGTCTAATGGAAACTTGGCCCCTACCCCTGTAAATATGAATAAAACCTCATAATTATTTTCAAGAAATTTATGATCAAATAAATAAGTATCATATGTCAATGGCATAGTAACATAATATGGTTGTGTAAGTTTTTATACAATCAATGGTATGCTATAAAAATATTTCATAGTTTTCTCTTAGTCTTACTCTGAATATGGAGGCGTATTAACCAAATGATGGGATATAATATCTTGAATTTTATCCTCAAATTGATAAGTGTAAGTAGTATAGCGATCCATCTTACAAAATACATCATTACCATAAAAGTCTTGAATAAAGTTATCATTTTTTACCATCTTATCATAACCTAGATTGCACATGGCTCTAATATGAGTGTAATAAAACATATCCAAATTAATTAATAACGTTTTGATAATATAATTCTATATTCTTAAAAAAATCTTAAAAACAAGGTCTAAAAGATAAATGTCTCAAACTTGGTATAAGGACTTGGTCTACGAATGGAGTTTCTTCTCCAAAAATAGTTAATCATAAACTTGGTCCAAAATGGTCTAATGTCTTTAAGGTCTAATGTCAAATGTATTATATGAATGGTAAATTAAATGGATAAATTTGAATTCCAAACTTGTTAAAAGTGTTTCAAATAACTCTAATCTAGATACAAAAAAAATTATTATGTCTTTGGGAACAAGGACAAAGCTAGGCTGAAAATGAATAGGTCTAAAACAAAACGTAAAAATACTAGGTCTTTTGGAAACAAGGTATAAAAGTTAGACTCGGTAAAAATTAGCTATAAAAAATTGGAATTTATAATTATTTTGGAAACATGGCACAAAATCTATATTTTTCCCACACTAGGTCTAAGGTAAAAAGATAAATTTCTAGTTCTTTGGGGAACACAACACAAAATCTAGACTAATCACACACTAGGTATAAGGAAAGATAATTAATCTAATAAATTGGAAATACTTTGACTCAAACTAGGCACTCATATTTAACATAATATTGAATTTTATCAAAATACATTGGACTTTAGGTATGATTAACATAGACTACTTCACAAATTTTGGAAAAAAGATTTTTAAATTAAACACAAAATTAGTCCAAGTCACACAATACAAAAGCAAGATGTAAATGTCTAAGCCAAAATTACATGAGGCATACATATACACCAGCCAATTTTTGGATCTAAACTTAGCAAGACCAATTTTTGAACTTTATTTAGAAGGATTAGTGCTTAAATGGACAACAAGGTAGACCAAAATAAACAACATAATGATATTATTCTCAGACCAAAAAGGCACATGTGGTTTTGAAATTACAATTAGATATAAGGAAACAATTCTTTGAAATAATGTGCATATTGTAATGATGTTATCTTACTTTAAAGGTATGAAAAATTGTTTGTTTAAAAAACTCTAAAGCACAAGACTTGAATTGAAATGGGTAGTGTAACAAAACCCTTTTTAAACAAGTGACACACACACAAAAGTTTGGATAATTGTCTAAGGCAAAGTGTAGTCTCAAACAAATGGAATAAAACCTCTTTAAACAAAAGGGTGATATTAAAACATGAATTTTTTTGAACATGGTATGAAAAACAAATAGTTTTGACTCAATCCAATGAAATTAAAAATGAAAAATAATAAAACCATGTACGTGTATTGTCTTAATCATAAAAACTAACAAGTTAGCTTTATACTATCAAATTACATCTATATACATAATATTGAGAGGAAATTAATGTTTGTAATCCAAAAATTTAAATGTGCATGAAAATTATGATTTTTATTCCCCCTCTTCTCTTAAGAGTTTATACGAAAACATGGAACTTTGGGATACTCTCCCTGCATTGATAGTATATCCAAGGTAAGTGGTGTTGTCTAAACTATCAATTTGTGTACATTCTAAATGGTCCCATATATGTGGTTAACACTAGGGCATAACATTTCATTTGGATCCATCTTAATTGTCTTGTCGTGAAAATGTTTTATCCTTTTCACAATCACTACATCTATTAGTTTCTTAGTGTAGTTTGATGTCTAAGTTAAACATATGTTTTGAGGCAATCTATTACTAACATAGCTTGTTTATCCACTCAAACAAGCATACTAATAAGTCAAACATAATTTGTATACCCATACCATGGAATGAGGTTGAATTCATGCTAGGAGATGAATTTTTATGTCAACACTTACCTAAAGAACCCATGGGGAGACGATGAACTCCCACCACAAGCCTAAATGCATGAAAATAAAAATTGAGTGAAAGGACCTTAGGGTAATTTTGGGATCACCCAAATCAATCATATTTTTGGTAGGGCCTTAGTGAATTTCCTTCCATGCTTTTGGAAAAAAATGAAAAATGCAATAATTAAAGCATTTTTTATCTCCCAAGTTCCCAAAAAGAGATGGGGGGAAAGCATATATGCTACACTTGGCTTGAAAAATAAACACACAACAACAATCATAAAAATGAAATCTCTTATGAGCATTTATCTAGGGTGTGAGTTAATTTTTATATCAACAAATGAAAATATGACATGAATTTTGTCCCCTTATCATTGTGAAATATTTTAAAACACCAAATGTAAATGTGATTTTAAACCTTAGAGTGTTAAAAATGTCCTTTCTTGGTCTTTAGGTCTTGTAAAAGATGTTAGGGGCTCTTTGTGTTTAGAAGCTAAAATAAAGTGAGTAAATGACTTTTGGAACTCATCTCTCAGGTTTCAAATGTTTTTCATATAGTGAAAAATCATAGATACATAGAGAAATAACATGATTGTTCCTATAAAATCATATGCAACTTCCTATAAATCAAAGACTTTGTGAAAAACTATGATTCTACAAAGCAAATTTGATATTCTATAGTGGAAAATCACAAATCTATAGTGTAATATCCTTATTTTATTACAAAATAAACGGTTAATATAAAACCATGATTATATAGTGCAATATCATAGATCACGAAGGCAATATCACATATTTTTAGACAATATCACATATTTACACACAAAATCATGACTATAAGGATAATCCCATAAGTTATCATGCCAAACCACAACTTATCAAGACAATATCACTAATTATCAAATCAAAAACATAATTGCAATATCATGACTTTGCAATGAAATATCATAATTTCACAGTGTAATATCACAACTACAAAGAGCAAAATCACAACTATATAGAGTAAAAATGTGATTTCCTATAAAACATCTATGAGTTTTTACTTTCCACTTTTTTGGCCAGAAAATTAGGATTTTAACATTAAAATTATTATAATGAAGTGTTAAAATGCCATGAGAATAAATTTTTGGGGTACAAGTCCCACCAGATGTACCATCATGTGAACAATTAATCCATAGAGGGGAGGTTAGTATAGTGTTAGTCAAGAAAATAAACTCTAAATAAACACACTAAACACTAACACCTCTAGCCTAGACACTAAGGAGAGCATAGATAATAAACATATAATGAAAATACAACTATAAAAAAAATCATCCTTTTACCTTAATTATAGATATAAATTGTCTTATTAAAGTGGCTTGCTCAGCTATGTGCATCAATAAATATGTGGTAATGAATCTCCTTTTGATCCACCTCTCCCTAACACCTTGGTTTGGTTGGTTGGTTTATAAATTGGCATGGTAACACTACTTATAAAGCCTTATTGAATCTATTTGATTGTAATAAATTAACACCAAAAGAGATTCTTAGAGGTATTTTGGCATAATAACATTACACTAATAAATCTTGTTTATCAATACATAAGGCCTTCTATTTATAGCCTCCAAAATTAAGTGTCACCCAAGGTGAGTTAAAGTTGAGTTTAAACATGGAATGAGTTCAAACATACCCTAGATGAGTTGAATCTAACATCGGTTGAGTTAAAATGTGTCATGTAATTATAATTTTCAATTAATAGGCATGGCTCTCAAATTAGATATTTTGGGAAAGCTTGACAACTCATAAAGGCAATGATGAAGAAGCTTGATATTTTGAATTGCCATTTTTATATATTCATTAATTAAAAATGTATAATTTATCTAATCATTTAATATAGTTTAATTATTTGATTCATTTTTATTAGCATTTTAGCTCTTTCTAAAATTGTTGGAGTGCCCCTTTTGAGGGTCCATAGGCCAAACTACTAATTGTTAGGTCACAAGGTGAGTGAGGGTGAATACATGAGAGGTTATTATTTTGTATGATAGAATAACCAAAATAATGATGCCTTGACATGATTCCAAGCATTAATAAATAATGCATGGATAAAGTAGGGACGTTTAGTGATTCATAGGCTTAATTTGCAATGTTTGATAAAATTCAATATAAAGTCTAGTCATGATCTAGTTGTGGCTAGAATGGGGTTTATATAATAGCATGGCTTATATTACTCAAAAAATAGTGAGATTGCTTATGATCAAAATAAACAAAAGTATAATTCAATGTTTTTGGTCTTTTATCCTATAAGATTCTAATTTTTTATGTTGTTATTATAAGCAATAGAAACATAATATTAACAAAGGGTATAGGGAACTACCTATATAAGGAGAAGCACTTACATAGGTAGGATTTCAAACAATAACTAGACCAACTGCAATGGGTATTTATCAATATAAAAAATACTACATGTAACCCACTAGCCAAGGAGATACATGTCTAAGGGTAGTAATTCTAATAATATATAAAATTGACTACAATGGGACCTATGATCCTATCAAGGAAAGAATTATTACTAAATAATAGCTAAAAATAGAAAAATATGCAATAGCTAATAAATCCCAAAGAAATCTCTAGCAGGCAAAACCTATGTGTTGATATATCTTTATACACTTGTCTTTAAAAGCAATTAAAAATACTGATCTAGCTTAGCTACTTCATAAATGGGCATTGAATGTGTCCATAATTCCTTGAATCATAATCAAGATCATAATTGGTTAATGGGTATAATGGTCCAGATTACAATGGTCTAAAATGAAAATAAAATTGGTTTAGTAGAATATAATTGATCTAAATGACAATTGTATAGGTTTAAAATGGTCCAAAGGGTATAACAGTCTAGGATAATGTGGTTATAATGGTCCATAGTAGAATAAAATAAATTAAAATGGTCCAGGGTTACAACAGTCTAGGATAAAATGGTATAGAATTTTATAATGGTCCAAATTATAATGGTGGAATAAATGACTTCAACACAAGTTATACCCAAGTAAGGGATCTTGTAGATAATGGTTCAAAAAAGGGTATCAATCATAAAACTACTTGATATACACAATATTCATGGGTTGAAGGATCTCTTCACCATTTGATGTAACTAATTTGAATGCCCCCAATCCATAGTTTATTTTAACTATGTATAGGCACAACCAATTGAGTTGGAACTTATCCTTCCTCTTACATTCAATGTCAGTGTTCTTTTGGTTATCTTTCAAGACCAAGTCACCAAATTCAAACTCCCAAGGGAGAATGCACTTTTTATAACTATGATGTAACCTATTCTAATAGGCTCTCAAGTTATCTATGGTAACCAAATTCTTTCCATCAAGGAGTTCTAGCTCTTGCAATATGGAAACTCTATAATCTTCATAATCTATAATGTTTTCTAAAGAAACCCACAATGAAGGTATCTTAACCTAGACCGAGTTACTAAATTCTATGTGATAAATCATCTAATATGGAGTGGCTCCTATGGGGGTTCAATGACTAATGTGATAATCCTAGAGGGTAGGAAAAATTTTCAAGTGCCAATTATAGCCAACAACATTTACGATATTCTATAGGATTATAAAAATGGTTTTATTAAACACCTCTACCTGATCATTACCTTATGAGTTATATGGTGTGGAATTTTTATGCTTGATTTTGAACATGGTACAAAGAGATTTAACATCTATGTTTACAAATGATCCACCATAATCAAATATAATATGGGTTGGGATATGATATCAATAGATGATATGGCAATGGATAAAATTTCTAACCTACTTTTTGGTGATGTAAGTGAAAGGAATGGCCTCAGTCCACTTAGTAAAATATTTAGAAGAACTAAGAATCTATTTTTGGCTATCAGAAGATGTTGGGTTTATTTTATCGATAAAATTGAGACCACATGTAGAGAATGGCCATGGTGTAGTGATCAATTATAGTGGAAAGGAAGGTACGTGTATTAAATTACCATGTTTTTGGTAAGAAACAAAATTCTTGACATAATTATAAGCATTTATTTCTATCTTAGTCCAATAATACCCTATTCTAAGGAGCTTCTTGGATAAGGTTATACCATCGGTGGGCTCCAAACATTCCTTCTTGAACTTCCTTAAGTGCTAACTTGGATTCTCCTCAAAATAAATAATAAAAAAGCATTCCATCATAACCCTTATGATAAAGCATTTTCCTAAGGAAGGTATAATAGGCTAGGTGATGGAGGAAGATTTTATGGCAACTGTGTGAAAAATTAGAAGGAAAGACTTGGTTGTGGAAATAATTATTTTCTGGAACCAAGGTAGTTTAGGTGGGGGATTGGGACCAGTAATTATGAATACCCTCTCTAAATATAGAAATTTATGAGTAGGCTATAGAATATTATTGATGAAAAACTAATACTCTTTAACAATAGCAATAATTTATACCATGGACCCCATTATAGCCATTGCATTAGCTAGCCTATTATTGGCATGTATAACCTATTAAAACTATAGTAACTTGAAGTGGAACTTGAGATTATCCATAATTTAATTGTAACATACAAGCTTGTCATCTTGAGTCTGATATTGTTTTATGTCCTAATTAATAATAAATTGATAATATCCATAGACTACCAACTATTATATATCCCACTATATTGCACGCTAAAGTCCTGCAATAAGAGATTCATACTTGGCCATATGATTGGTATAATTAGGGTTGATATGAAAGGCCTTTGAAATGAGGTCCCCTTATGGTGGGACCAAAAAAATACTAGATCAAAATCTAGGAGATGTAAATGATCCATAAAAATATAACGTCCATAGTTTATGTTCATGAGCTACTTCTTATATCACCATGATAGAATATTTTGGGAAATAAAATATGAGTGGTTGAGTATCTATAATAAGATCTTCTACAAGTTTAGCTGTAATGACCTACCTCTTAATATACTTTTAGCTATAGTACTCAATATAAAATTCACTCAATAGCATTACCCATTTATACATGAAACCTGTGAGACTTGCCTTGGATAATAAATACTTTAGAGGGTCCACTTTAGTAATAATATTAGTTTTATTATTCAACATGTAGCATCATAACTTTTGGTAAGCAAACACCATTTATAAATAAGCCTTCTCAATAGGAATATAATTATTCTCATATGCCAAAAGTTTTTGGCTCAAATAATAGACTACATTCTCTTTTCTTTTTTCATAATGTTGGGCCAAGAGTGCCCCCAATACATGTTATGTGGCTAAAATATAGAGAAGTAATGGTTTTCTGGGTGTTGGGAGTCTCAAAAATGGTAGGTTAGCCAAGTATTATTTGAGCTTCACAAATTCTTTATGACATTTTATATCCCATTTAAAATTGATCCCCTTATTTAATAGGTGCATGAAATGATAACACTTGTCTACCAACTATGAAATGAACCTTTGATTAGATTGAATCTTTCCTTGTAGGTTGTGAAGCTATTTCAAATTAAAATGTGGAAATATTTCCATGATAACATAACCAATCCAATTAAATCCCTATTTTTGATAAATTAAATCCTAGTAAGTTTCTCAAATTGACACAAAATACACACTTAAGATTTATATGAACCTTGTATTCATGACTTCTCTCAAATATTCTTCACAAAACATTAGGATGTCCTAAAAATGTTCATGATTTTTCTATAATATCATCAACATAGTCCTCAATTATATCATGCATCATGTCATGAAAAAATGATAGTCCTAGCATTATGATAGGTGGCCATAGTGTTCTTCAAGACAAAATGCATGACTTGGTAATATAATTTTCCTCATGGTGTGGTAAAAATAATTTTGTGTTGGTCCTCTAAGGCTATCTTAATCTAATTGTACACTGAGAAATCATCTATGAGGGAAAACATCTCATATCCAATATTTTAATTGATAATCATGTTGATATTGGGTAAATGTAAATAATATTTAGGGAATTATTTATTTATCTTTGAAATTACTACATAAGTGAATTCCCTATGGTTTTTTACTGATAGGAGATTAGTTTGATATCCATTTAGAATAATCTAGAGGTAGGATGAATCCATCTCCCAATATTTTGTCCAACTCTATTTTTACTAAAATAGCAATGTGTGGATGCATATTTCTTAATTTTTTTCTTAACTAGCTTAACATTTGTATGTACAATAAGGTGATTCATGAACAATGCATGGTTTAAGCCTAACATGCCTAAATAAGACCATGAAAAGATGTCAATAAAAACCCTTAGAATGGTAAAAATATAGTCATGATCTTCATCAATGAGGGAGGCTCATAGATAAACAATTTTAGGATCATCATACATTTCTATGTTCACTTCAATGGTATTATTTATGAGTAGCGTATAACTATCCTCTAATATAGTGGGAAGCATTTGATCCTAATTCTCTTCTTCTACTTTAGCTTCTGGTTGTTCATCTCAAATCTTAGGATAATGAGATAAATCTAAATCCACTAGTTTAGGTAGTGTCCAATTTTTTAATGCCTCTATAAATTCTAGATCAATATGCTTAAAGAATTCATATTGTTTAATAGTGATACTAGCACTAGTTGTAGAGATAGGACTTGGTGGACCCTTCGCTTCCTTTATAAATGGTCAAAATTCCTCATCCAAGAGTGCCTAAAATAGGTTTTCACTCAAGGGCTCATATTTTTATTTACTTTTCCCTAACTAACGAATAACTCAAAGAGGTTTTCACTCAAAGATATTGGTGTTTTATCTTATCAGTGACCAATAAATTTTGCCTACTCTATATAGTAGGTAATAGGATCCAATGAGAAGTCAAAGCCTTATTTGTGATTGCCAATTTGTAATCCATATCTAAGGCCTATGTAATCATTAATAGACTCCTCATTTTAAAAAAAATGCAAGCGTATGATATAATTTTTTTGGTCCCAATCTATAAGGTGAGGATGGCAAAGGTTAGGTGGATAATAGGCTATAATTATCTTAATAGAATTGGAGTCAAATAGGTCTATGTTGATATCTCATTATAAGTGATATAATGGTATGTTGCATCACTTTGGGTAGTATCATGATTAGTCAATTCAAGGGAATCATTGTTTAAATGGATGAGGTCACCCTTAGGAAGTATAAATATGATTCCTTGACTCATATTAGGTTTAATAATTGATAATGCTTCGAGGATACTTTGCTCTCATGATCCAATTATTTTTCATGTTTAATTCAAGTTATTCATAATCTAGTTATCGATAGGGTACTTTGGATTATAAAACCAATTATCAAGGTCATCAGAGTATAACCATTCTCCTTCAGTAAAGGCTTCCTTATATTGATTTGGTGAAGTTGCTGGTATAAATACCATTAGTGGTTTCTATGTGGTTTTCTTATTTTTCCAAATCATGTTGGGCTTGCAAGGAGATTCAGAAGGTTTGGGTATACCATAAGACTTAGGAGACTTGGATAATTTTGTAATATGAAAGGCATCTTTGAGATGGTACATAGAAATGCTTGCATCCTCAATAATGAGCTAGTTTACAAATGTTATAGGAAATAGATTGGCCAAAGTGTAAGCAATATCACTTCGGTTGATATAATTGGACTTGTATGGTTGCATAGCTATTTATTTATTATTTTTTTTCTATGAATCAAGAAATAGGTAAATATTTATGATTGGAAATTTGGCCTATCAAAGCTAAATTCCAACCCCTACATTAAAAACTTTTCATGTCCTAGTTGTTTTGGGTCCTTAAGTGATGTGCTTGAACATCTTGATGTCATTAATCATCAAGTGAATGGAGTGTGTCTTAATCTTGTCATTATCATGTCTCAATTTTAAATTTTAATGAGTCCCTATGATTTTATTTAGTATATTCAAGCATGAGGATGTCTATAAACTTTGAAAGGTGTGTTGAATACATTGAAGTATATTTGAAACATTTTATAAGTCTATAACATGATTTTTATGACATTCAATGATAAATTTACTTTGTGAATATATCTATATATTGAATAAAAAGATAGTTTTTGGCCTTTAATTTTTAAATATGGATTCAAAAAAATCCATAAAAATTATTTAAAATGCCTTTAAACACCTTCATAGTCATCCCATTACTTTAGTCACATGATGTCATACTTTGAAACTATTTCTTCTTACAAGTTTAAGCATAGTTTGGCCTCAAAAGACTAACACATGTAAAAAATAGCCTCATTTTTATGGAAAAATAATTATTTATTTTTATAATCTCCCTATTGAATTTTACTTCTCATAATCTTGTCCTAAATTGTCAGTTTCAAGTTTAAAGTTTATAGAGTATGCAAGAAAAGGGCCATTTTCATGTGTTTCCATGTAGAAGTATGGAATTGTACGGCCTTTTCCATACCATATAGATTTTGATCATAAATATAATTTCATAAAAATAATTATATAATATATTCAAGGAAAAATTATTCCATACAGGCTCAAAACTAATTTTCTCCATCCATCTAGCTTTTTTGCACATCATGAGAGCCTTTCATGTTTGTAGATGGTATTACCATGGGAGAGAAAATCAAGGTCTAAAATTTTTGGAAGAGAAATGGGTTGGAGAGGTAATATATATTTTGTAATTTTATCTAAATTTTTTAATCTCTTTCATTAACCATCTTTAACAAGCTAAGGCACTCACTGTGCCTTCTTCATTCAAGCAAGCAACTGATCTTTTGAGATTTATCCTCTTCAGAGCATAGGTTCAAATAAATGAAAGTTTATGGATATTTTTAGGAGTATAAACCACATTACCATGATATTATTCAGATTATTTCCACATGTGTGAGGTCATATGGATCTCAAGAAGATAAATCAATGTAACTAAGTAGTCTATAGGTAGTTTGCAAAAGTTGTATGGTTTAGAGGTTTATCCATAGTTATCAAGATTCATCATGATATGGTTTTTAGGTATCATTCATGTTCATATGTTCCTCAATAAATATTATAAAATATTCATTAAGATACCATAGGAAAAATGTCATTAATTTTCTCTCAACATCTTCATGGAGTCTCAATTTAACAAATATTAAGGAAAGTTAGCATTCCTTAAGGTTTTTTGATGATTCCTAAGTTTCCATTTCTGGTATTATATGATTTTCAAATACCTATAAAATGGTATGTTTGGTAGAGGCATATTCATATGTTTCTCTAATGTTATTCATTACTATCAAGGTTATGGATCCATTCTCATTCCACTCTCCATCATGTTTCATCCCCAAACATAGTCTTTACACTAATTTTCATCAATGT
Source organism: Torreya grandis (assembly GCA_037957365.1). NCBI lineage: Eukaryota > Viridiplantae > Streptophyta > Pinopsida > Cupressales > Taxaceae > Torreya > Torreya grandis. Next base: position 285,106 of record JARHVA010005713.1, read on the forward strand.
TTCAAGCCTTTCACTCCATTTCCATTCTCATTTACATGTCATTCATCATATTACCACTTATCATTCACTTTAATATCATGTATCCATTGTGAAAGGAGTCAATGTTTGATAATTACCATGGTCTTCAAGAATTCTATAAAAATCTAAAACCCTGCTAAATAGAGAGGAATCATCATCTACAACCAAAAGAAGAATATCAATAGTGTCTTGTTGAGAAAATAAAGGAAATTATATAGATTGAGGTCTTTTAATCAAGGTTTGTACTATTATTAAATTATAATAAAATCATAGGAATGATGGTGACCTCCTCAAGATCTCCAAGAACACAATACTTGTCATAGTTCATACAAGTAACAAATAAATCTCCACTACATCCATTATAAAGAGAGGTGAGACCAAAGATGTAGATAACGGGAAGTTTAGGTATTTGAGGAAAATTTTAACTTAATGAGAATGTTTCAAGGAAACAAAGAGAATTTGAGTGACCTTGTAGGTCTATTTCCATCAATTTCAAGATCTAAAACTCAACCATAGTCTGTAAAAGGGCCTAAGTTTCATACATAACCAAGCTTAAGATAAAGAAAGATCTTTGTACTTAAAGTTGGAGTATTGACTATGAAGAACATAGTATAATAAGGTGGTGGACATGAAACTTAGCTCAAAGTAAAACCTTGAAGTTTATAAAACTAAAATTAGGACTTATTTTCATGTGTATCACCACCTATAATAAGGTTATAAGGCTCCTAAAGTATGCCAATCCTTCACCAAGATCAAGACTGTGAGAAAGGTATTGTTATGCCTTTAATTCAATGAGGTTGTTTCCTAGGTTTGAGATTCACTTGAAATGGTGTGGAAATTTACATCAAGACATGGGGTCCAATTTTCAAGATAACATAGTCATTCATCTAATCAAACATCACCTAAATCCATCCCTTCAAGCATACTCATTCATAAGACAAGAGGTGGATAGAGCAATGATTAAGGACTTTCAAGGTAATTGTAGTTTGAAAAGAGGTTATGGAGCATAAATATACCTTTAAAATGAAAGAATAAAATTTCATAAGATACATCCTAGACCTTCTCAAGGTCCAAATTTTTCATAGTTTGTACAATCACATTAAAATACAATCAAGCTACATTTTCCAAGAAAGTTGTGTTTTGAGTTTGAAGATAGCAATAGAAAAGATGGTTTTGGGCTTGTGTTCAAGGTAAAATACAAGATGTACACATAGTGAATAAATTGAATGCTAATATAAATTAAAATTTTCAAAGGATACACAGTCAAGACCTTTTTAAGGCATATATATCCCTATTTGAAGAATAAACTCAGTTTCAATAGTCATGCCAAGGTATAATCAATTTGCCTCTCTAAGGTTATTAAAAATAAGGAGATAATGTTTGTATAGTTAAAATTATGAGACATTTAGGATTTAATATAACTTAATCATGTGATAGTAAGGTCTTTAAAAAAATTAGATGAGCAGTGTACGCCTACAACCTACCTAGTGGTAGATCAATACTTAGTTTTAGATCAAGAATGGAAGATGGACTTGTGGTAATGAGATATTGAGAAATGTTTGAGACATATAAAGTTTTAAACATAAAAATTTGGAATATGGAAGGTTACTTTAACATATACATAGGTCATTTATCATAAAAAACATAGTCAAAAAGTGAAGCTACAGTCTACTTGTTCTTAAGAGCCCTTGTTTGATTGAATGATGTCAATGATTGTCGATATGTTGAGTGGAATGAGGTATATTTTAGGGTTATGTTTGAATTAATAAAAAATATAAAACATTTATAAATTTAAAATTATTATTATATTATTAGATAATGGCCTTTATATTTTAAACCTAAGAGGAATATGCAATCACAGTCTACGTAGGAAAATAGTTTTGAAATAAATTTGTCATTTTGAGTCCTCTAAAGGTGGATTTAAGTACTAAAATTTGGTATAGATGATCTACATGAATATTTAAATCTTATTATATAATCATAAATTTTATTTAATTAGTGTAAATTGTCAATATTTTGTCTCAGATCTTGTGTAGTCATAAACAGTCATATAAGAGACAAGGAGACTCAAATTAAAGGTTTGAAGAGCAGATAGGGAGATTTAAAATTCATGAAAAGGTTTTGAATAAATTATATATGTTTAAAGTGGTTTTAATTTATTTTATGATATTTAATCTTAGGTTGAATAGTAAAAATACAAAACCTATCCATTAGGGTTTCACAGGCTTAATTGTAAAGAAACCCTAGGTAACATATGAATACATAAGAGGTAGTATTGATAGAATGGATTAACATAAGTATGTTTTTTACCTTGTGATAAGGTTTAAAAATTCATTAAAAATTTATTTAAATTATAAATAACCTATAAATCCTTAAAATATCTCACACACATAGTCTAAATAATCATTCCTACAAGTAGTGTTAAGAGGCCATTAAGACAAAGTGGAGCTTGGATAGTAAAAGGAAGTCACTAGTGTAAGAAAAAAGTGTAAAATAGATATTATGAGAACTTTTATCCATAATATCCTCTTATAAGTTTTAGATTACGATAAAAGCAGGTTTTGAAGGGACCTCAAAATCCTTTAATAGAGTTAAGAAAGATAAAACATTAACAACCACCAGGAAAAGCAGTCTTGAAACCTACTATAGAGAAACATCTAAATCAAGTTTTACAGGGACCTGAAACCACAAACATAAACCAATAAAAGTACCCAAGTTTTACAAGGACCTAAAACCTCAAAGAATTTATAGCATAGGGTAAAGAATTCAATATATATATATATATATATATATATATATATATATATATATATATATATATATATATATATATATATATATATATATATATATATATATTTGGCATTCTACCCTGGCCAACAATGTAGGTTGCCATTGTAATAACAACACACAAGCATTTACCGGGACATTAAAATTCCACAAAATACCTTTAGTTTCTCTATCCCTTTGAAATGGCTGAGACACCGTTAGATCCAGTAATAATGATAGCCATAGCCATGTTGAGAAAAAGGTTGTGCTCCACCACACCCTCAAACCCTAAAAATGCATTGCTCATATCCCTAGTGTCCTTACACTAGCGGATGCCCCATGTCAAACACCAAAATCCCATTGTTCAGCCAGTTCCATGCCCTATTTTTAGGATCCATGTTTCGTGCCCTGATTATGTTCCACAGCTTTGACAACCACCTCAGGAATATCCCATCGTATTTGTACAGAACTGAGGCTAGAAACACAAGCACCATCATGAAGCATAATCCATCATGAAATATAGGTGAAACCTTGAAGACACAAGCTGAGACAAATGACAAACCAAACCATAGGAGAAAAGGTAGAACGCAACTGCTACCATCCAAAAAATCCATACAATAACTTAGACGAGTCACAGTAGTCCTATTCTCCATACCTAGAATGCATCACCCTCAACCCTAGACCTAGGGTTTTAGTGGGGATAATATCCTCTTATAAGTTATTTAAACCTTTAACACTTAGTATTAGGACTTTTAGGCCTAAATCTAGTCTTAAGACCTATAGGCTCACACCACCATGAAGGTGCTTTCAAACCCTTATAAGAAAAGTAATACTAAGAGAAAGTGTGAAAGGTTTTTAAAGTATAATAAATGTGGTTTAAAGCATAAAATAATAGGATAAAATACATTTTTTGTCTTAAGGATCTAATTCGAGCCATACAGTTTACATAGTCAATTCAAGCTACCTATTCAAGAGCTCATATCTTTCATCATAGAAGGAGGTGGAAAAAATTATTTTAGAATGATTTGTGGACCCTTATATTCTTGAAATAAATTAATGATTTGGGTTGATTTAGGATATTAGGTTTATTAACCATGAATAATAATATGAGTACGTCCATAATGCATTCAAAACCCTACAAGCAAGCATCTCTAAATACGTATCTTTATACACATTGTGCATGGGAAAACAAGCTTCTAAATTTTTTTGAAGAGGTATTTGGAGTAAGGATCCATGTAAATAAGTTCTATTTTTTAGATTCATACTTTATGAACCATCGTTAAGAAGTTTCACCTCCAAAACCCTCCTTAAACCCTCTTACAGACTAGTTTTGAAAAAAGTGAATTTTATTGAATCCAAACACCCATTAATCATCCTATAAACCTTTGAATCATGAAGTACACTTAGATAGGTTCCTATCCATGGTACCGTGATGTATGAAACTATATAAGCATGGTATATAATAGGATTTTGAAAAGAAAAAGTATAGAAGGAGAAGTAAAAGGTAGTTTAAATAAGTTCCAATCATTGGAAAGTAAAGATTGAAATTTTTTATATCCTCTATATTCATCATATGATTAAATCCATGCTTATAACTTCCTTTTTTGGTTCATTCAAAATATCCAATTTATAGGAGTAAAGGACAAAGTGACCTAGTCAGTCAATTTGACAACTTTGTAGGTGTTGTTTACCCAAGAGGACCTATTTCATGATATGAGGAATTGATTCAAGTCTCATAATAAATACATTCATAGGTTATAAGGGTTTCATGTAGTATTTTAGATCCATCAAGTGTAAGAAGTTAGGATATTATGCCTAGTTGGCCTAGTAGACCTATTTGGTCAATCAAGTAAAGTGGAAAATGGTGTTAGAAGCTATTGATGAGAGTGGATGTGGAGTTATAATGATTTATATCTAATATTTTAGTGCAAATAAATTTAAAAGAGGGCTAAAGAATGATTTAAATGATCTTAAGTGATAAACACCCTAAATGATTGATCCTTAGCTAATAATCAATGCATGCTCTATGGTCTTAATGTAAAAAGGAGTTTCACTTAACTTGGTCTTATCTTAAAACAAGGATAACTATATATACACCTATGATGTCCACCACCTTGTTTTCAACATTAAATAGATCATTCAGGGATCATGTAAGAGCACTAGACATATAGAGATGTCTTGAAGACTATTTGTAGTAAGATGTAACTAAAGTTATACTATATTTAATGATTGGATGACTCTTTCTTCTCTCCTCTATGCCATTATCTTGGCATGTTCTCTTCTCATGTTATATATATTTAGGATTTGAAGTCTTTAATCAAGATCCCTTTCTTTAGCATGATGAAAATCTTCCAAGATTGAGCTTTATAACCTCTTAAGTGAATAAAGTGACTATTTTTAGATTACTTGATAAAGGTTTAGTGTTTTTATGTTAGTTTTATTTGCACATGTGGTTGTGTTTTCTCCCTTAAAAGGTCCTAATCTCACCTAGTTACTAGTATGTCATCTTACACAAGTCATATATAGTGTTTAATGTTAAGTGTCTAAGCTAACAATGGAGATATTGACTATTTAGTGCCTTGAATCATGTCTTCCATCATTTCCCTCATGATTTTATCACTTGATGGAACCTTTATGTGAAATAATTTTTCACAAGAGTCCCTCAGAGTTTTAACATTCAATTATTTGCATTACTTATTAGTGTTAGTTAGAGTTCAAATTGAGTGGATGAATCAGAAATATAGGTGCATTACCATCACTATCATAGGTTTTCCCTTTCAGTAATCTTTATAACTCTTTTCACCCCTAAAACAAATTAAATTCTAGGAAAAGGATTCAATTTGATATACCAGAAGAGCTAGCCTCATGATATAGAGGATTGGTATAAGATATGTGTATCCCATAGCCTATAGACCAATCTAATGTTAGTATAATTTTAAAGGAGATATGATCTATCTACCTTAATAAGGAGTAACTTGTGTTTCTAATAATTATAATTGTGAAATTCAGCCTCTAGATGTTTACAATATTGGTAGGGCTATAAATCAACATGAATGGTGACCTCAACTCTAGCATGAGGAAACTTGAGGAATAAATGCAAAGTAGATAGATAAGACAATGCATACTTCATTGATCTAAGGATGTCCCTAGAATTATATTATATGGAAATTTAATATCCATGACATGGCACAGTGTATCATGGGGAACATACCCAATAATGATTAACAAATATATAGTTCTGAAAGATTCTCTTTTGGCATTATGATAAGCCTTGATCATGATTGTCTCAAGATGGATATCCTTAGTAGTATAACCCAATCATTATATCAACTTGTGACAATATGATTAGCCCTAAATCATTTTTTATAAGTACCCACTTGATTTTATGATTTTTTATAATGACCTCAATATACAAGCAATTATTGTGGCTTGGAATAAGGGAAGACATGTCTCTCTAATCAAATGTAATTTTTTGGATTAGAGATAAATGTACTCAAAGTGTTTTAAATTGATTTGGGTTGATATATTTGGGAGTAGTGGAAAATTGAAGGAATGTATTCAATATGTTTCTATGGATTTTTGATGTACATAAGAGATCCAAGATATAAATATACAAAGGTGTTTTACTTTGTCTTGAATGTTATATAGATTATCAAAAAAAGAATGAGAGGGTTTGTCCTTGTCTAGTACAATGTTTATATTATGATTACAAGTCACATTGTCTAGATTTGGTCCAAAATTATAAGAAATAAAATGTCCTTGGAGAGTGAATCATGAGCATTGAGTTGTGATTGCATAATATAGAGTCATCAAAGAGTTATTATAATTATAAGAAGCCAAAGGGACTTAAATTTTGACCCACAAACATCTATTTATGATTTCACAATTTTGAGTTGGCATGGAGTAATTATATTTATAGGAAGGGGATGGAGGTCATTGAGGTGCAATGGAATTTCTTGACCCTAGTGCTACATTACTTGAGGAAGAGAGTGTTAATGCTAAAATAGGGGTTCCAATACTTTAGCAATCACTAGATGGTTCATATTTTTTAATAGTGATGGTGGAAATTTTATTTATATAAATGCATCCCATAGTGTTATTATAATCATAAGGCATATTGTTGTAACCAAGCTTGTTAGTTAGGGGATTATGATCCTAATTATGATTATGTTGATTAGGCTTCTAGCCTTGATTATTTTGACATTGACCCTAACCTTGGCCCTCATTATTAACTTTTTTGACTTTATTATGTTTAGGAAATTTGTCCTTATATATGCCCATATCATATTTAGTGTTATGTTTTATTTACTTCACCTTGATTTTGCCATTTTTGATCAAGTCCTCAATAAGATGTCATAGTTGTACACATTGATAAATGGCATGGATGATAACATGATGGAAATTAAAAAACTCATCTTCATGATACCAATAAATTTTAGTTTTATCTTCTAGAAATTAATTTGGTATATTCCACACCATCAAATTGGCCACCACTAGTTTCTAGAACATTAACTCAATAGGCTCTCCCAATTTGTTGAATACTCTATACTTATTAAATTCCATTCATAGAAGATCTTGTTGTAAAGTGTTTGATGAATTAGTTTGGGTGTTTTTTACATTTATATCTAGTGGATCCTAAATTATTTTCATGTGTCTAGATTATATTACTCTATTTCCCACCATGTTTTTATTCTATTTAAAAACTTTTGGTTTCTTTGTAGTAATAGTCTAAACATGTGGTTAGGTATATTTAGATGTTTGACCCTATGGATAAATATTTATAAGGCATTTTTTAATTATTTATTTTTCAATTTTCATACCTTTTTCAATGATATCTTCAAATTTGTTGGCATAAGTGAGTCAAAAATTATGAGCTACCTCATGGTGTAGGTCTTATGAAAAAATATCAGCCAATTATTTATCTAATAAATTATGTTGAAAGTGTCTAGCTAATACTCTCCACTATTATAGGTATGTTGTGAAACTTTCTCCATTTATTTATTTTGCATTACATAAGTCAACCACTATTAATTCATGCTCTATGTTATAAGTTAAATGGTTGACAAACTTCTCTGATAAATCATTCTAGTTTTTCATCAATCCCTTAGGTAATTTGAGGAGATAATTCAAAGATTTTATATCCAAACTAAGTGAAAACAAGTGAATAAAATAAACACCAATATGGGATACCTCTTGACATAGAATAAAAAAAGATTGGGTATGTTCTCAAGGTTCACCCTTCCCTTTGTATTTATCAAATTTGGGATCCTTGAAATGAGATGGGAAGGGGACTTGGAGAATTATTAGCTCAAGTTGATATGGACATATCTCATTCAACTTATAATTATTATTTTTTTTCCTATCTCAAGCCTTGAAACTATCTCATTCATCAAATTCCACTCTTACATGTTTGGTGCATTGGTGGGTGGAATATAATTTTATTGGGGTGAAATGTGCACCTGGGTGGTCCTATTAAGATATGAAACATATGTCCAATAGTTTGGATCAATTTTACTCTTTTATTTTATTAATTTTATCATTGGTTCTTAAGTGGTTGATAGAAGTCCCAAGAATTTGTCATTGTTTGCTACATATAGACCATAGATTTTGAGGTGTCATTTGTTGACTTACTAAAGTATGTGTTGGTAGAGACAAACTTATTAATTTATTTAAAAATATCCCCAATATATTATGAGTCATTCGTTCCTTATGATTTTTAAGGAGAGAGAGTCTCTTTATGTTTGAAAAAGGTATGTTTCATATTTGGTGAAAAGTGTTACAAAGCATCTAGAGGTTTGTTATGTTCAAAAATAATTCTAGGATCTACCATAGATGTAGGATCAACTTGGGTATGTTGTGTTTGGTTTTTCATATATTATTTCTCTTTTGAAGTGGTATTTACAAGTAAAGTCATCGATAAATAAGATGTCAGGTTTACAATAAGCTAGTCTACATACTATTGATTAATTTTTTGAATTTTGGTATCAATATCTTGATAATTTAGAGTATACTCTACAATTTATTCCTTTCCATCAATAGAGAAATCGATTTTGGTTTTTGTGATATGATTAAGAGGTTTATATACTTGTTGCTCCTCTACTCATAAAATCATATACAATTGTTCCATTGGTAAATTTGATGAATATCATTCACTTAATTTTATCAACCCTAAAAGGGATTTTTCTTTATCTTCTAAAGGTTGGTGTTCATAATAATCCTATTCAGATCTTACTATTTTTGAGATATCATAAAACATAATGGATTGTTCTTCTCCATCATAAAAAAGGTTCTTCCTCATACCTAGGGAAATAAGAGACCCCACTATGAGTATACCTTTTGTGTCATGTCTTAATATGGTTTTCTACATTTTATAATATGTGTAATGTAGTTCACAAACACATAAAAGGTGTGTTAGATAACAATTAAATAAATATAAGGTAAAATGAGACTATAACAAAAGGAAATAGCATAGTGATACATAATTATAAGAAATAGGTTACAAAATTACTCAACCTTGGTTGGTTGAAATAATCAATTAGAATAGGGTATAATAATCCTTAGAACTTAGGGTGTAGATAACAATAAAAAAAACTAAGTTGAAAGTATGTCAATACCATAAAAATATAATCACAAATATGTTGAGTTGTGGCTAAAAAATATAGAAAAATAATTATCATATTAAGAAGAATAAAACATGAACTAAGAAGCTTAAGATGTGAATTAACACAAGACCTACTAAGTATAAATTCAAAACTAAATGGGCAGCACAATGACACCACATGGAAAATAAAATAGAATGGTCTAGGAACTTAGAGCATGAGTAAACGCAAGATAATCAAAGTCTAAAATAAGAATAGAATGAAACAAGAGTCTAGACAAAAAGACCTTCAATCCAAATGGAAAATTTCACCTGAGTTACTCCAACCAAATGTGAAAGGTGAACCAGTAGTATTTGGATTAGAAATTAAAAGACAATATTTCAAATTTCAATTAAAAAAAAGGAATTTAGATTTTTAAATTAATTAATATTTCTAGACTCAAACAAATAACATAACAATGTTATTTGAAAATACAAACACAATGATTAGATTTGAATTTTAAATAAGGCAAAAAGTTGAATTAGATTTGCCCAATGTAATGCCTCTTTATTCAAAATAAATGAGTTTACAACAAGCATTTCATTTTTGATGCATTTTATTTCACAAACAATTTTTAGACTCAAAATACCATTTGAATAAACAAGAACAAGTAAAACACCAAAGTGAATGTCTTATCCTAGCAAACTAGCAAGGTGGCTTCATATGTTTGGATTCCATCTATATAGTCGTTATTGAGAGAAAATAAATTTTAAATCTAATAAAATTATATTCACATGAAAAATTAGGTTCTTTAGGCCCCCTCTTCTCTTAATATATCATATGGAAACCTAGAACTTTGGGTTACTTACCCTACACCAATGTACTCCATGACAAGTGGGATTATTCTAAGAACTATCAATTTAAATACATTCTAAATGGTCCCACATATGTGATTAAAAATAGGGTGAAACATGTCATTTGGATACATGTTAACTAGCTTGTTATGAAAAGGTCTTATCCTTTTCACAACCACTACATCCATTGATTATTTAGTGTAGTGTGATGTTTGAGTTAAAACTACATTCTGAGGCACTCTCTTACTAACATAGTCTATTTAACTACTAAAATAATCATCCTAATAAGTTGAAATCAATTTGTATACCTAAACCATGTATTTTTGTTGAATCATGTTAGGAGATGAATTCTTAGGTCAATTTCTCCTAATATAACGCATGAGGAGGCTATGAACTCTTGCCCACAAGCTAAGATGCAATAAATAAAAAATGTAGGACTTTAGGGTTATTTTAAGATCACTCAAATCACTCATATTTTGTGGAGGGCCTTAGAAAATTTTCTTCCATTATTTGATAAAGAGATAAAATCAATAAATGAATCATTTTTTAATCAAAAAAGTTCCCTAAAGGGTGTGGGGGGAGAACATACATACTACACTTGTTTTACAAAACAAACACATATAACAATAAAAAAGAAAAATATCTTATGAGCACTTAATTAAATTTTGAGTTTGTTTCACAACACCAAATGAGATATGAATTCAAATTTTATTTTATTTATTGTAAAAATGAAACTAAGTGGCTTCACACCTATAAAAAAGAGTAGTAGAAGTCACAATAGGGGTGTATGGCTGTAAATTAAGTTTGTAACTTGCTATTTTTGATCCCTATTTTTTTATAGAGGTTAATCCCATTATACTGTAGAGCATTTTTCCATTCAATATTTTGATTCTATCATTTTTTAAGATGATTCCACTGAAAGATAGAGGTACAAAGTCCATTTTTTATGATCCCACTGATTACGGGGTGATTTGGTTGATTAGTAGTGAATTTTTTCCAATGTATAGCGTAATCTCACCTAAATGATAAAAATGATAGAAAATACAAGAAAATCAGTAACTACCTGTAATTTTTTGGTCTAAGATGATCTCATTGTTCTATTGAAAAACTTGTCATTCCATATGTCAAACCCACTAATCTCTAGGTTGATTTTATTTTTATCTATATAACACAGACAAAGATAGAAAACATAAAAACTGATTTCCTCATTCATGTGGGTGATTTCACTATTGTAAATGTCAATTATTCTACTCTATAGGGCATTCTCATTGATGTTTAGGTCAATTTTTCCATTTTATAGGTTGAATTCACCAATTGGTCTAGATGTATTAGAAATGTAAAATGAGAGAAAAAGAAGTGAAAATAGCCTCAAAAGAGGGTCTAAATGCAAAATTAGAAGGTTCAAGAGATGTGTGAGATGAATAGTCCCACCAGGGATGCTAGAATGTGGAATAGGATTAGGAGATAAGGTTAAATCATGCTTTAGTTAGGAAATCTCTAAAATAAGCATAAATACCTAACTTATCAATCATATTCCCTTAAGGGGAATTGCTAATGAATTTGAAGAGCTAATTAAGAAAGTAATACAATCAAACTTTCCAAGTATCTATTTTCCCTCAAAAATAGTCAAAAATCATGATTCTCCCTAGATTTGGTGCTCCAAGTCTTTGTCAATGAAGAGTATCATGAGCCTTCATCATCTCCTAGTTCACCAAAGGTTTAGGCTCATAATATTTATCAATTTTATGTGAATAAGTGAAGCTTGTCTATAGAAATTTTTGCATAGTAAGTTTGTATATAATGAAGCTTAAAAATGGTGGTCTTGGCCCTCTTATTTATAGATTTATGAAAATGTTTAGGATCAGTCATGACCATCCATATTGAGATCAAGATGTGTAGCCATGGATTGATTCAACATTAGAGGGATAATCCATAAATATTCCCATTAATATTTAAAACCAATGGGGCATTAATGAGGCATGGGAGGGCTTAATTATGATATTTATCCCATTAATAGTTTAAAGATACCACCACATTGTTAATGTCATGATATGATGCAGATTTGAATAATTATTTTGTAATAATTAGATATTCGACAACTTTCATGTAATTTTTACTTAAGCTCTTGATTTGGTTTAATTTGCGTAGGTGACTTTGTCTAGTTTTCTGTAATTCTTTGGAAATCTATTGCATTCTTAATCAACCTAGTAAAAAATGTCATTTTATTAAGTCATAATTTGACTAAAATATAATAAATAGATGGTGTCAATTGTGTATGGGATAATACCTTAGTTAAGGTATTATGGACATGAAATAACACATGCACATGACATGTGATGTCAAATTAGAAGAATTCAATGGTCAATGATGGAATTTTGCATGGTAATAATTTGACTCAAAATGATTTAATAAAATATAATAATCACATAAAATGCATTTCACTATTTCAGGATACATTAGCAAAAATCAACACTTGTATGTGACAATTTTAAATAATTTAGAGTGTTTTAGTGATTTTGGTTGAGATTGTGAATTGTCATTAAATATCATTTTGATTGAAAATTTTAGCACAATATTGATAGGAAATAGATGTCTATAGAGGCCACACTACAAGGGATATGGGAACATGTCACTAAATCTAATAAACAAGACATGTCCAAACTTATACATACGTAAGAAACAAGTAAGTTGGATTAGAGCCACATATAAGGACATGTTAAAATGTCTACATACATAATAAATAAGGCATAAATAAGCACAGGATCACATTTCCAAAGCATACACACTATGAAAATAAGTGGCATAGATATAAGGAGTAATGGCATATTCAGATGTCCTTGAATAGAAGAAGATAGAGATACGATCAATTCTAAACTAGGAAAGATAGAAAGGAAAGTATGCATGAACATGTAATAAAAATTTGTGTAAGAGACAATAGGTAATTATGCTGAGTCTAAATTATTAATAGCTGAAAAAAAAATTGAGTAAGTGTAGCATGATCAATATCGAGATATAACAATGTTAAATCTATGATATAGAGTTTAGAAAGATGTAACTTAATAATCAAAATTATGTATAGGGTGCCCCCAAATGGTAGAATGTGTCTAATGAGGAAATAATGTATCTATTTAGATGTCCTAAATGGGTAAATAATACCAAATCTAGATTGGTGTAGTGGACCTAAGTCTTTTAAGTAATTCGTAAGATCTTGACAAGAACAAGTGAAGCATATATGTGTAATAAAACCCTAACTATACTAATATAGCTAGCATATGTAGTGTCTATAAATTATAAGAGATGTAAACATAGAAATACATACAATCTATAATTTTGTGTTTTTTGAGTAAATACTTGAATGTTTTTCTATTTTTAAAATATTATATTATTTTTTTATTTTTTGGATATAAGCTATGTACAAGTAACATGAAAATGACACTATATATAAGGAACAAGAATTAAGGAAATTATGTACAAGAAGGGAGGAATAATACTAACTGATGGGTCTCATGGGAGACTCAATATCAATGTGGTTTATGTCAAATAAAGTAATATTGATCTACATGTTATATAAAAGGTAATTATGATCCTAGACCCTATTGTACTAAGTGATCTATATTTGGCACTACATATGAAGTGGTTCTAGGAATTTGTGAAATTGACTGTGATGTCTTATGAACTATAGGGTTGTTAAGGACCAATCTGATAGAACATGATGTATTTGACATACGTTCCCTAGACTAAGAACTCAATAATACTAATCTTGGAATAAAGTGAGTAGAGGGAGGTCCTCTAAAATCTAAAACATATATCTGACATAGGGGTCTCTCTAATAATTGTCTCTATGGAAAGTATACATACATGGAAACACTATAGGATTATAATTCTCCTATACTCATGACTCTACTAAATTCTATGGTGTAATGATAATAACTATGCTCAGAGTTTTAACTGGTAACTATGTTTTAATTGGTAAATGTGTTGTAATTGGTAACTATGTTGTAACTAGTACTTGCATTATAACTAGTAACTATGGTGTAACTACCTATCAGATAGGCAGAAGATACTCATATGAAAGACCCTCAATTATGATCACCATATTTTCATGTATATATCTTAGGTATCTATGCATGGTGGATGTGATGGCTCATAAATGATGTATCCATGGCCTACCCAATAACATGAGGCACTATTAACAATCTAGTGGTGACATGTGTTGGTCTAAAATGTAGTGAAAGTATAATCTCCCTGATATATCTATGAACATGGCCACTAAATCCAAAAATAACTATGTCTATAAGTTATATATCCTACTCTAAATTTCCCTAATGTTGTAGAAGTCTGATAGTGCACATGTTAATACCTAACCCATTGTCCACCATAACACTCTAAATAGGATGATGATTTGTGTACACATGTATAAAGAGTGCATATAAATCTAAATTATTATCAAAAATATCCTAATCTAAGAAAATGATGAGGGGTATAGCTACAACTAAAGTATGGTACACACCATCGATATTATATATTGGGTGTGCATCCTTTGTAGTATTGTGATATGATACTACTGGTGGATGTGCTTGATACATGTAGTGAAGACCTAAATTTACCCCAACCTCATTTAGTGTGTGATTTGTAAATATATATAAGAATATTTTCAATGCCTTATCTTCCATTTGTTGAAATTTTTTCACCTATGTGGGTGTCCCCACATCAATAATGTTAGCCTATATCAAATCTTCTATTTTATGTTTCAAGTTGATGAATCCATTTTTTATAGGGCTTAGTGCCCTATGATATTTTTAGAATGCATTTGAATAATAAATATTTGGAAGAGGCTGTGTTGTATCAACCTATTTTATGGGAGGGAGAGATATGACAAGAGTGGATGTAAAACATGTGTTTTTAATTTTACAAGGTTGGTGAAAACACTGTGTGGAGGCACTGATAGAACTAGGTAACATGATGGCTCTGAAGCTACATTGATTATGGCCTTTGGATCACTCTTATATTTAGTGTCCCTTAAATTTTATGGAGGATTGATATAATGCTTAGAAATTGATTCTAATACACTTGAGTTTTCCCATAGAGAGAAGATTTATTTCTCTTTATTTCACTATGTGGCATAAATATGTGAAGGTTGGAAACTTCTTGAACAAGATAACTTCATGTAATGCTGGTAGTAGGCTCTATTTGAATATGTCCTAGATATCTCTATCTATCATTGGTTTTTTCAAATGGGCCATTGTAGTCTTATATTTCAAGACATATTCTACAATATGTTTATTTGATTTATGTTTCAGTTATGATCCTTAAGAATATGAGATCTTATCAATGATGTTTATTGATTAGTGTGCTAAAAATATATATGTCAATGGATAGAATACAATGATATACTAATTTATTATATCATATAACCACTGTAAGTCATAATCCTTTAAACTATGTGGAAACAACTTAGTGAATATCTAATCATTAGACACATTGTCCAAACATTATGTATGGAAAGCTCAAAAATGGTGCTCTAGGTCACCGTTACCATCATAAAATATAATCTTAAATACCATGAATCTGTATGAAAAGGGAGTTGATGCTATGTGATGTGCCAATGGTATATGTAAAGTAACATGATAATCCAAGGCATGTGATTCCCTATTGGCTCCTTATTTAATATGTAACCCCTTAGTGTTAATAGATGTTCTTGGATCACCAAAACTTGCTAATTATAGGGATAAAAAACTACAATATTGACAAATAAGATATTAAAGGACATCTTATAAACCTATTAAAGGTTTTAATAGATAAATAATAGGGATTTATCATGATTTAAGGTTATATTCTAGAGATTCTTAGTTGCAAGAACATAAATACATAGAAACAAAACATCAAAATTAACAAATACAGAACATGGAATATTTCATAGAGTGATTAAATACATCAAATTTTTTGTAATTCATATAAGAACATGGGAAAATTTAATAAAATAACTAAGGAATTCTTATTATATTGATCAAAATACTTCATTACATAGTATCACGAAGATTAATTTGCAAAATATAATATTACAAATTCAATAAAAAATTACTACATTAATCTCATCACATAGTAATTTAAAAAAAAAATGCTAATAATCAACCCCTTTCCATATAGATGCATCCATGATATATCTCATAGACATTATAGTTGTAACTTCTTATCTAATTTGGGTAGCTAATTATGTCAGGTCATTTGTAACTTCATATGTTTTCTACTAACTCAAAATAGGTCAACTACATTCTGACTCAACTAACTATTTAAAAAAAATTCATGAATGGAAATGGAAGTTTTTACTATGCATGAAAGGTAGAGTTAGACATGCTAAATAGTAATATATTTGAATAGATGACATATATATTCAAACATTTTCTTGCTAACACTTTCTCAGACATAAACTTTTGTCTCACCTTGAGATAATGTTGTAACAATGTAAAATAATTCCAAAAGATAGGATGACTCCCATGAGTCACAGATCACCTAGGGTGTCATTCAAAAAATTTCACCTATGCACACTATGT
The DNA here is from genome assembly GCA_037957365.1 of Torreya grandis. Classification (NCBI taxonomy): domain Eukaryota; kingdom Viridiplantae; phylum Streptophyta; class Pinopsida; order Cupressales; family Taxaceae; genus Torreya; species Torreya grandis. The sequence continues at coordinate 301,876 of JARHVA010005713.1, forward strand.
AACCTCCCTCATGGGTTTTCAACTAATTACTACCCTATGACTTTTTATTTATCCATTAGACAATAAAAGTTATTAGTAAAATATTAAAATTATGATACCTGTGTAGGGTTTAGGAAATGGGATGTTTTGGGTCCTAGTGGCTAGGTACTAAAGAAAAAGGTGGTAGAGGAACCTTGAATTTTTGTATTTGGACCTAAAATTCAGCTGGAAGAATGAACAATGGGTATTCAGTATAGGCATAATCATAGGATAAAAATATAATAAGGTAACTTGATAATCTTTCCAATATAATATAATCTCCTAGATGAGATGAATCAATGCTCGTAGGCAACCTTGGGAAAGAAGTAAAGCTTGGAGGTCTTCATCCATAGTCATGGGAAAAGTAGTGTGGGAAGTAAGAGTCCACCAAGGTATTTCTTGATGGAGGTATTTAAACTTGTCAACATACCTCTACACGCTTGAATACTAATAAAAGTATTACAATGGGTATGAATTTACCACTACTATAAACTTACCATCGTAGTGTCCTTGGTAGAATAAGAAGCTTTAAGTGTAATATCCATGTCATTTTTAGAAGTGGTTGGGTTGAATATGGGTAATTTAACCCTAACATCTTCTATGAACACTCGTTGTGTGTTACCCCAAATGCTATCAGGATCTTGCTTCTAGTATAGTAAGTGTTAGGCTATCTAGATGGCCTACAAAAATGTAGTATGGACAAACTTTTGATATTCATCCAATAAATCTAGAAGGAGTTCTATATTGGTTTTTATTCCCAGCCCTTGGGTATATAGACTCTTCAACTATTGAATGTATTGTTAATCTTGAGTCATATGTTCAAGGACAATTAGGATTTTATGTGTAGAAGATAGACTATCCACATGTAAGACTTAATTCACCAAAATGGGGTAAGCATCTTCAATGCATTGAAAAGCTTGGCATAGGTCAACTCATATCCATACATTATCTAATGTCAACTAGGCAATGCAATTTTCCAGTGATGTGTATTTCTATGTTAATCTCTCTTGAAAGGTAGTTTCACCTTCAAACTACATGGCCAATTATAATAGAGAAACATCTAATGATTCCTTATTTTTTGGCATGTAAGGAGCTAGAGTAGATATGGAAATCATTTAAATTACCCACTATAAGGGTGAAATGGGCAAGGAAAAATTTGTGTAGTGGGAGGAGGTTAGTATAATCTCTCATGACAAAATACTTTGAGTTGGGGGTATCACCACCCATTTTTGACTGAGCGAGGCCTATTCAGTCTTGGGGATTTAGTAGTGGGAGACTTATCTAGTTATTCCACTATGAGATTCAATGGGTTTTATTACATTTATATTTCTCCTACTGGTTATAATTTTGCCTCTGGCTATGGCTTCTTAGCAACTTCCTTGGCCTTATTCATTTCTTCCTCCTATTATTTCATTACAACATCTTTAACATATCTTCTGTGTTAGGCATCAACCTCAACCTTAGTCTTTACCAAATCTACTTATTCTTCCACTTCAACTTGATGATATAGTTCCTTTTCATATTCATCCCAATCCTAAGTATCCATTGTAGCATTAGATTTGTGTATCCTTTATCCTCATAGTTCCTCCTTCTTGTATTATTCATCCTAGACCTTGGTTAGTCTTCTCAAGTTCTAGATTATATAACTTGAGGTTGTGCCTATTTCTCTTAGAGTATGTGTTATTATTTTATTTCCTTTTACTTCACCTCCACTTTGGCTTTACGCTTTTCTTCCTAATGTAATATGCATTCTAGAACTCATTATGCTTCTTCATAGGTTGTAGGTTATTCTTTAGCAATAGGTTATTTAGATGCAACATCCTTAGGATTAGGAGTAGGATCTTCAAGGGGGATGGATAAGAGCTAAGTGACTATGCATAAGCCTTTGATTTAATAAATTATGACTCATTAATAATATTCCTCATTAGTTTTGGAGAAGATGTTTCTAGATGGGGCTATGTTATAGAGTGCATTTGAAGTGGGTCAAAATCCTATGCAAGAATTTATAATGAAAATAATGTCTCACTTATGTCACGAGGTTACCATGGATATCATAATGTGTGCTTCTTATGAGTGAGGTTTTCTAAAGGACTATCAACCATAGGATCAAAAATGTTGGGGTGTATAGGAGATGGAGGTGGTCGGCCTATAGCTGGGGCCTCCCAAATCTTGCATATATTTTCTTCTTCTACAACCATGTCCATGATGATGGAAGATGGGCAAGTGGAATGTCCACCCAAATGTATAATTTAACATTATTATGCACCTATATGGTATGTATGTATTTCTAAAATAATTAATCCTTTTCTTATTCTTCTTCATACAAATATCTAGCCATATCATCAAGCATGATTTTATACATTTCTCTTTTATGCCCAATTCTATAAGATCATAATTAGTTTAAATGCATGGAATAATCAGATCATCTAACCATGTAACCTGGTTATGAGTTTTTCATTAAGGATAAGATGTGGATCATTGGCTTCTGATTACTTTTTACTTACCATTATCTTTGGATTGTGTGATAGAGGTAGAGGGAAGTGCATTCAAAGATCCTAAAGTTGTAAAGGAATAGATCAGAGAAGTATCACTCATGTGGTATCCATATCCTTCTAATTTGTGATCTCTTATTGTACCATCTACATGTTAATGAATAAAGGAATCAGTGCACCTAATAGATTAGGTAGTTCATGTATGCAAATGACAATGCCCCTAGGTAACTTTATGATAATGGCATGTTGCCACAAGTAATGCATTATGTTATGATGAGTGCATAGGTTTGTCTCAATGAGTTCAACTAATTCTTCCCACCATACTTTTAATTTCACCTATTGGGTGATATACCCACATACCCTTGTCCATATTAGGTTATCAAATTGTGCATTGGGCCAGTAATCTACATTTGAGTGTACCTCACCTTCAAGAGACTTTCATTGTGTAAATACCAAGAGTTAGACAAAGAATTGATACTAAAAATTGAGTTTCATAGCCTAAATAATGTTTTCAATGTTTTTAGTTAATTTATACACTAAAAACACTAGCCAATTAAACTCTTCATGATAGTGGACCATGTAGTTTTCAATGTCAATTACCCCCTTGGTTTCTTGTTTGGAATTTTTATGGTGATGCATTATACTAATATGCACACTATTTCATCTAATATTTCTAAAATATTAATCCATATATAACTCCTTTCATAATATTCATGTATTTTTATTAAAATATGTGACACCTTGGATATGTAAGATTCCATGGACTTATCATGAGATAGTAGGCTGGTCACACGCACCATGACATCCATGTTGTTTTACATTGTAACCTCATTGGAAAGATAAATCTTCCTATCATTGTAGTGGTTAAGTAAAATCTACATGATTTCACCCAAATCACCAAATATGGGCAACTAAATTAGTCACTCCACATTAGTGTTGTGAAAAGGATTTGGCTACACCAATGCCATGGGTTGTACACCTTGGAATTTTTGAGGTCCAAATAGTTTATGTTCAACCACTTGAATGAATTCAAGTGCTTTATGGTTTACATAACTAGTCTAATTTTGTATCAATCCAATGCCCATATCCTATTTCTATGAATCATTCAATGGTATGATCAATTGATATACATCAATGGATACCTTTATGTATGAATTTATGATGGATTGCTTAGAAAATTTGGCTTGGCTCTTAGCTTGTTGTCATAAGAATAGGTTGTGACATAAAGATTTATCCCAATTGAAAATTTAGAACAATTGTGATGGCAATGAACAAGTCATATTGATTTTTTAACTTTTGGCATGGGAGATGAAAATAATATCACTTTAAAAAAACCTTGGTGATATTTGAGCTTCACACATGTAACTTAAATATACATGATCTTATCGAGTGAAATTGTCATCAATTTGATTAGATTTCATCCATTTTTGTACCTAGCAATGATCTTTATATGATGTGGCCTCTAACCATTTTGACATCATTTTGCCAATATTCCTTGATTATATATTAAGTCACAATTTATTGGATAAGACCTAAACCATTGATCACCTACCTTGCTATTAATGGTTATAGCTAACCATTATTAAAAGTTGTCATGCTCTAATCTAATTGCACCTATCATTTATTAGAATTAAATGTTGCTTCCCATCATTTCTTTATTGATTAAAAAATGTCATCTTGTCATTGAGTTTTAAAAACTAATTTCATGAATCCTTATATGTGATATTTATTGACACACCTATAATCTACTCAAAAAATTGAATCACTCAAAACACACAATAGTCAAAAGGGAAACCCTATGCTAACCTAGTGTGATCTAGCACCTATTTTATTATTGTATATTTTTTACTACCTATATACTTTAAGTCTATATCCATTAACTCAACTTGGCGAGATGTTACCTTGTAAATCACACATAACTATAGTACCTAACTATGACATCTCATGGATGATGTAACAACTCTTCCACTTGATGTTTAGTTTTCTTGGAAATGTCTTGAATCTATTATCATAGAATATAACTAGTTGGTTTAACTTGAATTATTTTATTCACTTATTTCTATTAGGATAAGCCTTTTATCTATGTTTTTGAGTTTACTTTGTCCATATGGTTCTACATCTATCTTACTCCATGCAATTTAGGTCCAATAACCTATTTGTGAGGGATTATTCATCTCCCATATGCATAATTTGAGTAATTCATACATTAGGCACAACATATTCAAGGGGCATCATAGCTTCTAAACCATACACCAACTATAATGGTGTGAGGCCCATAACACATTGGTAATGTGTGTGATAATCCCATATCACTATAATAAGTTTATCTTCCTAGTCATCTTTCTAGACATCACAAATTTTGGTCAACATATTTCAAATTAACTTGTTAACAATTTCTACCTGGTTGTTCACTTATGGATGATATGTTGTGATCTTACGATGATAAATCATAAAATCATGTATCCAAGTTTTAACTATTTTGTTTATAAAATGAGTGACTTGATCACTTACCAATTTTATTAGGTAGCTAATATGAGTTATGATCTTATCATATAAAAAGTTTCTAGTATATATGGCTCCACATCTTGGTGTCATAACAGCTTGAACCCATTTTTTAAATTAGTATGTTATAAGAATAATATACTTAGACTTGTTTCATTTACTTGGTGGGTTTTTGGGGCCTACAAAATCAAATCCATATTGATTAAATGGTTTCTATGTAAGCATTGGTTGTAGGGAAATTCCATCCATCTAATTTGGTTTACCCATTCTTTGACATACATCACACTATTGTGTGACCCACTATGCATATTGAAATAGATAAGTCCACCATAATCCACTTTGTAACACCTTTATCATAGTGGCATCCCCTATTAAGTATCCTCTTATAATCCCTTGATGTTTCTCTTGAAGGATTTATGATCTCTCATGTTCAAAGATAGTTTTATGTAGGACCACATCTTTGCCTAAATAATAGAAAAAGCCATAAATTATACTATAAGGGAGTGTTTTAGTGATCAAATATTTATTCTCCCTCTCTATATAATATTTAGGAAAGGTCCCATGTTTAAAAAATTATGTGATATCTTGTAACTATTCTAGTATTGTAGTAACCCAAAATAAATGGATATCAGGGGACTCATCTAGGATTTATTCAAGTTCTTCACCATTGGTCAGCTTACATGGATGGTCTAGGTATACATTTTCATACCCTAGATTTACATTGATGTGAAATTGGAATTCTTTAAATAACATCAACCATATAAAAATGCATCCTCTAATTAGGGGATTATTGATCAGGTATCATGGATCCTGGTGATCTATAAATAGATCAAAGTGTGTCATCAAGAGGTAATGTTGAAAATTATATAGTGTGAACATGATGGATAATGCCTCCCACTCAATTATTATGTAATTATTTTTAGTAGTAGATAACTTTCTACTTAATATATGGATTAGATGGTCTAATCCTCCCTCTCTTGGCAATGCTAGAACTATTCCTAGTGTGATTCTTGAAGCATCTACATGGACATTAAATGGTTTACTCTAATCAATAAATATTAAAATTGACACATTGACCAATCTATGATTGAGGTATATGAATGATGTTTGGTATTTGGGAGTCCATAAAAACTATACTCCCTTTCATAGCAACTTCTCTAATGGCACTAAGATCATAGCATATCCTTTTATAATTTTATGATAGTATCCTATATGCCCTAAAATGGCTCATATCTTAGATGAATTAGTTGGTCGTAGAATACAAACTATCATAGTGATCTTTGCTTCATTGAATAATATGCATCTAATAAAAGCTACATGATTAAGTAAAACACCAAATGGTGTGAAAAATAAACATTTTTTTAAAATTCAGAGCTATCGTCAGAGCTTTTCACCATTATAACATCAATATAAACTTATAAAAGTACTCTTTAAACAATGAAAACATGGTCCAATAATCTAGATAGACCTTTAAAACATCATGAATAAAATCCCTAAATGCAACAATGATGGATTTGGAAAACACTAGTGGTGAATTTTTCAAGCCAAATGGCATTACTTTATAGGCAAATGATCCCCACTCTATTACAAAGGTAGTATTTGTTTGGTCCTCCTCTATGATAGGTATTTGGTAGTAGCCACTGAACCCATCTTTGAATGAATAGACTCTGTGACCTATGATAGATTCTAATACATCATTACTAATGGAATTAGGAAGGGGTAATTGACAAAATCATCATTTAAGATGTGATAATAACCATGAATATTAATCTCCATTATCTTATTTAGTTATACCACCATAGGGATACCCAATCAAATTTTTCCATAGGAAAAATTATTCCTATTGTGAGCATCTAATAAAATTATTCCTTGACCTTCATTTTCATATTAGGGTTTATCTTATAGGGCCACTTTTTGATTGTCATTACACACTATTTATGTTTAATATTCATTTATCCAAGTAAGGGATCGACACATTTGAATTCTATGAATGTGGTAGGGAAGATCAACTGATAATATCTCACAAGCTGTAACACATTTAAGATGTCAGTGTATGTCCAATAATCACCTAAATGAGCTAGATTAGGTACATCATTTATACCAATGTTACCAATATTTTATTTGAGATTCTCTTGATAAATATTATTCTCTTATTTAGTGATGGTATCATAGAGTTTTCATTCAACCTCTCTTGATAAATATCATAGAGTGATCTTTGCTTCATTGACTAATATGCATCTAATACAAGCTACATGACTAAGTAAAACACCAAATGGTGTGAAAAATAAACATTTTTTTTAAATTCAGAGCTATCGTCAGAGCTTTTCACCATTCTAACATCAATATAAACTTATAAAAGTACTCTTTAAACAATGAAAACATGGTCCAATAATCTAGATAGACCTTTAAAACATCATGAATAAAATACCTAAATGCAACAATTATGGATTTGGAAAACACTAGTGGTGAATTTTTCAAGCCAAATGGCATTACTTTATAGGCAAATGATCCCCACTCTATTACAAAGGTAGTATTTGTTTGGTCCTCCTCTATGATAGGTATTTGGTAGTAGCCACTGAACCCATCTTTGAATGAATAGACTCTGTGACCTATGATAGATTATAATACATCATTACTAATGGAATTAGGAAGGGGTAATTGACAAAATCATCATTTAAGATGTGATAATAACCATGAATATTAATCTCCCTTATCTTCTTTAGTTATACCACCATAGGGATACCCAATCAAATTTTTCCATGGGAAAAATTATTCCTATTGTGAGCATTTAATAAAATTATTCCTTGACCTTCATTTTCATATTAGGGTTTATCTTATAAGGCCACTTTTTGATTGTCATTACACACTATTTAAGTTCAATATCCATTTATCCAAGTAAGAGATCGACACATTTGAATTTTATGAATGTGGTAGGGAAGATCAATTGATAATATCTCACAAGCTGTAACACATTTAAGATGTCAGTGTATGTCCAATAATCACCTATATGAGCTAGATTAGGTACATCATTTATACCAATGTTACCAATATTTTATTTGAGATTCTCTTGATAAATATTATTCTCTTCTTTAGTGATGGTATCATAGAGTTGTCATTCAACCTCTCGTTTTAGAAAATATATTTATCATAGCCTATCTTCTTCTATTTTTTCTATGACTTCCTCTGGTAATGGTTCTAGATCCCTTTCAAGTAAAAATAGATCTTGAATATCCATATCAAATTTTATTTCTTGGTTAGGTTACGTCTCTAAATGGTTTTGGATTAGGTGACATGGTTAGACTACTTCTTGTTCTTACTCTTGAAGTAGGGTATATAAATTTGATGTCTCTCGTAAGTCACAAAATAGATTCTATTTTAGAGGATACTTCATCAGAGTTGGAAAATCCTCAACTTGTCCTTAAATCAAAAAAGTCTCAATTTCCTTTAGAGGTTAATGAACTATGGAATGATCACTCTTAAATACAAAGATTTGTATAAAATTGCTTTGTATTTGTAACCAATGATTTATTTCCTTTCTTTGCTCTTGGTGAATGTACCATACCTTAGGAATAACCCCAAGAGTATAAATAAAATTATGAGACCAATATTTCACAATAATTCATTAACGCATCCAAATGTTAATACACCTATAGATATGTAACTCAGGAGGTTCACCTTCTTGAAAAATGTGCCACTCCCACCACATATTTTCTAGTAGTTGAAACCTTGCTATCAAAAATTTGTAGGCTTGGTCCAAATCCATGTGACCTTCTCTTTGCACAACCACCAATTCAAAGCTACCCATTTGATCACATAATATAGAGCACTAGCCCTCTAATTTGTATTGGGGAGATATATATATAAAATCACACAAGGAATTCACCAACATCTTGCATTATGATGTGCTAAGGTATTCATTTTTCTATTATGTATACCATATGCAAAGGTCATAGTTCATGGTCACCCTTCACCTAATTAAAAAGATGTGTATCTAAATATCCACTTACTAAAGATAGGATATTTTAAGGTAGCATACCATTAGGTTATTACGCTATGCAATCCTTGTCAGTGTAGTCTACATTATATATGAAATCAACCTCAGATTGTGTTGGTGACCTCATAGATATTTAATTCACTTCTTACTTCCTTGATTTATGGTTCTACGTAGTAATTTAAAGAGGTGTAGTAGGTAACTCTGCATATTCTAAAACCTATGTTTGTGGATAAGGCTTGTTATAAAAAAAACTATAGTCTGTAGTTCATAGATCTTGTTGCCTATCATTTTTTGTCACCTTCATCTAACTAGTTCTTATAACTATATAGGGACAATATATAACCTTAGGGATAATATATGTATTTCCATCTACTTTATTCAAGGTAATAATGATGCTATTTTCATATTGGTGTGATTTAAGCTAATTCACGAATATATTTATAGTCATCCACCCATCATAGGCCCACTTCTTCCCAATGAGAGTAGGATAGTGAGTATCAGTAGTCTTCATGTTGATGAATTTAAAGTAACCTCAAAATATGAGATAAAGTAATTTAATCTCCATGTCTTCAAAGCATCTTATGGCTTATACCTTCCCATTATCTTCTAGGCTCAGTGTCACATGACATTAACTCAATGTAGGTCATCTAATGACCTCCCAAATGGATCTAGAAATCATTTTGATTAAGTTGCCAAAATCAAAAAAAACATTAGGTATTTCATATCAAGCTACTTAAATTTTTATTATCACATATATATCCCATGGTTTCTTGGTTTTCACATACCATACCATCTTGTCAGTCAGTTCTTGGCATTTATACACATATTCTAATAGATTATGCAAAAGATTCGTTATGTTTTGGGATATATCCTCATTGAAAAAGGTAATAAGGAGATTCATCAAGTCAATTATTATAGTTATAAATCTTTCCTATCACAATATTCACATAATATAGACATACATCTGAGCAACCATGGCCACATCATCTCTTTCAGTGTTCTCCTACTATTGGAGATTCTTGGGAATCTACATAGCTTCCTATATTAGAATTTACTTAAAACTATGATATAGATACTTATAAAGCTATACTTTATTTATCTCATTATTTGTAGGCATCTCTAATGAAGGAAGCCTTTGTGTTATGTGTTGTTGAGATGTGACAGACTATGATAGTTTATTTTCTCTTAGATACACTTGGACTATGTTGACATTGTTCACAACTTTGTCTCTATATTAGCTCTCTATAACTAAGTAGTCCTCTATGTCATGTTGCTCTATATTTTTATAGTAAGCATAGTATAATTACCACTAAGGATTCTTTGGATAGTTCCATTATACATGGTTCAATTTTCCACATAGATATTACCTAATATGATGTCTCCCTCATCCTCCTTATGCACCTCTTATATATCCAACTTGATAATTGCCTCCTCATTTGGTAAGTTTGAAACCCCAACCACCTTGTTTTTGTGGCCCATATTGGTTGTGCTTTTGGGTACATTCCAATCCTATTGATGTTGTTAGATTTTATACCTAACATATTGGTTCTCTTTTGGGTCTAGAGCCCAACTAGTTAGGTGTGCCTAGGGAATCATAGGGTTCTAAGGAGATGGATATTGAGGAATGAATGGATATGCAATAATGTTCCGTTATTGTGTAGTATATGGTTCATTAATTGATCCTTATGTCTAATAATACTATATTTTAGGATCCTAAAGTGTAGCAATCTTTAATGCATTGGAAAAAGTTACCTCTAGTCAAGATGTGGCTTATGTTTTAGTAGTTTCTTACTATGCTAAGATTGCAAAAAAATTTAGTAATGTCTATCTTGAGTTCTTATAAGTCACATCAATGTTTATCTTCTTGGTTCTTATATTTTTAAAATGTATAATGCAAACTCTAGGGCTTCTTAATGTAATTTTTTATTAAATGATAACTTGTAGTAGAGTGACCTACCATTTAGTAGATTTCATAGAATTGAGTTTAAGTCTTGGACACTCATTTATGTGATGTCTATATTGATTAAATAATGTGTACTAGATGTCTAACTTTTGTTTTTTAGTATTATCTTGATATTGTTCAAAATTTTGGAGAAGGGACTATAGTTTATCTTCTACCTTAGATGAATTAAGTATCGCATTACCATAATTCTTGATCTATTCTACTTTGATCATAATAGTGTGAGCATCTAATTTAGAACTAAACTATGTTTGGGAAATAGCAAACTTGATGCAATGTCACATACCCTAGGAAAACCATATAGGTTTATCCTTTTCTTCCATAATAAATTCCACTTTTTTCATGACATCCAAGAATCTATGATCATAGTATTCAATATTCTCTCTAGGCCATTGTAAAATTTCCTTTATATCTTGTATACTTTAGTTTGTGATTTTATTTACCTTAAACTCTTTGATCAACTATTTATATATCTAGTCTAAAGTTGTTATGTTGTTATCTTTATGATATATGAATTCTAAGGATCTTCGAACTAGAGCACCAATTAATTCACACTTCATTACATTTTCATATGTAATTCCTTTAACTTACCATTTCGTTAAAAAGGTAAGAAGATATTGCTCAGGGTCTAAGGACACATCATAGGACAACATACTAATAAAATATCTAGGTTAGAAAATCATACATGGTGCTTGTGTAGTCATAAGAATCTATTACTGTCATACATTCTTCTTCATAGGAATTTGTAGTGAGTGTGTATGTGATACCTTTGAAAAAGGATGGTATTCTTATATACATGATCCCAAGGTGAGGCTGGGTGATTCTAATAAAGTCAAAAATTCAAACTCGCTATTGTAGTTCAATTTTAATAATGTTATGGTTTACTATAGGAAAATTGGGTTGGCCTCTATCAATAGAGTTGATCTAATGTACTGATGTTTTCTCTTGAAAATTTATGTTTGCTCTTTTAGGGAGCTCTTTTTAATATCTTTATGGTTTTCTTGTGAGCTTTTCTCTATTATAGATCAGGCCAATATTGGTCTTTCACTCTAAAAGCTAAAGTACAGTTGTTTGAAAATAAATTGGTCTCATGGGATGTGTTCTCCTTAGGTGAATGGTATAAATCTCCTTCAAAAGTTTCTTCACCACTTAAACTTTAACTAACACTCTGACTATGTAACATTATGCTTCATCTATTAATAACCTTGTCCAAGGCTGTGACCCTTCTCCTAGATATTCTAACACACTAATTTCTTCCTTCTCTTCTCTTTCCTCATACTCTTCATTAGTTTTTTTATCTTCATCTATTTTTAACATGGGCTTCTCAATCTCTTACTTCATACTTCTATTATTTTTATCCTCTTTTCACTTACTCATCATTTTTACTATACTACTACTACCTCTCAAGTTCATAATTGACTGGGAATCTATGATTTAGTTTCACCTTCTCTATTGTCTTAGTGCTCAGTCTAACTCTAAGGTCTTTTTCCTCTATTCTCATAGTGTTTTCTCCAAATATTGAGTCATTTTTAACTCTTTTTCTATTCATTTTGACATCTTAAGTCCAAGTTTAATTCTTCCTCATCATATATTCTCCATTCACCATTCTATCACACACATACGCATAACACCCACATGACTATTCCATGTTAGGTGGAGTGGGCACCATGGATTTTTCTATATTGATCATTTTAATGAGAATAGGAAGTCAATATAAAGATTTACCTCAAATTCCCCTCAAAAACTAATCCTTTATAACTTCAAATGCAATACAAGCTTGTACTACAAATTTTACTTATATAGCTATTAATGGTTGTGTCTACCTAGTGATCAATCACACATGTCCAAAGTACATACAATATTTGTAAACTTTTTATCTTTTCTTCATACCATGTTATATCATGCCCACTTGTTGACTAGTGGGAAAATGTTCTAATATTGTTACCCATGCAACTAGAAAACATGAGAATTTGTGCCAAAATATCTCATAGACATCTACGTATAAGTGATAATGAATAATTGCTTTAGTAGTATTTACTATCCTCCTTATCCCTCTTCTATAAAATTAGTAATTTTTAGATCTAACCATACTTATATATCTTTTTGACTTGGAAACTATTGACGCAATGGATTGCACCCAGGGTAGGAGACTGAGCTCCTGACTTTCCACACGCAACAATGAAAACTCCCCTCTCACCTGTGGGACAGGCGAAGCTAGAGGGGAGAGTCTCTAGATAAGGGCTAGCTCCCTCTAATGTATCTTTTAGGCCCTAGTTTCTCCTACTGATAACAAATAAAATAAAAAAGTGGGGATGAAAAGGGAGAGAGATGTTTAAAACAAAATTTAAGCCTAAAAAGAAAAGGTGATACACTAGAAAATGTGACCCACCCAGCCCAAACATACACTTTTCACCAAAAATAAATTCATATACACTTCATCTGATGTGGGAAGCTCTTCTGCAATAGTCAGCTAGGGATTCATGGAAGTACAGGGAGGAAGGAACTAGCAAAGGTGTTCTAGGACACACTTCGATAGCCTATTCACAGGCACCTATATTCCTCTAGAGACACTTCTGGTAGACCTATAGAAAAGAGACTTTACAATGCACTGGGCTTGCTTTGATCGATCAGTGAAAGCATGAAAGACAATGACTTAACACAAAAGAAGAAAATAGACATATACTTTAAAGTGCAACTCCAAATGGAGGAAAAAATGCTAAGTCCTGATTCAAGTTAAAAATTTTGTAGCTCTGCCTTACAAGCCTAAAAGATTTTTGGGCAGATTTTTGCCTTAAGGCTCAGAGAGTGGATCCTTCTCAAATTAGAAATTTTACAATATATAGAGAGAGGAAGAGAACTTGGTGCTTTTAAGGAAGGATTTTGGTGTCATTTTTTCAATATGGCCATGTGCATTCTGAACCTTGGGAAGAGGAAGCCATCTGATAATCAACTCTTGCTTTGACTTTGGCATCCCACATTAATTTGAAAACATGACCGCACCTCTTTTTTATAACTAGACTACTCTTTGTCCCCTCATAAATGCTAGCCAGAGAAAATAGGTTACACTGCTCATCTGGCAATAACTCCCCTCTTGCTTTGTCTCTTTCTACTTTTTTAGCCCTGAAGAGCAATCTTCTAGTGGGTCACTACATTCCTTGGGCTCTTTTCATGGTTGGCGCTCAGGCAGTTCAAAAGCAAACAACTATTTCATTGTGTTACTTTTGACGTTCACGCAGCTATCACCCAATGGCTAGTCCATCTTCTTAAAATTAATGGCTTTTGGGATGTCACCATCCTTGGCAAAATTTTTGAAGTCTTTTCGGTGGCTTTTTCCCCATGGGTTTTCTACTTTGGGCCTTTTCTCGTGGACAAAAAGTCTATAGAAATTGGCCACTTTGAACTGGCCTGGGTCTTTCATTTTGAACTGGCGACCTTCTCATGAATTTCTTTGGACTTTTTGTCTGAAGGAATTCCTTCAGACAAAAAGTCTAAAAGAATTCACCCCATCACTTAAGTCTTTTGTCCTTTCATTTCAAGCTATTTAGTTATATTTTAGCTACCTCGAAGTGTTCCTTGCCCTCTGCAAGGGCTTTTGGACTTAGAAACTACCCTTCGTAAGGGCTTCTACCTTTTGGCTTTGAGATGCCTCGTTGAACCAACCCATTGAACCAAAATTGGTTCAATGGTTCAATGGTTCAATGCTGCGTGCCAAGCCTTCATTGAACTAACCCTTCTAAACCATTCATGCTTGAACTGAATGATTGAACCAATGCATTGAAACAACACGTTGAACCAACCTATTAAACTAGTTTAATGATTTAATGCTGCACACCGAGCCAAGTGGTTAAACCAAACATTGAACCTAAAGCCACTTGAACTTACCCATGAACCTTGTGCTAAAATTTTTGTTCAACTTTTTTGATAAACTAAGTGCTAAACTAGCCAATTGAACCAAAGCCAAAGTGTTCAACCAATTGAAATGAACCAAGGTTGAATCATTAAACCAACTGAATTAAACCAAGGTGATGAACCAAGGCATTGAACTAGTTCAATGGTTCAACGATGCCAACCTTCTTCATGATTTTCTTCAAACAAGAGCCTGAAGAAGCCTTGTGAAACCCAACACTCTCTAAATTGATCCTTCATGCACCTGAAGGACTAGCTTTCTAAGTCTGTAGAAATCCAAAACCCATAGAGTCCATAGATATCCAAGCTCTATAGATTTCATAGAAATGGACCTATAGAGTTTGTAGAAATGGACCTGTAGAGTCTATAGATTTAGACCTATAGAGTATATAGATTTGGAACTACAGAGTCTATAGAAATGGATCTACAGAGTCTATAGATTTTCTTGGACTTGTGAAAAATAAAAAATTAATGGCCTAGAATAGCAGGGACAGAAGGGGACCAATTTTTGGCCTATTGGACAAAAAATGGTCAAAAATTTGGCGACTCCCAGGGGAAGCATGCCTATTATGATTAAAGACCAATTTCTTTGTAGTCCATTGGGCATGGAGTCAAAATGTAGCCTTGAATAAAGGTTAGAAATAGCCACAAAGAACCAAGAATCAAACATGAAGATTTTTACCCCACACACAAAGGAAAACACACACAAGGCTAAAAAAACTACATGTGTAAACTGTAATTAGGGAAAGTAGGAAAAACAACTGAAAGCAAACTATTATTTACAACTAACCAGGTACATCTGCTTCCCTCCTAAATCAAAGGGAAAATTTTTTAAGTCCCCTTCGTAGCAAGAAGACTTATGGTGCCAGACAAGTGGCTGAATGAAAAAGAGATTTGGTGACCTACCCCTCTTGCCTGTCACCTGGATTGGCTAGTATCCGAGTGGATCAGATTCAAACATGCTTCCAACATATACGCACTTTTTTTATTCCTAGAATCTTGTTGAATGTTGGTCCTTCATGCTAGTGTATTTCACCAAGAAATCAATGGATATTGGCTCATCACCATAAGCCCTTTGATATGTATAGCTCTCTTGCAGTGCATCATGGTCTGACCCATTTCCTTCTGCTTCATTGAAGACTCTGTTAGACTCATCCTCTACTTCCTTTTGGCCTTCTTGAAGAAGGGTGACTATGGTGATGTCTACAATGGAATCAAAAACTGATTGCTCATCCCACAGAACATATGATATTTGTTCAAAACATTCTTCTTCAAGGATTTCCTCAAGGAAGATAGACCTCTCCTTTTCCTCCTCAAAAATCAAGATCTCTAGATGTTTAGAGATATTCTCCTGATCCTCCTCCAACTCAATCTCATCTGAGTAGTCATCCTCCTCATCAAAACAACAAGGAAGTTCATCGAATAAAGGGGGAGAGAGCTCACCATGCTTATGTTCTTCCTCATATTGTTGGAGCATCTACATGTATGTGTGGCAGTCTTCTCCATTGCTGATGAGGTCTTCACAAGGAGCATTAATGACGATTTATTCTTTATTATTGCTCATGATAGCCTCTTGGGAAACTACAAATTGGATCTTCTACTCCTCACTAACCTCCTATAGAATAGTTTCATCCTTGAGAAGGGTGAAGTGAAAAAACCATGTGGAAGAGGAGATAGTCCTTGAGCTAGAATTGAATGATTCTCCTCCTTCCACCTGGCTAGCACTTCATCAATATCAGGTGTGGCGTGATATCTCTCTTGGGGATGTGTAGACTGGGTGCATTTAGACATAGAATGTGCCATTGGGTCTAAACCATCCATCACACATTGGCTAAGGAATCTCTCTCTGGATTCCAACTCTACAATTCTTCTGGCCATATCCTCCTGGAAGTGCCTTTCATGGAGGTCACCAACATCATCATGAGTAGGAGTAGCCTCAACTTATTCAAGGTTTTGATAAAAACCTTTCTTCTCCTCCTTCCTACCACATTATTCTACTATTTTCCCCCAATTTAGGATCTCAGAATTGGAATTTTGCTCATGTGAATAGGTAGCAACTTTTTTTTCTCTAAGGTCCTGGGGCTCCTCCATAAGGTCTAAAAGTTATATCTCTCTTTCACGAAGCAATCTCATCCTAGCCTCTAAAACTTTAATTTTCTTGGCTAGATTATCCTAAAAGAGTATTTCTTGGAGGTCGCCAGCATCATCCTCTTCAAGGCTCTAGGCTAGTTCCTGGCATTCTTTTCTCTAACTCAGAATCTACACATCATGTTGAAGGACTTGGGGAGGTCGAGGAACACTAGGAAGAGACTGTTGATGCACCAAAAGAGTCTCTAGAAGGGGGATGTGCTAGTTCATGGTATTCCCCCCAATGGAAGATTCATAATACAAGGAATTGAGAAGATTGATCTCCATGGGCAGTTGCTCTAATGCCCTTTGATGTTGGAAAGCTAGGTGCACATGATTGAGAGCAAATGCATGAAACGAGCTAGAGTGAGCAAGTGCCATCTGATAGAAAGGATTTGGTGCACAAGAGGGGGTTTTATTTAGGATAAGAGGGAGTGTGCAAGGCTGAATGCCTTGAATGAATGGATTCCTCCATTTTACTACCTCTTCTTCCATGGATTGCAAGGCCTAATCTCGCCTAAACAAACACGCTTCTTTATAAATCAGCTCCTACTGATATTTTTACTACTACTCCAGTCTATTAATCTCCATCATCTAATTCTCAAACTCTAGGGACACTTCCCTTATCATTGAAGGGAAACTAAGAGGGTTGCTTGAGGTGATTGCATGAAAATTTTGAGTCTGATCGAAGTCATATGAAGGAATACAAGACCCATGATTTAGTGCAAAGGAATTATACATAAAAAAAATAAGATTTTTGATGGCACCACACTGCTTAACCAATTAATTTAAGTTAGAGTCACCATTGGTGTTGATGCAAAAGCCTCCAAAGGCTAATTGGTTGAAGAACACACCAAAAGTTCTTTAACTCTGTGGACACAACTTGTCCTATTTGGTCCCACCAGGCATGGCAAAAAATTTTGACGTAGTGGATTCCACCCGGGGTAGGAGGCCGAGCTCCTACCTTTCCACACACAATAATGGAAACTCCACTCCCACCTGTGGGACTAGTGAAGCTAGAGGGGAGAGTCTCTAGATAAGGGTTATCTCCCTTTGATGTATCTTTTAGGCCCTAGTTTCTCCTACTACTAACAAATAAAATAAAAAGGGGGGGGGATGAAAAGGGATAGGGAGATGTTAAAAACAAAACCTAAGCCTAAAAAGAAAAGGTGATACACCAAAAAATGTGACCCACCTAGCCCAAACATACACTTTTCACCAAAAAGAAATGCCTATACACTTCATCTAAAGTGGGAAGCTCTTTTGCAATAGTCAGCTAGGGGTCCATGGAAGTACAGGGAGGAAGAAACTAGAAAAGGTGTTCTAGGACACACTTTGACAGCCTATTCACAAGTACCTATATTCCTCTAGAGACACTTCTAGTAGACCTATAGAAAAGAGACTTTACAATGCATTAGACATGCTATGATCGACCTGTGAAAGCATGAAAGACAATGACTTAATACAAAATAATAAAATTGATATATACTTTAAAGTGCAAGTCTAGATGGACAAAAAAATGCTAAGTCCTGATTCAAGGTAAAAATCTAGGAGCTCTGCCTTACAAGCCTAAAATATTTTTGGGTAGATTTTTGCCTTAAGGCTAAGAGAGTGGATCCTTCTCAAATGATAAATTTTACAATATATATAGAGAGAGGAAGAGAACTTGGTACTTCCTTGGAAGGATTTTGGCATTGTTTTTGTAATCTGGCCATGTGCATTTTGAACCTTGGGAAGAGGAAGCCATCTGATTGTCAGCTTTTGCTTTGACTTTCACATCCCACATTAATGTGAAAACATGGTTGTGCCTCTTTTCTATAACAAAACTAATCTTTGGCCCTTCATAAATGCCAACTAGAGAAAATAGATTGCACCACTCATCTGGCAATAACTCACCTCCTGCTTTGTCTCTTTCTACTTTTTTCACCCTCAAAAGCAATCTTCTGGCAGGTCACTACATTCCTTGGGCTCTTTTCACAGTTGGTGCTCAGGTAGTTCAAAATCAAATGGCTATTTCACTGTGTTAATTTTGACGTTCACGTAGCCGTCACCCAATGGCTAGTCTGTCTTCTTAAAATTGATAGCTTTCAGGACATCACTGTCCTTGGCAAAATCCATCAAGTCTTTTCTATGGCTTTTTCCCCATAGGTAGTTTGCTTCGGGCCTTCTCCCATGGACAAAAATTCCACAAAAATTGGCCGCTTTAAACTAGCCTAGGTCTTTCATTTTGAACTATCGGCCTTCCTATGAATTTCTTCAGACTTTTTATCTGAAGGAATTCCTTTCGACAAAAAGTCTGAAAGAATTCACCCCATCGCTTAAGTCTTTTGTCCTTCATTTTTGTCTCTTTGGCTATCTTTCAGCTACCTCAAAGTGTTCCCTACCCTCCACAAGGGCTTTTGGACTTAGAAATTGCCCTCCATAAGGGCTTTTGCCTTTTGGCTTTGGGACACCTCATTGAACTAACCCATTGAACCAAAATTGGTTCAATGGTTCAACGATTCAACATTTCACACTGACCCTTCATTAAACCAACCCCTATAAACTATTTACGCTTGAACAGAATGATTGAACCAATGCATTAAAACATGTTGAACTGATGTGTTGAACCAACCCGTTGAAATGGTTCAATGGTTCAACACTGCACACCAAGCCAGGTGGTTGAACCAAACATTGAACCTGAAGCTGCTTGAACTTACCAATGAACCTTGTGCTGAACTTTTTGTTAAACTTTTCTGATGAACTAAGTGCTGAAGTAGCTGATTGAACCAAAGCTTAAGTATTGAACCAACTAAAATGAACCAAGGTCAAATCTTTAAACCAACTAAATCTAACCAAGGCCAATGAACCAAGGCATTAAACTAGTTTAATGGTTCAACAATGCCAACCTTCTTCATGATTTTCTTCAGACAAGAACTTGAAGAAGCCTTGTGAAACCCAACACTCTCTAAACTGATCCTTTATGCACCAAAAGGACTAACTTGCTAAATTCATAGAAATCCAAAACTTGCAGAGTCCGTAGATATCCAAGCTCTATAGAGTCCATAAAAATGGACTTACAAAGTTCGTAGAAATGGACCTGTAGAGTCCATATATTTAGACTTGTAGAGTCCATAGAAATGGACCTATAGAGTCCATAGATTTGGACCTATAGAGTCCATAAAAATGGACCTGCAGAGTCTGTAGATTTTCCTGGACTTGTGCAAAATAAAAAATGAATGGCCTAGAACAACAGGGAGAGAAGGGGACCAATTTTTGGCTTATTAGGCAAAAAATGGTCAATATAAACCAATGAAACATACCCTTTAATAATGAGTTCTACGCTCACCACGCCATTGTTAGTAGAGGTTCTTAGATCACTAGAACTTGATATTTATGGGGATAGGCAACTACAATATTGACACATAACATATTAAACGATATTTTTTAGACCTATTAAAGGTTTATACAGATAAATCATATGGTTTTATCATGATTTAAGGTTGTATCATAGAGATTCTTAGTTATAAGAACATAAATACATATAAATAGAACTTTAGAATTAACAAATATAGAACATGAAATATTTAATAGAGTGACTAAGTACTTTTAAATTTTATCTAATTCATATAAGAAACATGGGAACATTTAGGAAAATAATAGAGGAATTCTTCTTATATTGATCAAAATACTTCATTACATAGTATCACAAAGATTAACTTAAAAAATATAATATTACAATTTCAATGAAAAAGTATTTCATTAATCTCATTGTAGAGTAATTACATGAATAATAATTACACTAACAATCAACCCC
Source organism: Torreya grandis (assembly GCA_037957365.1). Lineage (NCBI taxonomy): Eukaryota > Viridiplantae > Streptophyta > Pinopsida > Cupressales > Taxaceae > Torreya > Torreya grandis. The sequence goes on from JARHVA010005713.1 coordinate 322,671, forward strand.
TTTCCATACAGAGGCATCCGTGATATAACTCATATATGTTGTAGCTATAACTTCTTATCTATTCCAGGTAGCTAGATGTGTTATGTCACTTATAACATCCCCTTTTTACTACTAGCTTAAAATAATCCAACTGCATATTGACCTTACTAATTGTTTAACAAGATTAGATTACTGGAAATGGAAGTTGTTACTATGCAAGAAAGCTAGAGTTGGACACACTAAATAGTAATATATTTGAACATATGATATATATATATATATTTGAACATTTTACCACTAACACTTATCCTATAGAGTATGAACTTCCTCCATAAGGGATTGTATATATGCAGAGGAGGAACCAACCATAGGAGTTTTAACTATCACTAAAGGTTGTTGAGTTAAAATTGGATGTTATGCTAGATGAGTTGGCCCCAATGTAGGTGTAACAATGTTATTATCTTTGGGAGTAGAATATTGGCCATTATTTGATTTTTGAAGCTCTTCATGGATAATATGGATAATATAATTTTTCATATCCAAATTTTTAGAAACATAATCTTTAAATTGTCTCTTATTAGTTTCATCAAATTAGATATTGAATTCTTCCATTGTAGTTTGGGGAGTAGGAAAATAAATTATTGTATATTTTGAACCTTTAAAGAAATTTAATCTATGAGAGACTGTGAAAATTTAATACTAAAAAAAATCTAATATTTTATAACTAATATCTAATAACATAAATTAAAAAGATACAAATCTTAATAGCATCTAGGGTTAGGGTTTGCATAGTATTCAAAGTAAGGTTCACCAAATATTTTAACCTTTTAGGACTTGGATGAAATGTAAATACTATTTTTTTATAGAGTTAATTATATTAAATTAAGGTATAAATATGAAATAAATATATCCACTAATATATTACAAAATTGACCTAATTTGACCTTTCTAAAAATAACAATAAATAATGTGAATAAAATTAACTAGAAAATGGTTGAGATGAATTATCTAGAGGCTGAAAATTGAGGTAAAGGATAGTTTGAGTGTCATAAACAAGATCCTAGTGTCAAAAATCATCTTAAATAGTAATATCCTAATTGGATAGTATCATCATGTGGTGCTAGTGTCCATATTTTTTTGGTAGTGTCCTCTATGTAGGATTGTTCCAAGCTTATGGGTGCACCTGTGTTTGGATATATAAGGATTATTCCTACATGCACAAGTTTTAAAACCTTATAGATGATCTATTTTTACTAATTTTATGATCAAACCCTAATTATACATGTTTATAAAACATCCATTTGATACAAGCAAAAAATCAAGTTTGTTAATGGGGTAGGTTAGACATCCTCAACAACCCATTGTGATGAGAGTTTCCTACATACCAATAATCCAAATAGGGATCAAGCTTGATGTAGTTTTTACCACCTAAGTGTTGGTATAAGTGAAAATGAAGCTATTATGGATGTTTAATTTAGTGATTTAAATGTGCTTCAGATTGGAAATCTAAGTAATATGAGCCTAGGAATGATTTAGATGGTAGTATGTATAAGTAGGGAATAATAGGGATTGATAACTTTAATTATGTACAACTTATTTTGACTTTTCATATGTAATTTGCATATTATTTACATATAGTTTTTATAGGGTTAGAATTCATGTATATTTATTATTATAGTGATTATGTGGGTGATAAAAGAAGTCTATTCTAACACTAGGAGGTCTAAGATTTGAAAAGATATATATTTATGGAAAAGGGAGGGAAATGATAGTAGTGCCAATATTGGGAAACCAACACCATGAGGTAATATTTTCCATATTATGGATCTAGTGTCTAATGGGTATAAGCTAAGCCACAAAGGGCCAAGATGTAGGAATGAGGGTCTTTGACTCCTTTAAGAATGACTAGGGATGCTTATGACCCACACAAAATCTAGTTAAGTGTGAAAATAGGCCCTAGTAGAGGTCTAGGGCTAAGATAGTGATAGGTGGTCTTAATTTTCACTCTTAGACCTCAAGTATCACTTTTATGTGATTACACTTTGGTATAAAAATTAATGCTTCTAACTAGTCTAAACCATTATTTTAAGGTTTATTAGTCTCCCTAACTATATTAGACTGATATATTCTTTGCCATAATTTTTTGGGGTCGCTTGACCCATGTTCTCAAATTTTATTGGCTTCTTATGCCTCATTTTAAAACTTTTCTACCTATTAATTATGATATTACACACCAATATGGTTTTAATTTGAATGTAGTAAATTTATAAGTACATGAGTGCATTCATGTATTTAAAATACAATGCACAAGTGAAGGAATCTTATATAATCTATGACACTTTGATTTTTACTACTATTGATATTTGTTGAAGTGTATGTACCCCTTTTACCAAAAAATTAATTGATAGTATAAGAGAATGTAGTCCATACTAGTTACTTTCATATCATACATAAGGATTAGGATCAAGATCTTCATACTACACTATATTTCTTGATAGATTGCATGAGTGTTGATTTATATATTACCAAATAATTTATGATTAAATAAGGCATGCCCCTCATAAATAATTCCCTTTTTTATGGTCTTGTAAAGTGATTTGAGACAACTAGGGTTGGGGAAGAAACATAAGAAATTATGGGAGATCAACAACTCAATTCAATAATCTAAGAGAGGTTTTTGACAAAAAAGAGAAAATAAATGCAATCTCAAATTTTCATAAGAATTTTACATCAAGGATCATATTTATCTTTCCAAGATAAGACTATAATGATCCTATTTTGAAAATATAAAACTCTTATGGTCCTCAATTTTTTCTACACACTCCCAATTGCATACCAATTTTGTGGGTTTACTATGGGACTTCTTATAGACTTTTTTTCATTTTTTTCAGCCTCTGACAACACATAGGTAAGTCACAATTCATATATTTATCTAAAAAATCTCTTTTTTAATTACAAGCATTTAGTTCACTTTAAACCCTGATTTTAGATATATTCTTATTAATATTTTTTGTAATATGTTTAGATATGAATTACAACATTGGTTAGTATGGTGTAGTATAGTGTCCCTTGACTTAATCCAATTTACCATATTAAATGTATGTGTTTATCAATGATTTAAATCTCTTTCATGATTCCATTTAAAAATATACCACCACATGGTAACATCTCATGGGTTATCTATCATTTATGATTTTAATACATTTAAAGTATGAACAAAAGGCTTCATGTAAAGTAGAAATAGTGAGAATAAAGTGAAACTGATATAGATATAAAATTAATAGAAATCAATTATCTTTTATTTTATAAATGAATGGTAGTTAAAATAATTTTTTTATATAAATTATGATTACTCTATGTGCCATATGTGGATTATCATTATTAGCATTAATTAAGAAAATGAAATATCAAATGAAACCAACATTTAATTTTTTTATACTCTTATCTAAGATCAACTTTGGGTAATTATATCTAATATTAAAGAATGGAGTGACTAAATATTGGGGATTGATAAGGTATATAAGATCAATTATATTAGTGATATAAATATGCAATGGAAAACAAGGCATCTGAGTAGGAGTGAAGGTTTGAGCATCTAGGAAGGTTCTAGATAAAAATGAGAACAAATTTTAGATGAGTTTTTTACATTGAAGGTGAAAAATTAAACTTTTGAATGTACTTCAAAATAGTGAAAAAGAATTTAAACTTAAATATTGATATAATTATTTGATAAAATTCATGTTTTTAAATTTTATGTTGTTGTAATCAATAAAATGTTTGTAAATGTTGTTTGTAAGTTTTTTTATTTCTTCATGTTGGGTAATTCTAGTGGATGATGTTATTCCATGTTCAAATGCATTTTCTTGAATTTGAGTTTTAAAATAGTCTCATATGTCCATAATGTCATATTTATAGGTTTATAGTGAATTTAGGTTGTCATATACAAGAACCAAGGCTATCATTCATTTGACCACCTATCCTTGACTGCATCAACAAGGTAGTGAAACTATCTCCACACTTTTTGTGTCCATTGAAATTGTAAAAGAAGTTAGTTGTGTATCTTAATAAATTACTTTTACCACCTTTATCTCTTCCATACATAATGTTTTTCATATCTATTATAAATAAGTATGTTAGTGACTATTCACATATAAATGATTAGTATGCCTTACATGTCAAAGTCATAGTATAAAGTAAACCTACATCAATCAAGATTCTAGACCAATGCAATGTTTTTATACACAAAAAAAGAGGTCCATCAAGAAAAGATGAAATGAGATAAATATGGTAATAAGGGTGTATCTTAGGTAGATGATATCTTTTTCAAAGAGTACCTATATTTATTTGAGTAGCATGTTGAATAATAGTTTATTAATTAGGGAGGATGCCATATCTCTCACACACTTTCTTGATAAAAATATTATTTATATTATTCTCATTTGGACACAAATTATAAACATAATTGTGATTGTTGATTATGACTATCTATCATACCTATATTATAATTTACCCATGAGATATTACTTCATTTACATTATTGACTTCAATTATGTAGCTTATGTTTAGTTGATAACTAACTATGTTATGATGTAATTTTTGTTTAAATTTTGGATACATACTTATATAGTTTTCATTCATGATACTACTACATTCCATTTTTTGTTATGTTTATTTTTATAAGTATGCCTAGTCTTGACTCATCAAGATTATTATGACAAGGTTCGATGATGTGATAAAGGGATAATAATGAGTTGCATGGTTTATAACTATATTTGTCATTGATATGATTATTTATTGTTCAGAAATATTATTGAGTTTCTTATATTATGTTTAATTATATATATGGTGTTCATTTATTATCAATGCGGAAATGCTATTGGATTATGTCATTTTCATGTCATTTGATTGACAATTTTATCAACAAGGCGCAACAATGACATAGTCATTGTTGTTATTATTCAAATTCTTGATTTAATTATGTGATAATAGATTATAAAATTTATATGTACGTATGTATGCTTTATGTATTCAAATAATCTATTTCGTCATTTTTCTTAGATGGTAGTGCAAACACAAGTTGGCAACAAGGGTTTATAACAAAAAATTACTGGAGATGCAAATCTTGATGGTTTCCATGTTATTCTCATAAATTATAATTTATAATTATTGAATAATGACTCTATGTTATGCCCTTAACTTATAAAATGTCTAAGGATAATATGCAAACCTTGAATATTATCTTGTCACATTTATCTATAATTCCTAATTAGTAGGGTCATCATATGGAATAAACATGGCCTAAGTAGAGTATATATAGGATTTATTGGTTGGTATTTGATCATTATATTTTGAGTTCTATTATTATTATACATTGTTTTGGATATTTCCTCTTGAAGTGGCTCAGACATATTTATCAATAATTTTTCATTTTAGTCAAGTATTGTTGTGGATTTGTTTATTCTACAAATATTCACGTGATATATTATTAAATTGGTATGAATTATCTAAATAATTAAATTAAAATTGACATTAAAATGTTGATTTGGGAAATTTTATGCAACACAATTTTATCCAGATCTAGTATAATTGTCATCTTTAGAGTTGAAGGATCAAAGAAACATAACTTACAATCTGGGATTAATTTAATTTTTCTATCACTATGGTATTGTTCAAATTCTAAAAAAAGTATATATATTTTCAAACACTTGTGCAAAGTATTAGTATTTAGATCCATCTTGGGGAGATAATCACAATACTATAATCCCTTGATACACTTTTTTTAGGATCAAAACCCTCAACCCTAGGGTTTGTGCATGGCTAGTGAAAACACTCATAGTCATGAGAAAGGTAAAGACATTCCAAAAACACTTCTTAAGTATGACATGGAATCTGAAACTTCATATCCTCTATTTTATTTGATGGTCCACCAACTTCAGTCAAATATGAAAATCATGGTGAAGAAAGATAATCTCAATGTGGTAAAAGGGGACATCACTATGGTAAATAGGGACATTAATTATTTGAAGGCTCAATTAGAAAATATTAATTATTAATTAACCATTATTATGAATAATCTTTAATTAAATAATCCTTTTCACTCTATTTAAGTTCTAATGAAAAAAATTAAAATTTGAATACCATTTTAAAGGACATGATGCCAAAATTGGAAGTGTGTAAATTTGATACTAATAATCAACTCATTTGGATCAATCAAATGGAAAATTAATTTTATCTACATCAGACCCCATGTACACAAATGGTGGTCATGAAATATTTATATCTATAACTTAATTGGTTCATTTTTTATAGGTGGTTTTGTGCTCAAAATAACAATAATAACCTTCATATTTGCTGGTCGATATTTAATGATGAGCTAAATATGTAAAAATCACAACAATGTCTTAGAAAACTACTCTAGTTAGGATTCAAAGTTGTGACAAATAGGTCTTGTCAAAGATTATATTAATTATTTTTATAATCTATCCTTATACATGGATGTCATTAATGAGGATAAAAATAATGAATTATTCTTGGGTGGCTTAAGGATAACATCTAGCTTGATGTTTGAATGTTTAATCCAAGTTCAGTTTCTAATTCCATATATTAAACACATAATATAAAGGAAAGATATACATTAAAATAGATGGATTCACTATTAACTGAGAATGTAATTCCCCAACACAATAATTTCCCTAGCCTATAAGATTGCCCCCTCAATAATTGGAAATTAATCCCATAAAATGGTTATGTTTCAATTGTGATAGCTATGGAGTAAAGGACATAAATGTGACAATAAGAATTTTTAATAAATTGACTAAGAAAAAGAATATAAATAATATGATGTGGACTCAAAAAAGGGTGAGGAAGAGATAAAATAGGAATATGTAGATTTCCACCATAATATCTCCTATCATGTACTTTCAGGTATTAACATTCCTCAAACGCTTAAGGTTGAGGGATTTCTCAAGAAATAGAAGATGACAATGTTGATTGACTCAAGGAGTACACAACTTAATCAAAAATAAGTTGGCCACTTATTTGAATTATTTCATTTACCCAACTCTATAAATTTAGGTCATGATTGAAAAAGGTGGTACAATCAATTATTCTAGGAAATGTCATAGTAATAATCTTGATATGGGAGACTACATTCTTTACTCTCTTATTTTTTCTATTCCCATGAGTGGGGTGAAAATTTTTATGAGTCAAATAGCTTAAAAATTTGGTCACAATAGAGATTAATTTCCAATAACTATTTATATTCTCTCATTATAAAGGTAGATCATTTGAACTTAGTGTATTATATAAAAAGTATCTATGATTTTTTAGTTCAAATTAGAGAACGAATATTCTTAAAAAATGGGATAAAGGATTTGTAGCATGATTGTTTTACATAGAAGTTAAACCAACAAAGGCATCTACACATCATGATCTATAGATTATTATTGATGACCGTGTAGTTATTTTCGGCACCATTCCAAAAGGAACACCACCAAGTAGATAACGTGGTCATGTCATTCCCCTACTTTTAGGTAGTCAACCACTAAACATCTAACCATACATGTATCCATATGCCTAGAATATTTAAATTTAAAATATGTTATATGAGATGATAGAAGTGGGTATTATTAAACATAACTAAAGTGAATATTAATCCCTCATGGTCACGGGGCATTATAAATATATAACTTGGAGGATATACCCAAAATATAAAGAACTAAATAAGTACACCCTCAAAGATAAGTTACTTGTTCTAGTAATTAATGATTTACTATATGAATCACATTGTGTTGTTTATTTTATAAAACTAAATCTTTTTTTTAGGTACCATATAATTTAGATTAGAGATGAATATATCCACAAAAAAACTTTATGAACTCATGAAGGCCATAATGAGGTGTCTTTTAGTCTCACAAATTCACCATCTACATTTAAAAGTTTGAGAAAATTATTTTTAGGCCATTTTTTTGGAAATTTGAGTTGGTATTTTTAAGACATCCTAATATACAACAAAACTTGGAAACAATATTTGTAGCATGTGAAACAAGTATGGTTAGTTTTGAAACAACATCAAACTTATGCAAAACCTTCAAAATGTGCTTTTAGAGTCCAAGTGGTGGAGTATTTAGGTTATATTTTTCACATGAATGAATCAAAGTTGAACCTTAAAGGATAAAATCTATGATGGAATGGTAGTTTCCAAAAACCCTAAATAATCTTAGGGTTTTTGGAAGCTAACTATTTATTGGCATAGATTTGTAAAAAAATATGGCAACATAGTAGCACCACTCATAAATCTATTGAAGAAAGAATCTTTACATTGGAATGATACAACCATGAAAGACTTTTAAAGATAAATGAGTTTGTGAAAAACTCCATTTTTTCTACCCTTAATTTTTTAAAAATGTTTGTTATTGAATGTGACGTATCAAGTTATGGCATGGGTACCATAATCATGCATGAAAAAAGATCCATTACATTTGAGAGGCATCAAATCAAGGGTAAAAATATGTTAAATACAATATATGAGAAATAGATTATGTTTATTATTCATATATTCAAGTAATAGAGACATTATCTAATGGGTAGACACTTTAAGGTAATGACAAATCATGATAGTCTAAAATACTTTTTAGAACTATAATTATCATTAGAATAAAAGCAAAGGTGGGAAAATAAAATGTTGGAATATGAATTTTAAAAAATTTATAAAAAAGGAAAATATAATTTTTTAGTAGATGTAATATCCAATAAGGATGAATCCACCAATGCATTATTATGTTTAATGACCATTTGGTAGGTAGATTGGTTAAAAGAGGCATGATCTAAATGGGAGAATGATAGGGATACACAAGTCCTAATTTAGACTATTTAGCATAATTATTATGCCTCTATAATATTTTAGTGTAAATGGAATAAATTATAGCATAAATATAATTTATATATATGTAATAATTATATCCTTAAACACAAGATCCTTAAGGAAATACATGCATCTCCACTATGGGGGCACTTAGATTTTTTGGAAAAATATCATAGAATCAAGTAGGATTTATTTTGGGAGGGAATTAAGGGGATATACATAAATTTATCATTGAATTAATGGTGTTTCAATAATAAAGGGTGAAAAAATTAAGACACCTAGTATTCTACAACTATTATCTAGAGGTGGGTGGATATATCCATGGATTTCATTATAGGGTTAACAAGGATTAAAGGGGGAAATGTCATCATGGTAATTATGGATAGACTCATAAAATATGCTCATTTTTTCTCCTTTTCATACTTATTTTTAGTAAATATAGTAGTTTTTTATTTTCTACATATGGTTCAAAAGTTACATGGTGATCCTAAGATCATTGTAAGTGATCATGATCCCATATTTACCAGTAATTTTTGGAGTGATTTATTATAATTTTTAGACACTTAGTTTTATCATAACTCATCATATCATCATTAATATAATTGGAAAATAGAGGTGGCTAATAAATGCCTAAAGTGGTATCTCTATTATTTTGCATCATATAAATAATAATGATGGATTCATTTAGCCTCCACTAGTTGAATGGTAGTATAATTCTTCCATTCCTCTTCCAAAATGACTCCATTTAGGGCACTTTATGGTTATCATTCCTCATCCATAAATTCATCCTTATAGGTTTAGACTAATGTTTAATTTTTTTAATAACATATTCAACATCAACATGGGGTACTAACTAGTCTAAGAGATAATTTAGAAATGGCAAAAAATAAATTAAATCAACATGCAGATCAACACTGTAGTGAAAGAAATTTTGACATGGGTGTTGGGTATTTATGAAATTACAACCATATAATTATATTCATTTAAATTATAATAAAAAGGATAAGAAATTTTATCCTAATTATTATGGCCATTATAAGATCCTATAAAAATTTGGTAGTGTTACATACAAACTAGAACTACCCCACTCCACTCACATACAACATGTATATCATGTATATTTAATAAATAAGGTAATTATAGAGAAATTTTATTCCTAGACTAAGTTACCATAATTATATGAATAAGATCAAGTCTATTGAAAATTATTATTGATTAACAAGGATATTTTTTATCATTGTCATTGATTATTGAGTTTTGGAATAAGTGTTGACATTGATGTCAATCTAATGTCATTGATTTCAAAGGTTATTTTAAAGGTGCATGGTCAAGTAAACTTTAAGGTATGTGTTTTAATAATATTTTTATGCTAGCATAAAGTGTTTTTGTTGTATGAAAGTAGTAATGTGAGAGTACTGATTGAAGCATAGGTCAATATGTCAAGTTTCAAGAATATTTTAATGCTTTGTATAAACCTTGTGATTTTTTATGTTTAGGTAGCATGATGAAGTGAGATCTAAAGAATAATATGTATGTTCTGAAGATCTATTTAAGTAGCACCAAAGATGTTTTGAATGAGTTATGAAGACTCTTAGTGACGTTCTAAAAAATACTTGACAGTGTTTGACCATGAGATAGGTTGTTTGAGTTTTTAAATGAGGTGTTGAGGTCCTTGAAATTTATTATAGTTTCATCCCTAAATATCTTTGTGTATAGATCTGAAGATGTTATGAAAATCCTTAGTCAAGATCTAAATATTTGTAAGTAGATCTAAAGATGCTCAGAGTGAGATACAAAGATAATATATTAAATCTCTAAATAAGATTAATTGAATAATTTTTATTGAGAATAAATAAGATGCACTAAATCACTCAAGAGATTTTTAATGTGAAGTGTATAGGGGTAAGTACTTCAGTCTAAATCTATAAGTAGACTAGTTCTAGATCTTACTAGCTGAATGAGGCTTTATGAGTTACTGACAAGACATATGAACAATGTTTAACATTATTTAATCATGATAAGATATTTATTGACATATATATTAAGTTATGATATATTTTATAGTGTTTATAAGGTCAAATTCAAGACCTAATGTGACTGATAGGTTAAGGCCTAGAAATCAAAAAGAGAGATGAGGTATCAAGATTAGTTTCCATGACATGGGTGAGTAGGTGAAAATTGATAGAGGTGATTCAAGTTGTTTTAAGTATGTTCATGAATTTTAAGTCCATGTTTTACAAGAAAAGGCTTGAAAAGTGTTTCAAGGTTTATCGAGTACACAAAATGAAGAGTTGTCTACCCAAGAAGGTTTTTCAAGTGTCTGTTGGCACATGAAGCATCTACATGAGAATATAATATGTTCATGGTAGATAATTAAGGTTTATAGATAAAATTTACAATCATTGGTTTTTGGAAATAAGAACTAACTTTTATGAATGATAGTTAAAACTAGAAATTGGTTTAAACCCTCAAAGAACCCTAACAATGACCCAATGTTGAACATATTATTATAAAGATCTCAAAATAGTTGTATATGATTATATGAGTGATTTGAGGTTTAATTAAACTCTTCCAGTCATCTCAAGGTGTTATATTTTTCTCAGGAGAGTGAGTAGACCCTACAGGCAAGTGCTTATCTTTCAGAGATCTAGTATAGTAGATAGATTTGATCAAGACAAATTTTATAAGTGTATGAATATCAAATGTGAGACTTATAGTTATGGTCCATGAATTTTTTTGCATAGTTTATAGATATTATGTATGCAAACCTTATGATCCATGTTGACCAGCCACTAACAGACCTAGTAGTGCAAGTAATAAGAAAATCAAGCAAAAGTGATACGATGATACCTGATGTGTTTTCATGTAAGAGTGATAGTTTGAAGTTTTTGATAATTTTATTTGTAAATTTAATAATATAAACATTCTCTAAAAATATTTGAATTTAATATAATAGGATATAACATTAGTGCCAAAATGGTATATTTGGATGAGTGCAGTCTATGTGAGAGAAGGTCAAAAGATTGGTCTACAAGACTAATAGTTTTCATTAAATCTCATGATATATTTGATGGAGGAAGATATAAGGATGTTATAATATTATATTAATTAATTTATTTGATTTGAGTATATTCAATCAAGTATATATGTTCATGTTTCCTTGACTATGTTTTGGAGTCAGTTAGTAGTTCTAAGTGAGCATCTTGCAGAGAAGAGTTTGAGCATATATAACCTAAACTAAAGCATTAGATGATGTTTTTGATGAATTTGAGGTCATAAGGTTTTTTAATATGTGAATTTTTACCATGGTTTTTTGGAAAATTTGAGTTTATGCCTCAGTTGTTTAAGATAGAGTTTTTGTATATACATGGGCCTTTTATGAACATTGATTTGAGAAAGGGTTCAAGTGGTGTTTGGATAGAAAATGTGCTATGGAGATAAAATAAAGCTGTATAATGTATATTAGAGTGGAATATTATGTTTTCCTAACATGTGACATGTTTTAATATGCCTCAATAAATACCAAATGGTAATGTATTGTTAAGAAAACCTATTGGGTCTCCATAAAGCCTAAAAAAGGAGTAAGGAAAAATTCAGCTATGGCCAACCTCATATATTGATTGATTAATTATTAAGGTATGGTATTTTAATATGATAATAACTATTAATTTTTAACCTAAAATATTTTATGTATGGCCAATTAAGAAGGATATGATTAAGTGACTTGTATAAAAGTAAAGTAGTTTAGGCCTATTTAGTATGTTGAGAGAGAGAGGAGAGAAAAAATGAATGATATAGATAATTGGTGAGAATAAGGATTTAATAAATAACATAATATAATTATCATGAATATCTTATACATTTTTTTAATTTTAAGGGTCAAGGTTAGAATAACTACTCAAGCCATGAAGAGGGCTAGTTAAGCAAAGAAGGCTGAAGGCTAGTTTGAGAGGAATATAAGTGAGTGAAGAGATGAGGATGAATATCATAATATATTATAGAATAAAAAATGGTTTATGAATGTGATAAAGTGTATTATGTGTTTTATTTGGTACTAACTCATCTAAGGTATTGGTGCCTCTTTGAAAATGGGTGCTTGTTAAAGCCTAACTGAGTTGGTGTTGAGCTAGTTGGGGTTGGTGCTCCATGTGAAGTGGATGCTTCACTAAATATTGATGTTTATAATATATTAATATATCCTATTTTATTTACCATTGGTTTTTATTCCTTTAAATGTTTTCCCATGTATATGTTGTGTTCATGTGTTTCATGTTCTTATGATTTGATATTTATACTTGCTAAGATGTGCATGCTTGTTAGAATCATTCATGTATGATTAAGTGGAATTGAATGAAAAGTTTATAATAATAATTCACCCCCATCTCTCATTAATAATTATTATAACAACTGGTATTAGATCTTTGTCCTTTGAAGTAGGTCTAAAATCCTAAAAGAGATCTTAACAAGCAAGGATGATTAGTCAAAAAGCTCAAGGTGGTTTATCTACAAATTAGGATTTGTTATTAAATGAATCTAACTATGAATTTTGTAATTTTAGACTAACGATATATATTATGTCACAATGAAATTATATTTGGAATTTAGTTATAGATAGTTATATTTCATGTCTTATTCTACCAATAGATGCAGTAGGGAATAAGGTGAGTGAAAATAACTCCAAGGAAATGAATGCCATTATATGTGGCATATAAAAAGAATAAATTGTAAAGGTCATTCATTTTGTATCATCCAAATATATATGGGACAAATTGAATACCATCTATGAAGGAGATATGAAGGTGAAGTTAGCCAATTTTTAGAGTTATAGAAGATAGTATGACATCCTAAATATGAATGAAGATGAAACCACTAAATCTTACCTATTAAGGGTTTATGAAGTTATCAATATAATTAGAGGATTGGGAGAAGAATTTAAAGAGTCTATTATTCCCCAAAAGGTATTGAGATCACTAACTCTTAATTTTAATTCTAAGTTATCTACAATGGATGAGATGAAATATTTGGACAAGCTAGAGATGGATAGACTTTATGTCATCTAAAATGCCTATGAGATGATAACTAATGAAGGCATTCCAAGAAGGAAGTAACCTTCAAATTTGATAAGAAGTCATAGGCTAAGAAGGTGAAGGATGAGGTATGTTCAGATATTAAGGATGGTGAAATCATATCTATGTTTGATATAAAGTTAATTTTTGGCTCAAGTAAATACAAGGTTAAGTTACCCTTTAAATTTTTTATTTTTGGAAAGATTGGTCACTTCGTAACCAAGTTTCATAACAAGGATGAAGGAAAGGATCATTTAAAAATAATAAGAGAGATTTTAAGAAGAATGAAGGAAATTATCATTTAAAAATAATAAAATTTTCTATACCAAATATGATATCTCATCTAATGTAATTTATCTAGACACATCTAATAGTGATGATGGAAATAAGGAGTCTAAACATGATAATAGTAAAACTTTGTTCATAGGCATAAAACTAGACAATGAGGGTTGTTCAAATGGGAAAGTCCCTGTAGTTAATGTAGAATTAGATGAAGAAGTATACTATGGCATTGAATAAGAATAATATAAAGTGGGTCTTCAATTTTATCTCATGATCACCTTAGAAGAGTTGAATCTTATGAAGAAGAAGAACAATAACCTAAATTCATTACTTCAGGACTATGAGGAGCAGATTGGTTTGTTTAAGGAAAGAATGAGAAACACTTCTAAGGAGTATGATGAGATTATCAATCAAGTTGAGGCACATATAGATATTTTTATATAAAACCTAAAGGATAAAGATAAATATGCATCAAATATGACATTAAAATAGAATCTCTAAAAGCTAAGTTGGATCAAGCATCTAGAAAGGTGAAAAACTTTGTGAAACTTGAAAAGGGCAATAAGGCTCTAGATGATATCTTTAGTAGTCAAATTTTTTCAAGTGACAAGTTAGGTATTGGTTTCAATAAATACCAAAATAAGGCATATAAAGTCAAGGAGAAGACTATTGAAGGTAATAAGGTCAACATGAAAAGACCTATCAAATAGCCCAATGTTACAAGGTATACTAGTTATTTTAATGGTTACTAATTTACATGCATTTAGTTTGGTCATAGAGCAAGAGAATGTAGAAGACCCTCCAATAATGAGTACTCATATAAATATGAAAAAAGTCACAATGCATATTATTTAAATGGTATGTATAAGGCTATTTTTTATAACTATCATAATCTAGGACACATTGCAAGATTTTGTCCTAATAGAGTTAGAAGGTCATCCAGTCAAAATAGGATGTTTAAAGCTCCTAGATTTCAAGAAAGAAGGAAAATGAATGTATGGAAATAATATTTAGTATAGACAAGTCATGATCACTCTACAAGTTCAAGTGGACTGCTTGAAAAGATAGAGCATACCTCAGATGTCAAATCAAGTAAGGAATGTTTATTATTAGCTCAGATTGATGATCAAATGGTTGATGATGAGATCAAGATAATAGTGTTGATCAAGTCCAAAAGGATGTTGAAGAATATTCAGTCTTGTGAAAATATGGAGATATATGAATATCTTGAGTTAATTTTATTTTAGTGCCTTATGAAAAGGACTGGTTCCATTCAAGCTTTATGGAGACATTATTCTATCAGTAGAAGCATGAGGTTGCAGTAAAAGAAGGTTTATTTTTTATAAGATTCCAGGTTGTCTATGTCACAGGAAGGGATATGAAGATGGATATTATTCATTCCTATATTGGTATCTCTATGGTTTGAAGTGTAGTATATAGTATGATGAGAGATTCAAGGAGATTATCAGGTATCTAAGTTAAAGTACAAATAATTGGTAAATAATAGGTAAGCCTTTGATATCTATTTATATAAGTAGTTGAGCTTGATATATGAAGACAAAGGGGGAGTCCATAATTCTAAAATTGGTGTCAATTATGGGATAGATTTTTTTATGTTTAATAGTTTGATCTTATTCTTTCATATCACGAAAGGTAAGTGATCTAATTTTTTAGTTATTTGAAAGAAGATATGATTGGTCTAAGGGGTAACATGGTAGTTTTAATTTATATGTCAAAAAAAGCAATTGCTTTTTTATATGCATTGAATTAAATAGACATTGTGTTTAAGATACTTCATAGGATTTGTTTGTTGAGATTTTAATGGATCATCTAGGAGAGTGATCTAATGAAGAGATGTTTTTAATAATTGTTATCATAAGTCATTACCATAATGGCAAATGACTGTATTCCATCTAGTGTCTTTGAGAGATAGTATCAGCTCAGAGGGAAAAAGTCTGATTCCATTATCTACAAGTGATCCTTGATGTCTACTATTAATAAAATCATGGTGGAATTTTGTTTGAGGGGGAGCTTTTTAGATTGTTGATTGAGCTTGATATATGTTGAATTGATCTTGTAAATTGAGTTCATTCTGAAAGAGATGATAGTTATGGAAGACATTTGTCATTAATGTCAAAGGGGGAGAAAGATCAAAAAGATTAGAAAAATAAAGATCATAAAGGATGAAAAAAATCAATAATTAGGTCTAAGAGATGATTGTCATCAAGAGTGGTTGACATAGTTCTTAGAGTAGGTTTGCCATCAATGATAAAGGAGAAGATTGTTGAACATTGTCATTGATTAAGGAGGAGATTATTGAGCATTGTCATTGACTATTGAGTTTTTGAATAAGTGTTGTCATTCATGTCAATATAATTTTATTAATGTCAAAAGTTCTTGTAAAGTGCATGGCCAATTAAGATTTGAGGTATGTGCTTGAATAATGTTCTTATGCAACCATAGTGAGTGTTGTTGTTGTTGTCGTTGTTGTATGAAAACAATAATATGAGACTACTAATTCAAGAGTGTTAGTATTATAATTAAAATTAGCATGAGAAAGTACATGTCAGTATGTCAAGTGTCAAGAATATTTTAATTTTTTATCTATATCTTGTGAGCTGGTATATGTAGGTATCATGATGAAATAAGTGAGTTTAAAAGAAGAAATTATATATTACAAAAATTTGTGTAAGAAGTGTTGAAGGTACTCCAAACAATTTATGAATACTCTTAGTGAAAATCTAAATAATACCTGATATTTTTTGAGCATGAGAGAGGTTGTTTTATTTTTTACATGAGGTGTTGAGTGCCTTAAAATTGATTATAAGGTCATCTCTAAAGATCTATTTATGTTGATTTGAAGATGCTATGAAGAACCTTAGTTCTGCTTCAAATATCTATAAACAACTCTAAAAATGCTTAGAGTGAGCCAAAAATATGATCTATTAAAGCTTTGAATAATATAAATTGAATTTTTCTTGAGAATACATAAGAGGCATTGAAGCACTCAGGAGAGTTTCAAGGTGAAGTCTACAGGTACAAGTATTTTAGTTCAAGTTTGTAACCAGACTAGTTCTAGATCCTACTATCCTAATGAGGCTTAATTAGATATTGAAAAGACATATGAAGAATTTTTGAAAGTATTTAATCATGATAGGATATTACATGACATATAGATTAAGTGATAAGAGCTTAGATGGTGGTTATAAGGTCAGCTTTAAGACCTAATGTGACTGGTAGGTCAAGGCCTAAAAAGAAGAGAGATGATGAACAGATGAGTTATCATGACTATTTTCCATCACATGGGTGAGAAATAAAAAAATTAAAAAGGTGATTCATTTTTTTAAAGTATGTGAATGATGTTTTAGGTCATGGTTTATAATAAAAGACTTGAAAAGTGTTTCAAGGTTTCTCAAGTGCATCGAATGAAGAATTAAAAACTTGATAAGGTATTTAAAGTTTTTAGTTTCATATGTAACATATGAATGTGAGTATAATCTATGAATGGTAGATAATTAATTTCTCTATTTAAAGTTTCCAAGAATTGGTTTTTAGAAAGAGGAGATAAGATTTATAAATGATCATTAAGACCAAAAGTTGTTATAAACCCTCAAAGAACCCTAAAAAAGAACTGATGTTAAAGTTCATGTGCTAAATATCTAAAAATGGTTTAACATGGTTATAAAATTTATTTTAGTTTGAATTAGACTCTCTAAATCATATCTAGGTGTGATTTGTTTTTTAGGAGAGTGAGCAGACCCTACATGCAAGTGCTTGTCTTTTAGAGATCTATTGTAGCGTAAATAATTAACCAAGTCAAAGTTGATAAATATATGAAGATAAAAGTGTGATACTTATATTTTGGTCCATTAAGGTTTCTATACATGTTATATATCTTAGGTATGAAAATTTTGTAATCCAAGTTCGCTAGTAACTAACAGATCAAGTAGTGTAGATAGTAAGAAAATTAGGAAGAAGTGAGAAGATGATTCTTGATGTGTTTTCATGTAATAGTGATAGATTGAAGTGTTTGATAATGTTTTTTTTTTCTTATAAAAAAAATTAATAATATATAAATTGTTTTTATAATATTGGAAGTCAATATAAGATGTTGGAACATTGATGCCAAAATGGCTTATCTAGTTGAGTGGAGTCTATGAGAGAGAAGGTCAATAGATTAGTTTTAAAGACCAATATTTTTAATTAGAGCTCAAGATATTTTTTATGAAGGTTTATCTAATTATGTTATAATAATATTTTAATTTATTTAAATCCCTTGATTATATTCAATCAAGTGTTTGATGTTCATGTTTCTTTGACTATGTTTTGGAGTTAGTCAGTAGTTCTAAGTGAGCATATTGTAAAGAAGAGTTTGAGCCTATATACCCTAAGTTTAAGAATCATATGAAGTTTTTTATGACCTTGAGTTCATAAGTTTTATGTATATGTGAATGTTTCCCATGTTTTTTTATCAAATTTGAGTTTATGCCTCATTTTTTCAAGATAGATTTTTTGTATATGCACAAGGCTTTTATGAACAGTGATTTGAGAAAGGGTCTAAGTGGTGGCTGGACCTAAAAGGTGTTATGGACATAAAATGAATTTGGAAAAGGTATATTATAGTGTAATATTATGTTTTATTTTTTGTTAGGTTTTCTAATATTCTTGAAGAAATATCATAGGGTAATGCATTGTTAAGAAGACCTATTAGGTCTCCATAAAACCTAAAAGAGGAGTAAGGGAAAATTGAGTTATAGTCAACCTAATGTATTGATTGATTAATTATTAATTAATGCTATTTTAATATGATAATAATTAATCATGTTTTACCTAATATATTTTGTGTATGTTTAACTAATAAGGATATGATCAAGTGACTTATATAAAAGCATGGTAGTTTAGGCCTATTTGGTATACTGAGAGAGAGAAGAGAAAAAGTGAATGATATAGATCATTGGTGAGAATAATAAGGTCATTAAGATGATAATATAATATTCATGAGTATATAATAAATGTTTTACATATAAATATTAAGTTTAGAAGACATAATCAAGCCATGAAGAAGGCTAGTTGAGTGACGTCTGAATGCCAGTTTGAGAGGGAGAAAAGTGAGCAAAGAGATGAGGATTAATATCATCATTTGTTTCATAAGTAATAAGGGTTTATAAATTTGGTCAAGTTTATTATGTGGTTGTCTAGGGGATTGTTGCCTCCTTGAAAGTGGGTGTTTGTTAAAGCCTAGCTGAGTTGGTATTGAGCTAGTTGGTGTTGGTACTCCATGTGAAGTGGGTGATTCAATAAATATTGATCTTTGTCTTATAGGAATATAGTCAGTTTACTTCATCAATTAGTTTTTCCCATTTAATGTTTTCCCATGTGTATTTTATGTTCATTTGTTTCATGTTTTTATGATTTGATGCTTATACTTTCTAAGATGTACATACTTACTAGAATGATTCATGTATGATTAAGTATAATTGAATGAAAAGATTTAATGATTGATTTACCCCCACCCCAATCATTTTACTTTTAAAAAATTCATTATATAACCTAATGATATCTTACAGATGCACAAAAAGGATGAAAACAAGAGAGATTAAGGAGTACTTGATTAAGTCAAATAATTTGAACCATGAAGATGAAATGTGGGAGGATGGAGCTATTCTATAAAATCATCTAGAGTTGTTCATCATTGAGTGTAAATGTTTTTTAATGGGATGGGCATGATACACTCTTAACCTATATCATGCATAGGAATATGTGTGGATGACTTGTGGCTTACATAACCTTTCATATTGTCTTGTCACATTTTTCTATGATTATTATATTTTTAGTAAGGACATCATATGGAATATGGATGTGCTAAGTAGAGTATATATAAGAGGTAATGGTTAGTCTTTGATTTTCATATTATGAATTATGTTATTATTAGTTATTTATGGAGGTTTCCCCCTCAAATTAGCTTAGTCATCTTTATTGAGTATTATATTATTTCATCAATTATTTTTGTGGATCTAATTATTCTTATCATATTCCTATGATATATTATTCCATTAGTTTAAATTATCTAAGTAATTTCATTAAACTAACTAAAATGGTCTATATAATATCCTAAATATCCTTGAGACCAAAACTAAGGGCCAAGATGTTCCCATTGGATCACATAACCCTTTCCAATAGAGTTTACAAATAATTCTCAAGGACTACAATGTCCTTGAAGACTTCATATACCAACTATTGATGAGTAGAAACCAAGAGGGGTTGTAAACACTAACCATACATTCATCCATCAACATATTCAACTAGTTGTAATATACCTTTGGTATTTCACAATGTATGATTAGGGATCTTGACACACTAGAATAAAATATTATCATTTTAATAGTTACATAATCTTGTTGATTACTATAATTTAAATTATTAGGTTTAATATGTGTGTACCCTCAATAAAATGTTTCATTTTGTGGAATTTAATTAAAAAATAATAATTTATTATTCCTATTGATACCCAATATATGATCCCTCATACTACATATCATTGTAGATGTTAAATGTAGATTTTATATGATAATGAGTCTTTTACGCTTGAAAAACATCACTTATGGATCAATCCTTCAATTTGGGGCCTTTTCTCTACCCAAATGCTCACATTCACAATCTCATTGTGCCTAAATGATTATCCTATAGTTTGACCATGATATTTCTATTACCCAAATCACCTATATCCTATTATCTACATAAAACCCAATTAATATCCTACTCTGACAATTACATATCTTCAAAATTTGTCTATAGTCCCTAACACTACCATATATACTAGGACACTAGCATTTATGTTAGTTTCCTAAGTCTAATTCTAGTGTTTGAACATTAAAAATGGTGAAATTTGAAAATATTTCAACATGTATAAGTTGACATATTTGTCTTAATTAAGCCTCTCTAATATAGTTTCAAAATGTGTGGTATAAATACAACTAATATACCACTCATTATCATTAGGTAAAAAATAGGCACATATCTATATTATACCAAGAAAAAGGACCTCTCAAGCTTATAAAATTTTCATATTCTTTCATATTTCCAAATTACTCATAGAATTATTATTCTTACAATTCTAAAGAATTCAAAGAGTAGCCTATGAGAAATATTTATCAAGTTACAAGATATATCACTACATGTAATCACATATGGTATGCTTCACAATTATTCACACATAATCTTGTGATGAAGTAATTTGGCAATAGAGAGGAGGTTAGAACAAGTTTTAGTTCATAAAACAATGAAATAAACACAATAACATGCTAACATATCTAAGCCTAGATCTTAGGGGGAGCATAATAGACTAAATATATTTAAAAACCAAACTAAAATGTCAATGACAACAATCTTTACCTTATTTGAGAGATCCAAGTGATTTTTTTGTGACTTGATCGATTTGTGCTCAATGAGTCTTTGGAAATGGAGTTTTATTTTCTCCTTCTCTCCTTGGCACTATGGTTATCTTATTGCTTATGCTTGTTTGATGGCTTGGCTGAATATTTTGGCATTATAACATTATTGTCATGAGTCTTATGTAAAAACCTACATTATAACTCTTCAATATCCAAGCACTCTAAATGAAGAGGAAAAATCTTGTATTTATAGTCTTCAAAACTAACCCCAACTCAAGGTGAGTTAAAGTGTAGTTTAAACATGGAATGAGTTCAAACCTAAGTTAAGTGAGTCAATTCACCCTAGTAGAGTTAAAATATGTCAAGAATTAGTTATTTTCCATGAATAGGCATGGGTGAGATATTTTTAGATATTTTCAAAGACTTGACAACTCACAAAAGGTAATCATGAAAAGCTAGGATATTTACATTTTTGAATTTCCTTTTTTACAATTTCATTAATTTCTCATGGATAATTCGGCTAGGCATTTAATTTGGTTTAGAATTTTAATTAATTTTGATTAGGATTTTATAATTTCCAATATTTTATTTAATTTAATGTGTACACTTGCCCCACTTAATAGGTTTATAGCTCAAATTGCATGCTATGAAGTTGCAAGATAATTAGAGATGAATCCACGAGAGGTTTTTATTGATTACAATAGGATATCAAAATTAGGGATATCTCATGAGATTTTGATTTTTGATGAATGATGCATAAGAAAATTTGGGTCATTCAATGATTCATAAGATTAACTTTCAAAGGTTGGTAGGAATTACTTTGAATTTTGATTGAAGGCCATTGGTGGCCAGTTTTAGGTGTCTATAGTTTTCCCATATTTGGGAAGGTATTACAAGTTGCAAGTGTAGTAATTAACTCTCAAAGAATTAAAATGTCATTTATGATTATGAATTCAATTATAATTAATGAACTATAGGTTCCCTCGCAAGGGAGTAATTGCCAAAGGGGTCAGCAATCAGTTCCTCAAAAAGAATAAATGATTAGACCAAAAGATGAAATGAGGTGGAAGGGATTGACTTTCCCATGGGTAATTATAATCAGTGGCATATGGAGCTTCCTTAATTATGCTAAAAAAACAAGATGATTTATCCATAGGAAGTTATAATAATTTGCATAGGTGAGATGAAAAAAGGGAATTATTTTCCTAAAGGTGGTTAGAATCATTAAAAAAATCTTAGGGTAATAAGAGACTGATTTGCCTAAAGGTGATTATAATTAGGAAAGGCAAAATAACAATTTTCCCACAAGAGGTTATAATCATTTGTAGAATAAAAACATGTCCCAATTGGGTGGAAGAAAGATAATGATTTTACCAAAGGTGGTTATAATCATCAACCTTAAAATGGATGGAAACACAAAGATTTTCCCAAAGGTGGTTAGAATCATTGGTAATGCAAGTGGGAATGGTATACAATGATTTTACCAAAGGTGTTTATAAGAATTGTACCTTAATGGTGGAAAACATGATGTTTAATATGATGGAAATTTTTTAATTTTTATGTCTAAAACTCTCACCTCAGGTTTAACAACCTCTTATGGGAAGCTTTATAGGCGTGGAACCAAGTTGTAGTTTATAAAGCAACCTCCAAGATTTTACAAGTTGGCTCTTCATTCCAAGTTGGGGGTGAAAAGGGAGAAGGAAATAAATGAAAATAATACTAAAAAAAGGTGATACACCAAGATATTTAAGTAATTAAACTATTATTTCATAAAATAGATTGAATCCTTAAGCACTACAGACCATAAAGGAACATGAAGCATGAATTAAGATCTATAAGGCAAACAAAGATAAAAACTATAGAAGAAGAAAAAAGAAACGATGAGTAAAGATAAATTTACACTCAAATTGTCATATAATACCACATATTATTTATTTTTATGTGGATAACATAACATATAAGGCCTAACATGCACATACAAAATATCTAGTCACACTTGTGAGGGGCACCTATTAAGGTCGAATAATGAGAAAATATTAATTGCTACTACTTCTACTCTATTAAAAATGGTAGTTTATAAAATTATAAAATATAAGGAAAATGATACCCATCCCCTTCCAAAATGGATGAGCCTAAAATATATAGGCAAAATGGCCTCTCATGGGAATGACACCTAAAAATCTTGGCACTCACACCCATGATGATGTCATTACAACTGAATGAAAGACTCAAGCTCATGAGTGTAGTTAGCCTCTAGATCCTATAGTTGTAAAAACCACATCTTTTTATTATGACCATGATTCTTAGGAGAAGTGAAGTGATGCCACATGTCTATCTCCAAAGCTACTTTGTTATGCCATGACCCCTTGACCCTGTTCCTTCAAATTTAATAGATAACACTTTAAGTTAGATTAAAGTGTTATAAAATATTTACTGAGAGAGGGATGATCCCAAATTATCATCCCATGGTGATTTTATGGATATGAAATTAGAAATGCATCATGTCTATAAATCAATTCTGGCTCAAAGAAGATAGAGCATACCTACACTTTCAATTAGGGATACATTTATTAAGCAGGGGCGTAAACAATATGGTAATCCATTAGAACCAATTAGGGGTTCAATTGTCACAACACACCATGCTAATAATGGTTCAAAATCATTCAATCTAACACAATCATGAAACAACTCTAGAATATCCTTAAGTTTAATGTTCACTATGTTATAATAACAAGAAGGTAAATGTAATATAGTGCACACCAAAACTTGAGGCACAGTAAAAGGGGTTAGTAAAGTAATAAAAACATGTATAGGATAATCTCAATAAGATAAGTATTATTAATACCTTAATAGATATATTATGAAGAGTAATATTATTTGATCCAATACTTATGTTACCTTTATCTACTAAAATAGAGGAGAATAAAGTTTAAAATATACTTACCTAAATGTGAAACCATCGAGACTCAATCTCTCCTTTGGAAAATGGGGATTTCTAAGAGGTTTTTGTGGTTTTTAAGGATAAATAAGAAAGGTCAAAACATCTACGAATTATCCAAAAGAATATATTCTCTAAGTAGAAACCCTAAACTAAGAATCCTCAAGTATTATGGTGAAAGAGCAGATTGTAAAGAAAGACAAGCAAAAAATAACTCTTAATTTCATATTGAAATAATGATGAAATGATATTGTATATATAGATGTATATTTCCTTAAATCCTCCCAAAAACATTGGATATACAAGGTTAACCCAGTCAACCCTATATGTTATTGGGGATAATTCACTAATTTTAAGCTAGGTCAGTCGAAGGGATAACAAACTCAAAAAGTAAAAAATACTCCTAGATTATACATGCTCTACCCAGTTGACCCAGTACAACCAACTATCCAAAAGGGAATTAAGGCAAGAAAAGGAAGATAAATCATGGAAAAATACTAGATGAGTGTGTAAAGGAGGACTAATAACTTAGGGAATGGTTTTAAGATCTAGTTGGATTGGTATTAATGTGGCAATAAAGGACAAAAATCTTATAAAGCACCAAAGGTCTAGCCATCCCTTTCCTACTGCACCCCTTGGGCATGCAATCAGAGAGATTAAGTCTCAATGTGTTTTTAAAATATGTAAATCATTAGTATTTGATAACATTTCAAAATATTATGTGTATACATATTCCCCACTCGAAGGTCATCATGTGTCACTAAGGTGCAGTAGGGGATGGTACTTTGAGAAAGAACATAGTAACACACAATGTTGATGCTAAAAAAAGTTACAGTATTTTAAATTAAACATAACTAAAAGTAAATGACTAAAAATAAATAACTAAAAAGTAAGTTCAATACATACCTGGACTTAACTTTTTATACAAAAGGTTGTCTATTGTGTTAGTTTTGATTGTGTAGGGCACATAGACTACTTTTGATAAACCCAAGAATATAAAACTAAAGAGAAAAAAACAAATAAGAGAAAATCCAAGATAGTTGGTATTATTAAGATAGGATGTACTTGGTAAATTTGAAAATTTGGGGTGACAAATGCTATGTTAGACCAAATGAGCAAGTCAAACAACAAGAGTAAATCAAGTAACTGAAAAGCCAAGGCTACTAAAGACCAAAAAATTCAAACAAGTAAACCTCAAGTAAGAAATGCAAACTCACCAAGTTAAACCAAGGATACATGTCAAATAGGATGGTAATTAAATATCAAATGTAAAATAAAAAACAAAAATGGTAAAACAACATTGATGAGTGAGCAGTAACAATCCTTATCTCACTAAACAATGGAAAAAGGTGCATAAAAGGAGAAAAATAACATTGTCGAGTGATAATTAACAAGCCAACCTCACTCAAAAATGGAAAAAGGGTATGAAATTAGGTGTCTATAATATTAATAAAGTAAAAAAAAATGATAAATGGCAAAAGGAAAGTAAAATAAGTGTAGAAATGTAAATCATGGTAAAAAAAGAAAGAAGAATCCATAGTTTTCTCAAACATGTTATTTTACTCTAAGGATAGATAAAACTAAAACAAAGTAGTGCTAAAATGTTTTTAAGATATGAAGAAGAAGGAAATATAGAAGGTAAAATAGATTTAGAATAACAATTTGTATGTCAAGGTGGGGAATGAAATGGGTGGAGGGGAGAATATAGTAAAAACCATGGCATAAGAACTCTTTATTGAAGTCAAGACACTTAAATTAGGTTTGTCAAAATAAGAGGACTATGGACCTTATGGACTTTGAAGAACATCTTTTAGTTGCACATATCTTAGATGAAAAAATTCAATATGTAGATCATCCCATGAAGGCTATATACATGAAAATTAAAAAGGACATACCTTCTCACAACATGTTCCCCATTCCTCAGGACCCCTTCCAAATCCTTTGATCTACTACAAATATCAGGTACATATATGAGAAAGTAGGTAGCACCATAGAGTTTATTGAATTCCCCTATTCCAATCTACTAGCCTACCATACCACAAAGTACCTTGTCTCTATGTGAGGCCAACTGTGGAGTTTTAGCTTTGATTAGATATAGGAGATGTGCATGTAATCATGTTTTTTGGTGTGAATTTAACATTTGAGATTTGTATGTTACATTTTACATATCATTACTTTTTGTTTCAAATGAATTTTATTTTAACATTCTTGATGGATTTTTTTATTCCTCCTCCATAAGGATTTGGAAAACCAAACATGGGTGCTAAATATGACTTTCATTTAAATACATGGGACAACATTTCTAAGAGATAGAACTTCAAAGACCATGGGGTCTAAGAGTCTTGTTAATATAGGTGAAATAAAGGTGTTATCTTGACTTTGACCCTATTTTAACTAATGTGGAGTGAAAGGAAGGGTAAATCATGAGGAATGACATATAGAACAATTTGAATTACTTCAAAGTGCAAAAAATGTGACAAAGGGCAAAAAAGGATACAATGATATTAAAGTGTGATTACTTATCATAAGAATGATGGGAATGGAGTAAAACATGCTAAAATATATTATTATGAAAAATTTATCTAAAAAAAAAGAAAAATCTAAATTTTGAGAACACGGATGGAAAAATTGATGCAAATATAGCAATTTTATGAGTGTCAGGTCTTATCCATGGTCTTACACTAAAACTTAATAAAATAGAAACCCAAGGGGTGACAATAAGCAAGTGAAATATATAGTGAGATAAGCAAAAAGATGGTAGTTTAGTGAGTAATTTTGGATCCTATCTATGGTCTTATAAATTGACTCAAAAAATAAAAACCCAAGGGGTATCAAAATAAGAGAAAATGCAATAAGATAAACAAGACTATGGTACATAAAAAAACAAAAAGACCAAAAAGGGAGGACTAAAGGTTTATTAAAGGAAGAAAATTATACATAGGGAGAGACTCATGTAAGTAACCTATAAAATGTGTTAGATATATGTAGATATAAATCATGAAAAGAAGGAAATGTTTATGAAAATTACTTTTTGAGGAATTGTGCATTGGTAGCTCTTTGAAAACATGCTCTTTATTGGTTTGAACATGGTAGGTGCTTGGACCAAGAATATATTTGACTAAATATGGGCACCACCATTTTTGGGTGTATTTTCCTTATTTATCATGGGTTTAGTATAATTTAAGGATAAGATAACCAACATTAAATGTGAAAAGTTCAACACATTTGTTATATTGTCTAGCAATGTGAGCATTGTATTAGCAATTATGTTTTATGGAAGCAAGATAACATTCATCAAATAGATCAAGGGAATGAGGATGAGGTTCACATAATTATTCAGCAGGAATAATACCATGAATAGATATATGAAGAGAGGTAAGCTCAAATTCTAATGGAAGAACTGACTTAGAACCATAGATTAGAGAGAATGGCATTACCCTAGTGGTAGTACGTATACTACACAAAGTGCAGGGTAAAGATGAAGATGCCAATCCATACGAGTTTCATGAATTATCTTTTGGAGAATTTTGTCAAGATTTGTATTAGTGTCCTTAGCTTGATCATTACATTGTGTATGATAATACATGGAAAATTTGTGATTAATCTTGAATTTGTTGCAAATTTATTTAACATGTTTTTTTAAAATTACCACCATTGTCTAAAATAATGTTATGGGGAAAACCAAAGTAGAAAATGATTTTATTAATAATAAAATTTTAAATAGTAAGACCGGTGATGTAACAAGGGGCATGGATTCTACCCACTTGGTAAAATATTTAGTAGCAGTGATGATAAAGACATTTCCATCTTAGGATCGAGTTAGTTTTCCAATGAGATCAAATCCCCATGTGGAAAATAGCCATGGAGATTCAATAGTTTTAATTTCAAATGAAGGTGAATGGCTTAGATTTTTGTGAAGCTGACAAATATTACAATTTTTAGCATATTTTATTTCATATTTTTCAAGAGTAATCCAAAAGTAACCCATACATTGGCATTTTTGTAATATAAAATGTCCACTATAGTGGCCACCACAAATTTCCCCATGTTCTTGTTCAAGAAGATGAGGGACCTCATCTTGTATAACACAATGAAGTAAGGTGCCTTAAAAATTATGATAATAAAGGATGTTGTGTCTAAATACATACTTAAAATTTGGTTTACAAATACATATCTTTTCATGAGAGTTTAAATTAGGAGGATAAGTTTGAAGTTCTAGGAATTAAATGATGTCTTGGTACTATAAGATTTGTCAAATGGTAACATCTTTGATATGGTAGATAATTAAATCCAATGGTTGAGTAGAGGATGGAAATTTTCTTATTTTTATAATAAAAGTAGGATCAGAAAAGAATTGGTGGGTATGAAAGAGATACGCTAAAGAGGAAAGAGAATCATCAATGGAATTTTGATCTCTATAAACAGGCTCAATAGTAAAAGAGATGAAATCCTTAGCAAGAGTGGTTGTAATTTGATAATATGTGATGAGTTTTTCATTTTTACATTTATAATCACTATTGAATTGATGGAAAATAAGTTGAGAATCACCTAAATCATGAAGGTATTGAATATCTAAGTCAAGAGTATCTCACATGCCTAAAATGAGAGCTTTGTATTCGACAATATTTTTAGTGACATCAAAGGTGAAGTGAAAAGATAAAATAATGATCTTGCCAAGAGGAATTATGAGAATACATCCTTGCCTAGCTCTTTAAAGGTATTTGTCACCATCAAAGTGAAGGGTCCAAGTATCCTCATGTAAGTCAACATTAATTTTAGGAATCTCATTGATAACAACTTTTAGTTTAGTAGTAACAAAGGGAGTAGTGGATTCATTATGATTATTAGCTTCAAGATCGGTGGTAAATCTATGAAAATAATATTTGAGATAAATATCTTGATTAATACCTTTGATGTGAAAGATATTATCATCTGGAAGATCATCTTGAAGAGAATAAATAGCGGGTGTGGGAGCTATGGCAATTTGAACAACAATTATTTTCCCTTTAATAACTTTTTGATTGATGATGTGGAGATCAAATTCCATAAGGAGGACTATCCATTTAATAATTCTATCTCTAGAAAGAAATTCTTTGGAAAAGAAATGATAAACGGTGTCAGAATGAATAATGACATAAGTATTTTGGTAAAGTATATAGTGGTGAAGCTTTTTAGCTATGAAATATATGGTAAGACAATCATGCTCAATTTTGGTATAATGTGTTTTATAATCAATGAGGCCTCCACTAATATAGTAAATAGCATAATATCTTCTTTTGTCATCTTGTTGGGCAAGCATTGCCCCAATTGAAATAGGTATGGAAGAGGTATATAGAATCAAGGGTTTATCATTGGAAGGAGGACAAAGTTTAGGTGGATGAAGTAATGAATCTTTCATGCTATAAAAATATTTTTGACATGGATCCATCCATCCTAAATTGGTACCTTTATTGAGGATTGAATTGGTGGAGTGAGTTTGATATGCCCTTTCGGGGACGAATCATCTAATTGGCCCAATTTTGCCTAAATAAGTGTGAATGTTGGGAATAGAATAAGGAATGGGCATGTTGATAATAACACTAATTTTGGTAGTGTCAACATTGATTCCATGGAGAGAGACTAATAATCCTAAAAAATTTATAGATGTGACTCCAAAGACACATTTTAAAGGATTAATTCTAACTTTATATATAAGGAGATGGTCAAAGATGATTATTTTGATGTTTAGATCTAGTAATAATATCATTGACATAGATTTCAATAATATTATAGATGAGATCATAAAATATGTGAGTCATTGTTCATTGGTAAGTCTCTCCAAAAAATTTAAGG
Source organism: Torreya grandis (assembly GCA_037957365.1). NCBI lineage: Eukaryota > Viridiplantae > Streptophyta > Pinopsida > Cupressales > Taxaceae > Torreya > Torreya grandis. Next base: position 353,022 of record JARHVA010005713.1, read on the forward strand.
CCGAAGGTCATTTTGACATAGCAATAGGTACCCCATTTTATGGTGAAAGTTGTCTTATGTTGGTCCTTGGGAGTGATATGAATCTGATTGTATCTTGAAAAGACATCCATAAGAGATAATGTGTCATAACAAGTCATGAAATCAATAATGGCATCTATTGAAGGTAAAGGGAATTTCTCCTTAGCATAAGCAAGATTAAGATTATGAAAATAAATACAAATGAGAATGACCATAGTAACCTTCTTTTAAACAAGAACAATGTTGCAAACCCATTATAAATAATCCACTGGTTTGATAAATTTATCATTAAGTAATTTGATGATTTCCTTATGACATAAAGTTGAAACTTCAAGTGAAAATTTTCTTTATTTTTGATGCATCGGCTTGGAATTAGGATAGGCAATGATGTTATGCACCAAAATACCAGGGTCAACTCTAGGCATGTATTCATAGGACCAACTGAAAACTTCATGATATTTGTCAAAAAATAAACTAAAATGATCATGTTCAGTACATGAAATGTCTCAAGAAACTGTAATTGGTCATGACAAAGATAGAGTACCATATTTGATGCAATTTTTTTTATGATAATCATGGTATTATCATATTTAAAGTGGTGTGGTACATTGGTAAGGAAGAAATTAGATTTATTATAGGATTAATACTAGCAACAAAGTTGTTGAATCAAGGAGTTTTAGTTTTAAAATTTCCAAGTTTATGATGTTGCTAAGGAAGTTGAGGTTCTATGTCATAAATTAACTCAAGGATAAATTAATCACTAGGAAAGGTAGGAATAGGACCATAATACTTGACATCTAATTCAATATCCATAATTTGATTGCCATGGTGATTAGACTCAGAATGTATCTGATGAACATTGGTTACCTTGGCATCTAGTGTAATTTCAAGACTAAAAGTAAATGGAGTAGAAGAGATTGGAATATTGGTGGGTTCAATGATGGGAGAAGGATCAAATGAAATGATTGGATCAATAGGTGGTAAAGGAGATGTAGATATTTTTAGAGGTTAAAAAGGTAAAATTTTCTCTACCACCTAAGGAGTATCAATAAGAGGAGAATTGGTATGAGGCACATGACCCTTAGGATATAAGGTATGATCCATAGAAATAGTATGAACATATTGATATAAAGCATGAATTTTGGATAAGGTTTTCTAATAGTGCTATACATCTATGTCTCTGGATTGAGCTTAGGTAATTATATAGTTATCATCATACGTTGGAAAAATTGTACATGCTTGAGAATCATGGGGAGTTTCAGACTATGAAATCTTAATATTATTGAATGTATGAGGAGACATGATGAAAGGATCTTGAAATAATTTGTCTACTCTAAAATCATTACAAGTAAAGGCATCTATTGATAAGTAAGGATCTTGATCATTGCAAGGAGGGGGAAAATTAGTAATCTCATCAATAAGAGGAATAGTATGGTCCCTAGGTAAGAGAGAAGGAGGAAGCCATTACGAAATGTAGAGAGGTAACTTGGTAGTATTTTAGGTATTTTTCATATAATTGGGCTTGTCATCATTGAAATCTATAAGAGTAACATGTAAATCAAGATTCATGTTGATAAACTTGGGTAAAGGAGAACTATTGATATTTTGAATGGTAGGAATACCAAATTGTGATTTATGATTGGGAAATTAGATGCTCCATGGGTTGGGATTAGCTTCATACTTATACTATTTTCCATTATGTAATAATTTAATGCATTGACTACTAGAAGAAGAAATGTACCTCATTTGATGATTCCATATATGACCAAGGAGTATGTTATAAGATCAAGGACCATAAGTTTGGTTCCAACACTATTAGTTCTAATGGTTTATTAGTCTTATCAAAACCATGACAAGTAATATGAGTTTTCTTGAGATGATGCTTGTTATAACCAAGTTTTTGGATGAGCCATAAATATGTTACATTAATACTAGAAACTTAATCAACTAAAAAATTATGGATAAGAGTGGTATTAATGTCTACTTTGATGAAGAGTGATGGATCATCAACAAGAAAGATAATTTCATCATTGATCATGTCCTCTTGAAGAAATTCATCAAAGGTTTAGAAGGAAACATAGTTTTACTGGTATTTATGTTGCTATGTTGAGACTGAATATAAGGTGGTTCTTCATCTATAGTGGATGGATGCTCAATTTTTTGAAGTTATTTCATAAGAAATTTATGATGATAATGTGAAGTGTGAACCAACTCCATAATTGGAATTTTATAAGGCATAGAGTTGAGTTCCTTAAGCAACTTCCAATGAGACTTAAAAGAACCAATACACAATTTAGGGGATAAATTAAATTTTGAAGGAAGGATGTGGTTGGAGGATTAAAAGGAGGAGATGGTTCCTCTTGATATTTTTAAGTGACATTAATAGTGGTAGTGTCTTTAATAATTTTTTCCTCCAAAGATGGCTTCTTAGACTTGATGACTAGATCTTTATCAGTTAGTTTATGATGATAATTGACCTTAGAAGAATTGACATATTGAGAATTGTTAAAATATTGGTCATAATTGGCATAAATGGGACAAACATCCTTGGAATTTAATTGATTATTGGAAGAAGATTTTTTCTAATTTGAAGTAGAATATTTAGAAGTTTGTCATTTTTGAAAAGTATCAGTGTATTCTTGATGAGAAAGATTGATCATTGAATCATGACTGAATGAATCTCCAAGCATATAAGAGATAGAAAATTTAGTGATCCCTCTACAAGATTCATGAGAATTCCTAATGTTGGCTTAGAACCAACAAAATAGATTGGGGTCATACCACTTAGGAGGAGTGTTGGGATACATGAAAATTTTTGAGGGTGGTAAAAATTATTTCATTTACTAAACTTAAAGTGGGTATGAGAAGGTGAATGAACATCAATTTTGGTAACTCTTGGTTTGGTTTGTGGAGTATTACTAGTTATAGCGTTAGATGTCTGGAAAGATCCTTTAATAAGTTTAGAATTAGGTTCAAATTATTTCAAAAGAAAATCTTGATGTGTAACTTGATCAAGAGATTCACTAAGTGTTTGAGGAGTAAAGGTTTGAACCTTGTATTGAAGAGTGGGAGCCAAAGAAGTGATAAAGATTTTGAATAAATTATCATAAATAATGTTATGATCAATTTTATTGGCAAAATATTTCCATATTTTGATAAAGCCATGAACTGAGTAAATGGGAGATTGCTTAGTGTATACACAATATTTTTAACATTTATCAATTACTAATGCTTTACATCTTCCAAGAACCTATTGAGACTCAATCTCTCTGAGTGCACACCCTAAAGTGTGCACTGGGAAGGGGTGGGCAAACCTTTGGTGGTTCATAAGATTGTTGTCCCTTTTTTCCACATTATTACCAATCTAAATAGTTCTTAAAACTATTATTTAAGCTATTTCTCCTCCTTTACATAGTTTTCTAGTCTTCTTCCCCATTCTATCCTTCATTTCCATACTTGGCACCATTTTGACCTGTTCAACATACTAGGTCAACCTAGTATACCTAGTATAGTTTATAGACACTTTTTCTCTTTTGATTTATTAGCCTCCTGACCAACCTAGCACATACCTATTGATTTAGCTTGAAAACATGCTAGGTTAACTAAGTTGACCTAGCACAACTGATGTTCTCAAATGATTTTACGGTAAGTTATACCTATATATACAAGGTCATTTAATACATTATTAATATATGCAATCAAGAATTATTATTTGCTCACACTTCTTCACAATCTGCTCTTCCACCATTTTACTTGAGGAGACTTATCTTAGATTTCTTATTTTGGAGAATCTAGTATTTTTGATTGGTCTTGGATGCTTCGACATAATAAAGTGATCCTTATGAACCATAATAACCTCTTTCAAAGCCCCTTTGGCCAAGGGAGAGATTGAGTCTTGATGAGTTCACATTTAGGTAAGTATATTATAACTTTGTTCTCCTCTCTCTTAGTAGATAGAAGGAACATAAGTCTTGGCTTAAATAATATTACTCTTCATATTCTATATATTAAGGTGTTACTCATACTTACTCTATTTAAAGTTCCCTATACATTTTTTGATTGATTGTATTTACTAACCCGCATTTCATGTTAGAATATTTGGTGTGCACTAGATTAGATTTACTTTTCTTGTTATTATATTAGTGAAATATTAAATCATAGGAATCTTTTAGGATTATTATGTGATTGTGTTAGACTATAGGCTTTGGAACCTTATCTCACATGGTGTGTTATGATAAGTGATCCCCTAATCAGGTCTATCGGATCATCACATTGCTCATACTCCTACTTAATAAGTGTATGCCCCCTAATCAAAAGTGTAGGTGTGCTCTATCCCATTCAATCCAGGATTGATTTATGGACATGATGTATTTTTGATTGCATACATTATGGTGAACCTGACATGAATCAAACCCTTGAAATTTTTATTTCATTTCTATTCATCATTATTTTTATGATATCTTTATTATGCTATTTCAACCCTATCAACCTAATTATTGATCTCTACGTGTAAGTTTGTAGGAATAGGTAACTGGCTCAACTAACTCGACCTAGTACAAGTTTCAAAACTTGTAAAACTTTGTTTAGCCAACCAGATCAACCAACTTGATCCAATACACATTTTATACTTTCAATTCAACCTACTAGGTCAACGAGGTCAACCTAGTGCATTTTCAACACTGTTTTAGCAAGTTCCTGCATATCTTGTTTGACTAGCTTGACCCAATTTACAAGTTACTACCAAATTTTCCAAGGTCTTAGATAAAAAATACTCTCCTTTTCATCTCTAAAAAATTTAGGCCATTTTCTATTTCCTTATATATTTATTATTTTATATTTTCCTTTCACATTTTATAGTCTTTAAAACTACCCTTGCATTATTAACTAGGTTGACCCAATGGACCTAGTCTTGTGTTTTGTGTTTTTTGAAATAACTAAGTCAACTTGACCAACTTAGTTCACTTTCATACTTTAATTCATATTATAGGTTTAACCCTATCAATCCTATTGTTTAATATTATCCATATAGTTTCTCAACTATACCTTGTTTCAAAGTTGGAATAAACCATATATGTTAATCACATCTTTCTTTTCAATTGTTTTTAATTTTTAGAATAGATCACATAATATAATTAGGTGATTTTCAATTAATCACTTAGTTGCACTATTTATATTATTTTACACACACATATAAATAACATAAACATTAATAATCATTTAAACATTTGACTACCCAAGCCAGCCTTCTTGGATTTCATCGCCAAGGGGGAAGCCGACTTGATGCTCTAGTCAAGTATAAAGTGTCTTTAATTATATATTTTGGCTAATAAACCATTACCCTTATTATTTTGGTGTATTAATTGAGAGTGTATGCCCCAATACCATTCCCTTATCATTTCCATTGCATCCCTTTTCATCCTAAACTTGCCTAGAACTATCCATAGATTATTCTCTAGTACCTTGCTTATATCCAATCTTCCTTTACACTAAAAATCATTCTTAATAATCTAATCAAAACTATAATTTAACCAAGTAGCTAGATTTACTTTCAAATTTATTTGATTTATCTTTGATCAATTTTATGTGCAAAATCTTGTATTAGCCAGTGTTAGTGCAAGATTTTGTTTTGTGTGTGTCAATTGAATTAGATAACATCAGTTCAATTTATTGTGTTTCATTTTTGCACTTACTTTCTTAGATTAGCTATAAATTATCTTATTTCATTTACAAACTTGTTATCAATATTTTCCTCTTCCTTTTTCATTATATTAGGTTGACTTTGTCAACCTTGTACTTTATTTAGATTCTATGTACTACACTAGATTGACCTAGTTGACCTAGTATACTCTACAAGCCTTGTTTCTTGCACTAGGTCAATATAGTTGACCTATTTCTATTTCATACTTTTCCTATTTTTTTAAAAATCTAATTTTCCATTTCTATAGTTTTCCATCTTGTTCATCTCTCTTCAGTCAGAATTTGGTCTCCTATCATAATATTTTTGGAAAACATAAATACATTTAGATACTATATGGGATATTCATTCCTTCCTCTTTTTTCCTCCCAAGAGAACCATCACTCTTTGGGCACCTCTTCTCCTCCTTCATATATGAACTATAACATGGTGAAAATAACACATCAAGATGAATTTTATGGATCCAATCCTTTCCATACTTATCAAGACACTTCTCAAAATTTCTAAACCAATGTGGGAGTGATTGATACAAATCTCTTTAACAATACCAATAATAAATCTCCTTCTAATAACCCTCCCCTAACACTAATTTGGGGAGATATGTAACCAACACTAACTCACTTATGGATGCAACCCAACTCCTAGATCAAGTTATTTAGCAAATGAAAATCATGCAAAACTCTAATACTAACCAAATGATGTAACTTCAACAATATTTAATCAATGTGACTAATCAACCTCTAACTATTCATCCAAAAACTAATCCTAATTATATTCCTCCACCTATTAGGGATGCCTTAGGCAATGTTATTCCTCAACCCATAATGGATAACAAGATTCTTCAAAACATTCAAAATGAGACATTTGCTCCCTTCATTATATCCATTGATATTGGTAACATAACTCCAACTATCAAATATGATGGGACTAAATACCCTAATTCATTCATGTATGCCTTGTAATATTAGTCTTATGGAGTTGGTTCACACTTCACCTTATCATCATAAATTTAGTATGCAACAACTTCAAGAAATTGAAGATCTATCTTCCATAGATAAATAACCACCTTCTACCTATTCTCAACTAACTAATGTCAATACCATTGAGATTATGTGCCATTCTTCCAAGCATTTCATTAAATTTCTTGAAGAGGACATGATCAATGATGATTTTTTTTTGTGCCAATGATCTACCTCTCTTTATCAAAGTAGCCATTATACCACCTTTATTCCAAAAGTTACAGTTGACTAAGGTTTTGGTATTAATGTCACATGCTTATGTCTCTTTTAAAAATTTAGTTATAATAAATATCATATTAAACAAACCCATCTAACATGTCATTTTTTGGACAAGACTAATCAAAATACACTTGGTTATATTTGGATTTTATTGACCATTGGACCTAAGAATGTTAGAACCAAGTTTATGGTCCTTGATATTCATTTATCCTTTAACATTCTTCTTGGTCATCCATGGATTTATCAGATGAGGGCCATCACCTCTTCTAGTAGTTAGTTTATTAAATTATTACATAATAGAAAACATTACAAACACGAAGCTGATCCCAACCCATGGAGTATCCACCTTCCCAATCATAAGCCTTAATATCTAATTCCTACAATTTCTAAAATCAATAGTGCTCCTTTACCTAAACTTATCAACATGAATCCTAATCTTCAAGTTAATCTTATAGATTTAGATGATGATGAGTCCAATGAGTTATAGCACACTTGTAATACTAATAGGCTACCTCCTTATATTTTAGATTGGCTTCCTCCTTCTCTCTTACCTCAAGATCATATTTTCCCCATCATATATGAGATTACCGATTCCACCCCCCATATAATGCTCAGGAGCCATATTTACCTAAAGATATGTTCACTTGAAATGATTTTGGAGTGTATAAATTATTCTAAGATCCTTTCACCATGTCCCCTCATACATTTATCAACATTGGGATTTCACCTTCTAAAACTCCCCTTGATTCTCAAGCATGTAATATTTCTCCAACATATGATGACAACTATATCATGGCCCAATCTCACTCTCAAGACTTGGATTCCCATCACTATCAAAATATTTTATCCCATATTCATGATTTCAATCAAGATGTACATACCATATCTACACATCATGACCTAGATCTTAAAGCTCATGTACCTCCTACCAATTATCTACTTATTGATACTCCTTGGGTGGTAGAAAAACATACAACTTTTGAACTTATAGCTGCTCTTACATCTTCTCTACCTCTTATAGATCCTATCATTTCTTCAAATTCTTCCCTCATCATAGAATCAATCAACACTTTCATCTCCTCAAATCAATCCTCATCATCTACTTTTAAAATTAAACTAGATGCCAAGGCAACTGATGTCTATCAAATTCATTCTTAATATGATTTCCATGGTAATAAAATTCTAAACCCTGAAGTAGATGTTGAATATTACGGTTCTCTTCCTACCTTTCCTAGTGATGAAGATATTCTTGAATTACTTCATGCCTAAGAACCTCAACTTCCTTGGAAACATCATAAACTTGGAAATTTCAAGAATAAGACTCCTTACTTCAACAACTTTGTTACGAGTATTGACCCTAAAAAAAATCTAATTTCAGCCCTACCTAATGCACCTTACTATTTTTAAGATTTTAATGCCATGCCTATTGAAGAAACAACTCATATCAAACATGGTATCCCATTTTCTCCTTGACCAATCATGATTTCTTGAGAACTCTCACCATTTGAGCATGACAACTTTAGCTTATTATTTTATAAATATCAAGAGGCATTCATTTGGTCCTATGAAGACATGTCTAGCATTGACCCTAATATTATGGTTCATAACATCATCAATTATCCTAATGCTTACCCAATTCATCAAAATCAATGTAAATTACCACTTGAAGTTACTAATCTATGTCATAAGGAAATCATTAAGTTACTAGATACTAAATTCATTAAACCAATGGACTATACTAAATGTGTTTCTAACATTGTTCCCATTTGAAAGAAGGTCACTATGGTCATTCACATTTGTATTCATTTTCATAACCTTAATCTTGATTTTATTAAGGATAAATTATCTTAACCTTCAATAGATGCTATTGTTGATTCCATGGCTGGTTACGAAATGTTATCTCTTATGGATGGATTCTCAAGATACAACTAGATTCACATCACTCCTGAGGACCAATATAAGACTACTTTCACCATATAATGGGGCAACTATTGTTATGCCAAAATTCTGTTTGGACTTAAAAATGCTAAATATACCTACCAACATTCTATGACTCACATCTTTCATGATATTATAAATAAAAAATTTAAAACTTAGGTGGATGATCTAATTGCTAAATCCAAACATCATAAGAAACATCTTTCTATCTTGATATCATATTTAACAATATCCTTAAATACCAAGTTAGACTTAATCCTTTCAAATGTGTTTTTGGAGTCACATATGGAAAAATTTTAGGATTAATAGTCTCTCTCCATGGCATCAATGTTGACGCAATCAAAATTAGTGTTATTGTTAGCATGTTCATTCCTTGATCTATTCTTGATATTCGTACTTAGGAAAACTTGGGGTAATTAGATGATTTATCCCTAAAATGGACTATTACATTTACTTTGTCAATTCCCTTCTCAATAAAGGTATACATTTAGAATATATGGATCCATGTCAAAAATCCTTTGATAATATGAAAGTGTCATTAATTCAACCACCTACACTTCATCCACCTTCCAATGATAAACCATTGATTCTCTATACTTATTCCACACCTATTTCAGTTGGGGAAATGCTTTCCCAACAAGATGATAAAAGAAGAGAGTACACTATTTACTACATTAGTTGAGGCCTCATTTATTATGAGACATGTTATACCAAAGTTGATAATGATTGCCTTGTTATCTATTTAAGGCTAAAAATCTTCATCATTATATGGTATACCAAAGTACTTATATCATCATTCATTCTGACCCCTTTCTTTATTTCTTCTCCAAATCATTTATTCTAGGAGATAGAAATGGAAAAATTATGGTCTTACTTATGGAATTCAATCTCCACATCGTCATACAAAAAGTTTTTAAAGGGCCAGTCATAGCTAACCAACTTGCCATAGCTCCCATTCTGGCCACTTATTTATTTCAAGATTATCTTCCCTGTGAAAATATCCTTTTCATTAAAGGTGTTCATTAAGATATATCCCTTAAATACTAATTTCATATCTTTACTATTCATATTGAAGCTAATAAACTTGAAGAATCTTCCCCTCCCTCTGGTATTACTAAATCAAAGGTAGTTATCGAGGAGATTCCTAAAATTAATGTTAACTTTCATGAGGATACTTGGACCCTCTGCTTTGATGGTGTTAAATGCATTCAAGGAGGTGGGGAAGGTTGTATTCTCACTAGCCCTCTCAGTAAAATCACTCCTTTGTATTTTCTCTTTACCTTAGACATCACCAATAATATGGCCGAATATGAAGCTCTTATCTTAGGCATTAGAGATGCTCTTGATCTAGACATCTAGTATCTTCATGATTTAGGAGATTATTAGCTCATTTTTCATCAAGTTAATGGTGATTATTAGTGTAAAAGTGATAAGCTCATTACGTATCATCAAATTGTGACCACTCTTTCTAAGGATTTTATCTCTTTCACTATAAAACCTATTCATCGAGACCAAAATTCCATTTTTGATTATCTTGCCTCTTTAACTTCTCTCTTTCATCTTCATCAAGTTTTTTTATCCTTCCTTTATTATTCAAATCAAAAAATCTCTATCATATATCCAACCACTTGATTCACTCATCTATCACATCAAGGCTATGACTACTCGATAAATCCCTTGGTATCAAGATATCATTCAATACTTAGAACATCAAACTTATTCTCTTGATCTAGATTCTTGTGAAAAGACATGCATTCATAAATAATCTTTCAAATATGTATTTATACATAACATCCTTTACTATCACAATGCCAAAGGTACCTTATTCTATTATTTTATGTAAAATGAGGTCCCTCCTCTTCTCGAATAAGTACATGGGAGAATTTTTGGTGGTCACTATAGTGGAAATGCTATCGCATGCAAATGCCTACATATAGGATACTTTTGGCCTACTCTTAAAAAAGATTCAATTGGCTTTGGTGATAAGTGAAATTCTTGTAAACTTCTCAATGATATTATCCATTCACGTCCTAATGAGATTCAAACTATCAAATCTTCTTGTCCATTTTCCACATGGGGATTTGATTTAATTGGTAAACTTTCTCATTCCCAAAATGGGCACATTTTTATCATTACTACTATCAAGTACTTTACCAAGTGGGTAGAAGCCATTCCCCTTGTTAATTTTTTTGGTCCTACCATATCCAAGTTCATTCTTAACCAAATTATTTTCTACTTCATCATTCCTCATACCATCATTTTAGACAATGGTGGTAATTTCAAAAATAAACATGTTAAATAACTTTGTAACAAATTTAAGATCAATCACAAGTTTTCCATGCCTTATCATCCGTAATGCAATGGTTAAGTTGAGACCACTAATAAAATTCTCAAAAAAATCCTTCACAAGATAATTCATGAAACCTACATGGATTGGCATATTCATATTTTCCCTTCACTTTGGGCCTATTAGACTATCATTCATACTGCTAATGGGATGACTCCATTTTCATTAGTCTATGGTTCTGAGTCAATCCTTCCTTTAAAATTTGAGCTTCCTTCTCTATGTATATCTCTTCACAACATTATTATATATGAATAACCATGTGAAAATCACATTTAATTCCTTGATCTTTTTGATGAATGTAGCCTTTTGTATTACAACATAACCACCAATACAAGGCTCACATTTCCTGACAACATAACAAACGTGTTAAATTCCATAGTCTCAATGTTGGTGATCTTTTCCTTAAATTATATTACACCCATGATAAATAAGGTAGATATGCCCAAAAATGGTGGGGCCCATATTTAGTTAAAGACATTCTTGGTCTAAGACCTTATCATTTTCAAACTAATAAAGGTCGTGTTTTCAAATATTTCACCAATGCTCAATTCCTTAATTACTTTGCCTAAAAAAATTCCTTCTTATTATGTTTTTTTTATCTATATTTATCTAACATTTTTAATATGTTAATTAAGCACAGATCTCTCCCTCTAAAATAGTTTCCTTCTTTTCACAAAACTTTAGTCCTCCCTTTTGGTCTTTTGGTTTCTTAATGTACCATAGTCTTCCTTATCTTCTCATATTTTCTCTTGATTTTTGCACCCCCTTGGTCTTTCTTTTGTGAGTTACATTATAAGACCATGAATAGGACCTAACATTCCTCACAAAACCACCATCTTTTAATCATTTCCTTCTCTTTTTTCTTCTTTCCAATGTTGTTTTGGCATCCTTTGGGTTTTTATTTGTGAGGTGATTTATAAAAAGGATCCCTAACTTTGATTTTATCTTACTTATTATCACCCTCATGGGCCTCTCTTTTATGATTTTCTTTTTAAAATCGTAGATAGGACCTGACCTTCCTCATAAAACTACCTTTCTTTTCATGTTCTTGATCCTTGTTCTTAAATTTTAGCTTTTGCTTCTTTTGCTTGATGGAATTTGTAAATAATCTATGTTAGCATGTTTTCCTCAATTTCCTTCTTTCTTATGATAAGGAATCACACTTTACTATCATTGTATCCCTTATTTTTTCCCTTTATCACATTTTTATACTTTTAACCATTTTAAATTGTTCCATGTGTCATTCCTCTTGATTTCCCCTTTTTCTCATCTTTGTATTGGATAAAACAAGGTTTAAGTGAAGATAACACTTTAATTTAACCTAGATTTATGAGAATCTTAGACCCCATGCTCTTTGATGTTTCTCTCTCTTAGAAAAATTATCCAAAATTTTCAAATGAAAGTCATATTTAACACCCATGTTTATTTTTATAAATCCATATGGAGGAGGAATACAAAAATCCATCAAAATAAATTTTAAAGTGAAATCATTTGAAACAAAAGGCAATTATATATATAGGCAACATACAAATCTCAAAATTCAAATTCACACAAATTGATGTGATTTCAATCAGATCTTCTATCCCCAATCAAAGCTAAAAATCCATAGTCGGCTTCATATAGAGCTTAAGTCCTTTGGGGTGTAGTAGGCCAGTAAATTGGAATATGGGATATTAAAAAACTCTATGGTGATACCTACTTTTTCATGTAAGTACCCAATCTTCACAGTATATAGATGGCTCTATAAGGGGTCTTGAAGAGTAGGGAACACATCATGGGGAGGTCCATTTTCATTTTAATGAATATATCCTTTATGAGATGATATATATAATCCATTTATTTTCTCAAGAGTTGCGTCACTAAGAGAAGTTTTTCATAGTTCTTAAGGTCAAAATTCCTCTTGTTTTGAAAAACCTAATTTGAGTGTCTTAACTTTGATAAAGAGTTATCTCTACCTTGGTTTTTCCTTCATTCTACCCTCCACCCATTTCATTTCCCACCGTTGATAGACAAATTGCGATTCCAATTTTTTTTTCCATTTTCTTTACTTCTTTCTTCTTCACCTCTTAAAAACATGCTAACACTTATTTGTTTTAGTTTTATCTATCCTTAGAGTGAAACAAAATGTTTGAGAAACTATGGATTTCTTCTTTATTTCTAGACATAATAATTTTACATTTACTAAACTTACTTTACTTTCCTTTAACCATTTATCATGATTTTTTTGTCTTGTTGTTATCGACACCTGACTTCATACCCTTTTTCCATTATTAAGTGAGATGTGGATTGTTATTGCTCACTCAATAATGTTGTTTTCCATTTTATGCATCATTTTTACATTATTGATTGACATGTGGATTGTCACTACTCACTCATCAATGTTTTACGATTTTTTCTTTTTTTAGTTAGTTTTTTTAACATTTATTTTATTTCTATTTTACCATCTTATTTGACATGTATCCTTGGTTTGAATTAGTTATTTTTCCTTTCTTACTCAAGGATATCTTGTTTGAGTTTTTCAATCTTTATTAGCTTTGGATTTTTGGTTACTTGATTTACTCTTGTTATTTGACTTGGTCATTTGGTCTAACATAGCACCTGTCACCCCAACTTACCATATTTCCCAAGTACATCCCATCCTCATAGCACCAGTTATCTTGGATTTTCTTACATTTGTTTATTTTTTATCTTTAGTTTTTCATTATTGGGTTTATCAAAATTAGTCTTTGTGCCTTACACAATGAAAACTAATAACATAATATAAAACCATCTTATGATAAAAGGTAAGTCAAGGTATGCATTACTTTTACTTTTTAGTTATTTATTTTATTAGATTAGTTTCCATTTCAGTCATTTACCTTCAATTATTTTATGATTTTAAAATACTAAAATTGTTTTAGCATCAAAGTTGTGTGTTTCCTTATGTTCTTTCTCAAAGCACCATCCCTTGTTTCACCTCAATGACACATGATGAGCTTTGAGTGGATAATATGTATACACATAATATTTTTAACTTTTATTGATGATTACTACTTTACATCTTGTAATAACCCATCAAGACTAAATCTCTCTAAGTGCACACCCTAAGGGGTGTACTAGGAAAGGGGTGGGGAGAACTTTGGTTCTTCATAGGATTGTTTTCCCTTTTACCCACATTATTACCAATCTAACTAGTTCCCAAAACTTTTCCCTAAGTTATTTCTCCTCCCTTACATAGTCTGCTAGTCTTTTTCCTCTTTCTATCCTTCATTTCCTTGCTTGGCAACCTTTTAACCTGTTCAACATACTAGGTCAACCTAGTTGACCTAGTACAATTTTTAGACATTTTCTCTCTTTTGATTTATTAGCCTCCTAACTGACCTAGCACAAACCTAGTGAGCTAGCACAAAAAATGTGATAAGTTTACCATGTAAACCTAGTACAATTGACATTATCAAATTATTTTAGGGTCATTTTTGCCTATATAAAAGTTCATTTTTGTCATTATTAATATATGTAATCAAGAGTTATTATTAGCTCATGCTTCTTCATAATATACTCTTCTACCATTCTACTTGAGGAGACTTAGCTTAGATTTCTTATTTTAGAGAATCTAGTCTTGTGGATAGGTCTTGGATGATTTGGCCTAATAAAGTGATCCTTACAAACCACAAAAACTTCTTTAGAAGCCCCTTTTACCAAGGGAAATATTGAGTCTCGATGGGTTCACATTCATGTAAGTAATTCTAACTTTGCTCTCCTCTCTTTTAGTAGATAGAATTAGCATAAGTGTTAGTTTAAATAATATTACCCTTCATATTCTATGTATTAGGTGTTTACTCATACTTACTTTATTTTAAGTTCCCTATACATGTTTTGATTGTTTTACTCTACTAACCCCCACTTTGTGCCATAAGCTTTGGTGTGCACTAGATTAGATTTCCTTTCCTAGTTATTATATTTATGAAATATTAAATCATATGACTCTTTTAGGGATGTTATGTGATTGTGTTATACTATAGGATTTTTAACCCTATCTCACATTGTGTGTTGTGACAAGTGATCCACTAATAGGGTCTAGTAGATCCTCACATTAGTCATGTTCCTAATTAATAATTGTATGCCCCCCAATCAGAAGTATAGGTGTACTCTATCCCATCTGATTTAGAATTGATTTATGGACATGATGAATTTTTTATTGCATACACTTATTATTAATGAAGTGGCTATGACAATTTTTGGAAGGTCATTATATTGAAACTCTTTAACCAAAAGATTAACCAAATATTTAAGTTGCCAAATAGAGTGTTGAGGAAGTTGATTAAACCATTATAATACATCATCAATGAATTTTTTCACTAATATTTTAGTTGTGGCAAAGGTAATAGTTTGGATCCACTCCATTTAAAGGTTGTTAAAGGCTTTGATAAATGTTGTAGGGTCTTTAGTCCAATCCTCTTTGATAGTTGGAGATATGTTACCAATATCAATAGATACAATGAAGGGAGATAAATGCTCATTTTGAATAGTTTTAAGCGTCTTTTCATTCATTATGGGTTGATGAATAACATTACCTGAGGCATCCCAAAGAGGTAGAGGAATAAAATTGGGATTAGCTTGAGGATACATAGTTGGAGGTTGATTAGCCACATTGATTAAATGTTGTTGAAGTTGCATCATTTGGTTGGTGTTAGAATTTTGAATTATTTTAATTTGTTGGATAACTTGAGCAAAAAATTGAGTTGTATAAGGAGGTGACTTGTGTTGGTATTATCACTCCCCAAATTGGTGTTAGGGGGAGGATTTCTAGAAAAAGTAATACTAGTCAGATTGTTAAGTAAACTTATATCAATTACTCTCACATTAGTTTAAATATTTTGAATATGAGAAGTTTTTTGGTAGGTATAGAAAGGATTATATCCATCAACTTCATCTTGAGGTGTTATTTGTACCACATTTTAGGTCATGAATGAAGGAGGAGAAGAGGTGCCCCAAAAGTGTTGGTGTTCTTAGGATAAAATGAGAGGAAGAAATGAACATCCCATATAGTATCTAAATAGATTTAATCTCTCCAAAAATATTATCATAGGAGAATTTATTATGATTTAAGAGAGATGAATAGAATGAAAAGAAGGAAAGATAAAGAACTAGATTGATACACAAAGAAGGTAAAAAGTAGTACTAGTTTGACTAGGTTAACCTAACATAAGAAATATTGTCTATAAATGGTACATGGTCAATTGGGTCAATCCATTATAGTAAACAGAGATTGGAAAAAGAGGAAACAGTGTCAAGAAAGTATACAAGTTCAACTAGGTCGATCTAGTATAGTGAATAAAAGATGGAAAAAGGTACAAGGTTGATTGGGTTGACCTAATATAATAGATAAAGGGAAATGATAAACATATAATAGGTTGTGAACTAAAACAATATAAATTTTTGCAAGGAATTTGAAAATAAATAGATAAAAGGAAATAAATAGTCAATTAGATTAATGTTGGCCAATTTAATTGAAGCACACAGCATAACACCTTGCACCAACACTAGCTAATGTAAGTTTTTGAAATATAAAATACAATTGAGAAAAGATTAATAAGATTAAAAAGTAAATAGATAACTAATAGGTTAGCCTAAATGTTTATTATATTATTAAAATATGATTTTAAATGTGATGGGAAGTTGGTTGTAAGCAAGGAACTATAATGGCAATCTAAGGATGGTTTCATGTAGTTTAGGCTGAAAGGGACTATAGTGGTTATGATACAAGCTTGGTATTGGGGCCTACCCCTTCACTTAACACACAATAGTGATAAGGGTGTCAGTTTATTAGCCAAAATATACCATTAACCATGCTTTATACTTTACTAGAGTATCATGTTAGATTCCCCCTTAGTGATGAAATCTAAGTAAGTTGGCCTTGGGTAGACAAATGTTAAAATGTTTGTTTAGATTATGTGATTTAGCTATGTGTGTATAAATTAGAAAATAGTGAACTAAATGATTAATTTAAAAACCACCTAATTATAGTATGTGACCTATTCTAAGCATGTAAGAAACAATAAAAGAAAGTGTGAACTAGTTACTAGCATATAAGGTTAATTCTAAATTTAAAACAAGGTATAATGTTGATATGATCAATAATGTATACATAAAATATAGAACAGGGTCAACAAGGTCAAATATGTACTATGGAAGCAAGGTCTAAAAATGAATAGGGTCGGCAAAGTCAACCTCATTATTTAGACAGTATATATAACATAGAACTAGGTTATTAGGGTTAATCTAGTTGACTGTGCAAAGGCAATTTTGAAGACTAAAAACTATGAAAGGAAAGACTGTAAATAAAGATATATGGAGATAGAAAGGCACCTTGGTGGATCATAAATTTAAATAATAAAGATTATTATTTAATAACTTGATATATGGTTATAAATTTTACTAACTGGGTTGGCTAGATCGATAAAGCTTTATAAAAACTTGTTGTTGAGTGCCTAAAACATACAAGGTTAATTGGGTCAACCTAGTATGATGAACCTGATGTCTTAAAATATACAAGGTCGATTGGGTCAACCTAGTAGTCTACACTAGATGTCTATAAATCTAAAAATTGTATTGGATTGATAGGATTGATCTAGTAGTCTATACCTAAGATTATTCACATAAAAGTTATATACTGGGTTGATAAAGTCGATCTAGTATGGAAAATATATGATAAAAATAATGATGAAAAAATGAAAGAAATGAAATAAAATGAATAAATCCTACAAGGGTTAGATCACATCAGGGTCATTGAAATGTATGCAATCAAAAATGCATCATGTCTATAAATTAATCTTGGATCAGAGAGGATAGATCATACCTACACTTTTAATTGGAGATAAATTTGTTAAGCGGGGGCATAACCATTATGGAGATATGCTAGACATGATTAAGGGATAAATTCTCACAACACACCATTCTAGGAAGGGTTCCAAAGCCTACAGTCTAACACAATCATGTAACAACCTTAAAAGAGTCATAGGTTTAATGTTCACTCTATTCTAATAACAAGAAAGTAAATCTAATCTGGTGTACACCAAAACATGTAGCATAATAAAATGGGCTAGTAAAGCAATCAAAACATGTATAGGAGAATCTAAATTAATATAAGTGTTTCTACGCTATATCACTTTCTACATTCAAAGAGAGAATTAAGAAAATAGAAGAATGGTCAAGGTTAGATGTTACCTGGATATGGTCGTGCACACCGAAATCAGATGTTGGAAGGTACTCCTCTTTGGCTGTGGAGGAATGACACCTGCAAAGAAAAAGAGACTGATACATGAAAAATGTTAGACAAGGAGATGGTGGGCTGTCAAGCAAGAGCTTGATCCCCAAAGTATGAAGACTTCCTTAAGGGATATCAACCCACTAATTAAAAATAGAATATTTGACAGAAAACAAAAATAGTGAAAGATAGAATGAAAGAAATAAAGACAAAAAGCAAAATGCATACCCGATATGCAGCAAATTACTCTACATAGTCACCGGTGTCGGTCTCTGTGCCGGCGTCGGTCAAAGAAGGGTGCCGACGTCAGTTAAAGTGCTAGCATCAGTAGGGGTAATGACCGGCGTCGGTCAAGGCAGTAATTTTTGGACGAGGTCTTGGCGGGCCTGGACAAGGTTTTAGGATTGCAGAATGGTCTGAAGTCTTTGTCTGTTGGTTAGGGAGCTAGTTTGGGAGTCAGAGGGATTGTTTGGGGGTTTGAGCAGAAATCTAGGTAGAGTTACAAACTAAAAAAGGTGGATAGAGGTGATACAGGAGGAAGTCTAGTCGGGTCTATAATCTAAGTCAGGGTCTATAATCTGAATTAAAAATAATAACTAGAGAACAAAATAAAAGCACAGAGGAAACACTTACCTATTACATGCTGAAGATAGAGTAGGAGACATAATTACTGTTGTCTGTGTGTTGCAAAAGTTCACTGTAGCAGACCTCCAATGAGATGACTGAAATAGAACACCTTTACCGGAGAGAGAGAGAATACCAGAGATTGGATTGTAGATTGACTAGATGCAAAAGTTGGCTGATCATTGCTGCGGTGTTTGGATGAAAGAAAATGTTTTGATGCAGAAGGTCTAATAACTGGTTGGGAAACTGATTGGCAACTAAATAATGAATAATAGATTGAGAAACAAATTAACGAATGCAGTTTAAGGTTAACCGACAATAGTAGAACTACCGACGTCAGCTGAGGGGTGACTGACATCGGCGACGTCACTCGAGTAGTGACTGATGTCGGTAGATGTAGAATGGGGACAGAGGCTAATTTTAGCCTTCTGCTCATTCTTACATGCTGCCAGGGTCAAGGTTCATGGGAAAATGGTCGATAGGGGTAAAATAGGTGTGGGAGAATAAAATGGGGGTTAAGGGGAGGATGACAAGGGTTAGACACAATTCTGGTGTCTACATTTGCCCCTTTTTGTCTTGTTGGTTATTCTAGATGAACTGTAAGACAAAAATAGGAGGTGGTTGCCCCAAGTGTGGGATAAGGTCGATTTCATCTTGTTGGTTTTTTGAATGAACTGCAAGACAAAAATAGGAGGTGGATTGCCCCAATTATGGATGAGGTATTCCCCCTCAAAGTAGGAGTCGAGGGAAGGGAACTGGGAATCGGGTGCTGATTTGACAAAGAGTAGATGAAAAAAAGGGGTGAGGGTGAGCACTGCAAAAGTCATGATTGCACGCATACCACTTCATGAGATGGTCAGGTCAAAGTGTCACAGGTCAAGGGTCGAGGAGTGTCAAAATTGAAATAACTAGGCCCCATCATTTAGTTGTCTGTTGATTGGGTTATTCAATCAAAGCTGAAGCTCCAATGGGTCATCGTGTTCCAGGTATCTTGGGCTTAGGAAGTGCTCCTAGAAAACATGAAAATGTCATAAGTAGTGCGGATCAACCGGGTTGCAATCCTATACTTGTGAGGGTCAAAAATAGTCTACGGACAATTTGGCTATCCAGTCATGAGGTAGCATATAGGCAAAAACAACCAAGGCAACATTACTTTGGAAGTGGTCAAAGTCGGAGGAGATAAGCATGATCTCTAGTGGTCATTGGTCGAGGGGGAGGAATGGTTGAAAGGATGTGGCCGAGCTAACCTCAGAAGACGTTATGTGATCTGAGTGTTACCTACATAGCCCCTGTGTGAAGGGCCTCAGGCCAATGTAGTTCTCCCTAAAAGGGAGGAAGGGTCAAAGGGATGGAATTGGTCTTGGTCAAGGGCAAGGTCATGATCAAAAGGAGGAAAGAAGGTTTGTCCATCAGAGAGATGAACAAATGAGGGTGGTCAAGCTAACCCTAGATGATGTTGTATCATCTGAGTGCTGCCTACATAGCCCCAGTCTTAGGGCCTCAGACCAATGTAGTTCAGACTAGTTGAGAAGATCGGTCGATGATTGGGTTGGTCAAAGTGGTCGATAGGTTAGGAGAAAAAGATGTTACAGCCTTTTCCAAATGGTGTATTCTACAACATTGGTTGAGAGGTCTTTCATCCCTAGCAATTTTCCATATTCATGATGGATGTATGCTAAAGATGAATTGAGGTCTATTTATGCTTCAGTAAGTATTGGTTTATGCTTAACATAAATGGCGTCTGGTCGATAGTTTCCATGTGTATTGGTGTCCATAGAAACTAGTGTGAATAGGCTATGGGATTGGCCTGAAAAGAGAGTTGAGTTGAGTTGATTAGGATGGACAAGTGATGAGTTTGAATGTGACCAAAGTGTAGAAGAAGTGAAAAGCATATTGCTCTTTCATTGACAAGGACCAGAATGATAGCATAGATAGGGGTTATTAGAACCAAGAGCCCCATTCATGCATGATGTCATTGACCAGATGTTGTGTTAGAATGGTAATCAAATCACTTTGATATTAAAGTGAGCTTGAAGTCCCTAGAGCAGGTGATAGGAGGAGGAAATAGGGTAACCCATTTTAGAGTAGAGATAACTTTGCCCCTTTTTATGGGAGACCCTGAGACAACTACAAGTCAAGTCCATGACTTTTTTTTTTGGCAGACTGATCAATGAGGGAAGCCTGCATAGAGATGTCATTGCTTGGTGGTCAGTTGTGAAGCTGATCGATGTGGGAAGCTTCTAAGATAGTGTTGTTTATTTCTAGAGTTAGTCATAGCCATCCTTCGAGGGAGTGGTATAAAATTTTGCTTAATATAAGGGCTTTTGAATAGCTATCCTTCGAGGGAGCAGTCTATTAATTACAGCAATGATAATACAGCTGTCCTTCGAGGGAGTAGTCTACCTTTTGAATTTGATATTGATATGGTGACCATGGATATTTTGACATCTTGATTTGTTTTGACAAAAATGTGAGTCATGGATGAGATTATAGAAGGTCAAGGGCTCCCTTTTATTAAGACAATGCATCCATACATCATAAAAGGGTTATAGAGGAATTGTTAAGAGGAATAGGGATGAAAGGAATTAGGACTAAGAGGATGGGGATTGCTCAAGGGATGAGCTCAAGTTAAATGTCAAGTGAATGAATACTCGACTAGCAGTAGAACGGTCGTAGATGTAATGCATTAAGAGGCTCAGGTTTTGGTCATCCATCAAGAGAGGACAGACAATAAGTCCTTGATCCATACTTGTGCGTGATAATGAAAGGTCTGAGCCAATTAGGAGCAAACTTGCCTCATTTACTTCGCTCCATATTAGTCACATGGTGATGATGATTAAGAAGTTGGTTGATGTGGTCACTGATTTGTTGAGACTTAGTCGAGGGCCAGGTCGAGATTGGTGTTTGGTCATGATTAAGAGGTTAAGGTTGATGATTGGTCAAGATTTGGTTGCTTGGTCAAGGTCTTGTTTGATGATTGATTGAGGTCATGGTTGATGTGTGATTGATGTTTGGTTGAGGTCATGATAGGCAGTATAAAGTCGAACTCCCCCCAGCCATTTGGTGATAGGAAGAATGTCTAACACCCAGTGTGGATGAGATGGAGAGAAGATGAGGGGGAGAGACTTGGGTACCCCACCTGGTTGATAGGTTAGGGGTGCCCAAGCGAATGGTGTTTAGGCATTGAAAAAGTTAGGAGGGATGGAAACCACTGACTCTATAGGTGAAGGAGGAGGAATGGGCAAATGTGGAGGAGATTGGTCAATGGTTGGTTCGGGACAAAAGTCTGCAGGGTCTTGAGTGGGGTCATGATATCCCAGGCCATACCATTTCTTGGCATTGTCATCATTAAGCAGCTCAATAGGCTGATGGGAGCCCTGCTAATAGCGTCTGAAACCAAAACCCTTCCATGCACACCTATAAAGGTAAGTGTGTGCAAAGGCAGGGTTGCCAAGAAATGAGAAGTCTGATGTGAAAGGTTGGGGTGAAGAAAGAGGGTTCTCGTTAAGAGGAGCTTGGTTGAGCCCCCCATAGACGAGGTTGGTTCAGAGCTGAGGAGGACCATAAGGCATGATCATCTCGATTCGATGGTCGTAACTAGGGCTGTGATGAAGGCGTCCATACTGTTGTAGAGTTTAGAACATGTCTAAGGTCAGCAAGTGATACTCCCCCATTGAAAGTCTTTGGAAGATGTTTTCCATGGGGTCTATGGTCGTCACTTGAAGGGGAGGTGTGAGGGTGACCGCCTATTGCAAACTAGGTAAAGCTTCCACAGATGGAGGTGGTGCCGAGATTGATGGCTTGATAGGAATGAGGATGTCATTTGGACAGTAGGTGGTGTTGCAAGTTTTGAAGGGTGAAGGGTTAGCAGGAATGGTATGGACTTGTCTGTCGTGTTCAAATTTCACACAATGGTACAAGGTGGAGGGGACACAAGCCATGGCACGGATCCAGGGTCGACCCAGCAACATGTTGTATTGAAACTCTCCTTCGATGTTATAGAAGAGCTCTGGGACTGTGCATGGACCAACGCAGATGTGAAGGACAACTGTGCCAATGGTCATGTTAGTGGTGTCATTAAAAGAGCACAAGATTGCGTCAATTTTGGAGATGCAATTCTTGGGAAGAGCCAACTGATCAAAGGTATGGGTGGAGATAATGTTGATGCTAACGCCTCCATCGATCATAACACGTTTAATGCATGTCTGATCAACATAGGTAGTGATGAAGAGGGCAGCGTCCTGATCTTCCATGTTGGATGTGGGAATCTCAGAATCGCTGAATGTGATGGAGGCAACAGGGGCTAAAGAGTGGACAAGGGAAACAAGTGGTTGGGGGTCCTTGGGTTGGACCTCCGATGCCTATAGGGCTCTGATGAGGGCTTGGCAATGTTGAGGTGAGGTTTGGATGAGGTCATAAAGGGACATCTTCACAGGCGTCTGGTGAAGCTGTTTCAACATGGAGTCATGGATTGGTCCAGAAGAAGAAGAAGGAGAGGGTTGAGGCGCGCCAAGGATAGAAATCTTAGACTTGGGTGGTTGAGCTGGATTGACGAAAGGGTAGGTCCAAGGAATGGCAGCTTTCTCTTTTGCCTTGTCCTTTTGTGACCTAGTGGTTATGTGAATGGCATTGATTTCAAAGATAGGAGGTGAAGGAGATAAAGGGGTTGTAACCTGTTGATGAGATGTTGATGGGTTTGAAGAGGTTGGAGGGTTATGAGAAGGAGTCAGGGGTTGGTTGAGAGTGTCCTCAAAGAGAAGAGTGTCTTTCTCTAGATAGCAATGAATGACAGCCTTGAGGGCACAATAAGTCTCGGTATCGTGTCCTGGCATATGATGGTATAATCAAATCTTCATGTCGTCAAACCAGGAGGGCTTAGACCCGAGGGGTTGGAAAGCCCTGATGGGTGGAAGAGTTATGCTAGAAGTCTACAAAATTTGGTGTAAGATCAAAGAGTATGAGCCTATTAAAGGATCCGTGCTCATCGATGTGTGCGATGCTGGTGACTTTTGCTTGGGTGATGTTGGAGGAGGCTTCTGTACCACCTTCTGGGTTGATGGTGTGGTGACAGGGGGAGACAGTACTTTCTTCATGAGAGGTACCACCCTTTTGGGAGAGGGTAGGCTACCACTAGGCAAAGGAAGCAAAGGAGGCAACTGGTTTTGATTAGATGTCAGAGTGGGAAGGACTCTGGTTAGGGTCGAAGGATGAGGGCCCAAAATGGAGGGCAATGGTGACGGGGGAGGAGGCGTTCGCCTCTATGGTTTGGCAGTCTTCTTTGATTTAGGTTGAAGACTACTATTGGTCAAAGTCTGGTCTAAGTCCACCTTCACTTGTGGATGAGTGAGGTTGGAGACAGGGTGAATGCCAAGTGACTTGATTGGTTTAGACGGGGTAGATGAGGGTTTTGGTCCTGATGCGGTTGATTGAGGTGTAGACAGTCTAGAAGTGGAAGTCTGGTTTTTATTGAGAGTCTTAGGAGGTTCTGCCTTGGAAGGATTAGCAACATGAGATGAGAGGGCATAGGCATGTTGAAGAGCTATGAGATGCTCCCATAATACCTGATGCTCCACTTTCCTTGAAGGGAGAAGTTTGAGTTTCTCCACTAATCGGGAAAATGGCTGAGAAGATGTTGGATGAGGTTTGGGTTCTTGAGAAAATGTTGACAGTTGTGGGACCAAAGGTGTGGTAGTCTCAGCCCCAAGGCATGATGAAGTCATGACAAGTTCGTCCTTGGTTGGAGACGAAGGAGAGGCAGGTTCTTCCCTAGGTGGATAAAAAACTAGAGAATGAGGCTCCTCAAGCAGGTAAAGGGCAGGGATGATTGTGCCCTCCACTTGTGGTCGAGGAGTAGGAAGGGTTGGGTCTTCTATGGGCAGTAAGAAGGAAGATGGTGAAATTGGTGGTGCTGGTAAGGTCGAGGCATCCTCCAAGATGAGAGAGGTTGACGGAGAACTAACCAGAGAAAGAGGTTCATCCACATGTGATGGACTGATGGATGGACACACCTCTTGAGGTTGGTCAAAAATGAAGGGTGAGACCATATTAACTATTCGAATGTTGTGTTCATGAGTGTTGTCAATCAAGGTCTGGACATTGTTTTGAGTTGGTGGATGATTGGGGAATGGTTGTTTGAAGATGTCGATACCCTAATTAGGTGGTGCATTGGGATTGTCTAGGATGAGGTCACCCTTTTCAAGCATGTCTTGGATTATGTTTTTAAGGGTCTTACAGTTGCCCGTGTCATGGCCTTTAACATGGTGGTAGTTGTAGAAGTCATTTTCCCTATACCACGTAGGGATGGCACGTGAGGGATCAAATTGTGGAGGTGGTCGGATCTGGGGGAGATTGAGGACCCCCTATTTGATGAGTTTTTCCAGCACAGACGCGTATGATTCATCGAGTGGAGTATACTGTCATTATACATATCTCTACTGGAATTGGTGGGTGATGCTTTGGGACATGGATGGTTCAGGATGGTTAGTTGAAGGAGAAGAGGAGGAAGATCTAAAGACCATAGCGTTTGCTAAAGCTTTAGATTTAGGATTGGATGAGAAAGGCTTAGAAGAGGAGGGGTCATTGGTCTTAGAGTTGGGATTCTTGCTCCGCAACTTGACTTTATTCTCCTCGATGGCACGTAACTCAAGTTTGTGGGCCATTGTGAAGGCTTTGTCAAAAGTGCAGAAGGTCTGAACCCTTAAGGTGGAAGAAATATGTTTGGCACAGGCTTGGGAGAAAAGTTCAATAAGTTCGGGTTGAGGTAAGTAAAAGGAGAGTTGATTAATGAGGCCCCTCCATCGAGCGACAATATCAGCAATGGATTCATCCTCGAATTGGCGGATAGAATAGAGGTCTGTGATTAAGACCTTCTTGGTGATGTTGATAGAGAAATGATCAAGGAAGAGCTAGGCCAGCTGAGTGAATGTGAAGAGGGAATGGCTGGCAAGGGAGCTATACCAGTCAAGCGTAGCACTTGAGAGAGACATAGGAAACATGTGTAAAAGCAATGCACATCGTGGGCGATAAGGTAACAGGCATGTCTGAATGCCTGTAAGTGCTGTTGTGGGTCTTCTTTGCTTTGAAAATGAGAAAACTTAGGAAGTTCCCACTGGTTGGGATATGGCCTGATCAGGACAAAAGGATGAATGGGCTCATTACAAATTTGTTCGTATGATAGAGTATTGCGTGAGCCAAAAATGGAGGTCTCTAGGCTAGACATCTTGTCCATCAGCATTTTGATCATATCTACTGACGGATTGGCGGGTGGAGCGCCCCCTAGATTGTAAGGTGCTTAAAAGAGGCCAAAAGAGGTATATGATGTAGTCAGTTGTACCAATAAGGGTACAACGTACGGATGACTAGTCATAGGGATAGAAGAGGAGACTAAGGATGGTTGGGTCGAAGGCATGGCTAGGTTTGATGTTGTCATGGGAGGTTGGTTAGTGGTAACATGGGCCAATGGATAGGTAGCCACCCTAGTGTTGATAGGAGTAAGGGTAGGTGGAATAGAGACGACTGGATTCTGAAAGGGGGTAGAGAGTGGTTGAGTGGGCTGAGGTTGATAGGGGGCCGAAACCCTGGTGGAAGTGTGCCCAAAGATGGAGGGAGAGGCCACACTTGGATGGTTGGTCAAAGGCTGGTCATTGGTCGAGGCAATAGCTTGGGTGTCTAAAGGTTGAACTATGGACGTTGTTGATACGGCCGTAGTTTTGAGAAAAGAGGTCGGCATTCCGTACATTGGATTGCCCAAGGAGTCTTGTGTTTGGTTATTTGCGAGATAGTGCTGCAAGGCTTTGACGTTGAGGTCCAAGAATCATGCAAAATCTTGGTCCCCTTCTGGGACAATAGGAGTCTGGGTCAGGGATGGTCTAGTAGGAGTTCTTTCAGTCTCTGAGTGGAACTCCATTATAGGATTGGTTATGGATGGGGTAGATGGAAGTGGATGATGCCTCGCGTGATTGACTAGAGCCTTGGCTTGGCTACGAGTCAGAACCATTCAAGGCAAGAAAAAACATCCTCACAAGCTCAAACAAGTAGATAAGAACAGAAAAGATGAAGAACACAAGCAGATCCTAAAAAAACCCTAGGAGTAAATTATTAGGATTATAGTGGCTTATGCCTTAGAATATGTGTAGAGGAAGATTGGCTTTTGAGTCAGGTCCTAGAAGAAGTAGTCTATGGATGGTTTCAGGTTAGTTATGGTGCTCAAAAGTCTATGTTAGGTTCCGTACTTGGCCTAGTGCTAAGGAGCAAGCTCCCCTCACTTCACGAGTCCAGTGATAAGCTGGTCTCGCTTAGCCAAAATATACTTCCCCTAGAGATTATCCTCCACCAGAGAACGGAGTGGGCTTTCCCCTTGGTGATGAAATCCAAGTAAGATCGTTGGGATGGGTAAGGTATCCGCTGGGTGATGACATCCCAGTCGAGCCTTGTCTTAGGTAAGTTAAGATGTTTGTTTTGTGCAAGTGGTTTGGTCGTGTAACATAAAGTGGACTAGATTAATTCATGATGCAATTATTAATTAATAGGTGTGGTCTAAGAAATGCAAGTAAGCAGAAATGAATGCAAACTGTTTTAAGCCCCAAGTCAAAATGTGAAGTTGGAATGAAAACAAGTTGAGAAAGGGTTGAAGAATATGATTTTTGACTAGTCTAAAAATGCAAGAAAAGAAAGAAAAGTTATTTTTATTCCTGATTATGATGTCATTTAGAAGAGATGAAAGAGGTGAAAAGGGAGAAACCTAATGCACCTATATGAAAAGAAGGAAAGAAAGAACCCAAGGAAGGTCCTAGGGTCCCACCGGGCGTGCCAGAATGTTTCTACGCTATATCACTTTCTACATTCAAAGAGAGAATTAAGAAACTAGAAGAATGGTCAAGGTTAGATGTTACCTGGATATGGTCATGCGCACCGAAATCAGATGTTGGAAGGTACTCCTCTTTGGCTATGGAGGAATGACACCTACAAAGAAAAAGAGACTGATACATGAAAAATGTTACACAAGGAGATGGCAGACTATCAAGCAAGAGTTTGATCCCCAAAGTACGAAGACTTCCTTAACGGATATCAACCCACTGATTAAAAATAGAATATTTGACATAAAATAGAAATAGTGAAAGATAGAATGAAAGAAATAAAGACAAAAAGCAAAATGCATACTTGATATGCAGCAAATTACTCTGCACAGTCATCGGTGTCGGTCTCTGTGCTGGCATCGGTCAAAGAACGGTGTCAACATCGGTTAAGGTGCCGGTGTCGGTAGGGGTAATGACTGGCGTCAGTTGGGGCAGTAGTTTTTGGACGGGGTCTGGGCAGGCCTGGACAAGGTTTTAGGATTGCAGAATGGTCTGAAGTCTTTGTCTATGGGTTAGGGAGCCAGTTTGGGAGTCAGAGGGATTGTTTGGCAGTTTGAGTAGAAATCTGGGTAGAGTTACAGACTGAAAAGGGTGGATAGAGGTGATATGAGAGGAAGTCCAGTCGGGTCTATAATCTAAGTTGGGGTCTATAATCTGAATTAAAAATAATAACCAAAGAATAAAATAAAAGCACAGAGGAAACACTTACCTATTACACACTGAAGATAGAGTAGGAGACATAATTGTTGTTGTCCGTGTGTTGCAAAAGTTCACTGTAACAGACCTCCAGCGAGATGACTGAAATAGAACACCTGTACCAGAGAGAGAATACCAGAGATTGGATTGCAGATTGACTAGATGCAAAAGTTGGCTGATTATTGCTGCAGTGTTTGGATGAAAGAAAATGTTTTGATGTAGAAGGTCTGATAACCAGTTGCAAAACTGATTGGCAATCGAATAACGAATAACGGATTGAGAAACAAATTAATGGACACAGTTTAAGGTTAACCAACGCTGGCAGAACTACCGACATCGGCCGAGGGGTGACCGACGTCGACCGAGTAGTGACCGACATCGGTAGATGTAGAATGGGGATAGAGGCTAATTTTAGCCTTCTGCTCATTCTTACATGTTGCCAGGGTCAAGGCTCATGGGAAAATGGTCGACAGGGGTAAAATAGGTGTGGGAGAATAAAATGGGGGTTAAGGGGAGGACGACAAGGGTTAGACACAATTCTGGTGTCTACAATAAGTATGAGTAAGACCCTAATACATGGAATATGAAAAGTAATATTATTTGACCCAATACTTATGCTACTTCAATCTACTAAAAGAGAGGAAAATAAAGTTTAAAATATACTTACCTAGATGTGAACCCATCAAGAATAAATCTCTCCCTTTGCCAATGAGGCTTTGTAAGAGGTTTTTATGGTTTTTAAGGATAACTAAGAAAGGTCAAAGCATCCAATACTTATCCACAAGACTAAATTTTCCAAGTATAAACCCTAAACTAAGACTCCTCAAGTAGAATGGTGGAAGAGAAAATTGTAAAGAAGTGTGAGCGAATAATAACTGTTGATTGCATATTGAAATAATAATGAAATGATATTGAATATATAGACATATCTTGCCTTAAATATTCCTAGAAACATTGGTTGTATAGGGTTGACCTAGTCAACCTTGTATGTTTCCAAGGATAATTTACTAGGTCTGAGCTAGGTCAGTCGAAGGGCTAACAAACTCAAAAAGTGAAAAATTTCCCTAGACTATACATGGTTGGCCTAGTTGACCTAGTAAAACTAACTATACAAAAGGGAATTAAGGTAATAAAAGGAGGATACATCATGGAAAAATATTGGAGGAGTGTGCAAGTGAGTAATAGCTTAGGGAATGGTTGTAAGATCTAGTTGGATTTGTAATAATGTGGCAATAAGGGACAAAAATCTTGTAAAGCACCAAATATATACTCACCCTTTTCTTGGTGCACCCCTTAGGGTGTGAACTTATAGATATTGAGTCTCGATGGGTTCTTAAAAGATGTAAACCATTACTATTTGATAAAAGTTGAAAATATTATGTGTATACACTCCAAGTTCTGATAAAAAAAACCTTTGCCTTCAAAGAGTGTCATGATGCCACATGGAAATGCTCATCTTCTTCTTGTTATTACCACATAGTTGGTCCCTCTATTTTTCCTACTAGCTAATGTCACAACTCCAAGGTCTAATAGACCAAAACTAGTCATAGATAAGTGTGGGGATGACACATGTCAATTTGATACTTCTATGGGGAGATTAGACACTTCTTTGGTAAGGGTGAGCGTGAGGGAACCACATGTAAATTAGATCTCCTCTAGGTGGATTTGGGTATATATTTACAAAATTAAGCACAAGGTAACCACATTCGCTAATAAATGGTTCAGTGTGCCTCAACTATTTATCCACTATCTAATGGCATTTTCTAAAGGCCTAACCAAAATGAACAAGCCTTGGATGAGCATTGGGCTACCAAATGTCAAGTATACACTACACCAGAGGGAAATGAGAGATTATTTTAGATAAATAAATACTTTTTTTATATGTGGGGGGAAGTATAAGGAGGTCAACACTTAGATAAAAAAAAATGATCCCAGGAAGGAAGAGGCTGAAAGAAAAACCATAAAAGGTGTCAAGCAAGCTTGAGGCAAAAATGACCCACTACTATAAAATGAAAAAAAAATTATTTTGATCCATATTTCTTGAAAAATCATGGGGGTTTCCACTTAAAAATAGTATAACCCAAAATTCTAGTACTCAAACCAATCAAAGCAAAATTTTAAATGAAGAGGAAGTTCTTGAAAACTTACAACTTTTGAAGAGCTACTTGCAAAGGCACCCACTCTTCCTCCTTAAGCTAGGTCTTGTTATTAAGAGCCTCAAAGGTTATATATAAATCAATAATCTCCTTGAATTAGATGATCCCTAATCCTTTAATAACCACTAGTATTTGGAAATCCATCTAGGTGAGTGACTATAACATATTCTCCACTTTGGAGACACCAAGTGATTGACTGAGCACCATGAATATGGTTTGTTCATTATATTTATATTAAAATGGCACTTTAACTTTGTCCTTTAGGAGGATGTTATTATTTTCCAATAATAGGGATGGGATTCCCAATTAGACTAGCTATTCAATGTGGCCCCACCTATCTTGAACTACCGACTCTAAGGCATTAAGGAATTCCTTGCATTTGTTGGCTACCTTATACAACATATGAATTCATTTACCTCTATTGTTGTCTACCTTTAGTAAAACACCCCCAATACTTGTACTTTTTCATCCAAAGTGATGCAAAGCTTTTGGATGAATAGTTGTGAATTTTATACCTTAGTAGACATGAAGGTGATGACCTAGTTGATGGTTGTGATTACTTGAGATCTTAGATTTTATGAATTCATGATGAAATTAAGCATTAGCTTCATGTTTGAGTTTGTATCCTTGATCCTCTCCTAGTAATATTTGTATATCTATGAGAAAATGGTAAATATTTATGTGTTCTAAGAGTGAGTGGCAAGATCATTCTTCAATTTCTCAATTTATTTGTCCTTGATCAAGGATTCTTGTTATTCCTTATATTATAATTATTAAAAATTCCAATTAGAATCTAAGAGATTCTGATAGTTATACATCATTTCAATCTCTCTCTCCTATATATTTGTCTTAATAGCCACTCATAGATTGGATTCCTCTTACAATATTTCATTAGATATGCACTCTGAAGGTTGTACCTTTTTTTATTGGGTTCCATGTCTTTGGGCCTAGCCTCAACATTGAGGTAGTCAATTGTAGCCTTCACCTTAGTGAGTTACCTATTGATCTTATCTAGCTATTAGTTCATTTTTATTTACTATATGGTTATAAAATGTTGTGTTTCTTCCATTAGATTGACCCTATCAATAGGACTAGCCTAGCTAAGATTGAGGTTAACAGCTTGTATAGCATAGTCCCTTGACTGAATTTGCTCTTGGGGATTGAATACTCGAGGGTCCAAATGAGAAATCATGAGGGATTGTTGTGCAAGGTCATAAAATGGCTGAATATGAGTATTCAATGGGGCCTTAGCCTACTTACCCTTTTCTTCTCCATCTAGGCCTTCTGGGCCCTTCTTGTCATGCCCATCTATTGATGGTACTACTTTAGTGCTTGAAATATTTTCCCTATAAAGGGGAGTTCCTATGGTAGTGTAAATGGAACGATTACTTGTTTTTAGAAAGTAATATATGTTGTTCTTTTATATTTGAGTGGATTTAGGGTGAGGGTAGAATGGAAGAAAGTCAGGAGTCCATGGGGAGGGGTGAATGGTGATTGCACCATGATGTAGGATGAGGTAGATGATGAAGGTAGAGGGGTCAAGAAAGGCATGAGGGAAGAGATTGGGATTTCAAAAGAAAGTAGTGAGAACTTAGTGGTGGGTTGAGTGGATGAATAGGAGAGTGGAATTGGAAAATAATTGGCTAGATAGTATAGAGTGCCACAACTTGAGGTGAGATAGTGTATGGAGACATGGAGGCAATGAGAGAGGTAGAAGTGGAAAGAAGGGATTGCGAGAAGAATATCTTATTTTACATAGGATCTAGTGGAGGGTTAGATTTTGTCACCTCAAGCCACTTGTACTAGGATGAACTAGTCATGAGGTACCAAGAGGGATCTTGTTGCTACTATGGGGCCATGGGATATGGGTACATAAGAGGTGATCAAGTTGAAGGCTTTTAAACTTAAAATAATTTAGCCTTCTTCTATTATAGTATATCATTTGATTATTTCCCAAGGGTATCTTCTTCTTCTCATCTTATATCTCTCTCAAGAGAACCCTAATTTTACTAGGCTTTCCTCTAGGTGATGCTCATCCTAAATCCTCTCAAAGGTTTCATCGCCTTTAACATCATCAGAATTGGAGTATGGCTTGTTAATTTCATACCTATATTTTTTAATAAAAAATGATTTTCTCTTTGCTCAAATCCATCTAGCTAAGCTAATTCTTTATCTCACTCATTAATTTTTTAGAAGGGTCATATGTCTAGACCAATTCATAGAATGATTCCCATGGTTTGAGGGAATCCATTGAGATCTGAGATAGATCTACATAATTTTGAACGATGTCTTGTATGGGTGACCTCCTCTACTCTAGGTATGGTTGAGTATGATTCTTGGGAGAATTGGTAGTCTTCAAAGATGCTATGTATATGCTTGGATCATAGTTCAATCTATCATCAATTAGGTTGAGGGCAAGCTCCACCAGCTTGGAGATGAGTAGGCATCCTTTTTACCTCTTTACCACTTTGATGCCATCTCTTATGAAAATGACATCGTATAAATCCTTCTTCTTCCCTACTTCATAAACAAAGTCTATTATATTGATCTGGTGAGGTAACTCTAGGGCTAGAATCTTATCTTTTAGCATACATGGGAGTTAAAAAGGTTCTCCTTGGAAATTGTGCACTTAGATGAATGCAAAATGGGTTCCCTCAAACTAGTTGACTAGGACCTTACTCCCACTGAGCCATGACCATTTCATGTCCATATTTTTGAATGTAATGGCCTCAATGCTAAGGTTGATGAGAATTAGAGATAAAATTTTCTTTGAGAACATGTAATAGTCTTATGTGATTGATTGGACATGGGTCCATATGGTGACTAGGGTCACCATATTTGGTAAAATGCCCATCTTAGAGGAGTTGAGATTTATATACATGGATAAAAACTAGGAGTGTTGGGAAAATATGAGGTATATGAGGAATTAGGAGTAATAAAACGTTCCCCATATTGAAAAGTTCACTAGCTCATCCTTCATGGTGATGGTAATGGAATCTAAAAAATCCATCCTATACACCTCCCCATTTTCCACCATGCTAAGGAAGAATATCACCCCCAACTAAAATTCATTGATATTGGTATGAGATTCCAACCCAAAGATGAAGGCCAACATAGATAAGGTATCCTTCTAGTACTACATGGGGAATCTCACCACAAGGATGGGTAGAGAAGGCATCTTTGTGATGTTACTCTTGAGGAAAAAGCCAAAGAACTGCACCTTCTCATGGACTTGAGAGTACCAAACATCTTGAAGGATTTTTATTCTATAGGTATTATCCTTGGGGTCACTTGGGAGCTATAACATCTCCTTGATATCATTCACACTAATTTTAACCTGTAAGTGGGCATTGCTAATAATTATGCCAATGTTGTCATCATACCTCTCTGCATAGATGGAAATTATTTTAGGGCATGGATGAACATAAGGAACCATGAATTGTACTATCATGTATTCCACATTTTTTAATTGAGTGAGTCATACTCCTCCTTACAAACCCTTTCTACCATTTTGGCATGAGCACCCTCTCTCAAACTTTTGGGATTCTTGGGTAGCTTAAAATCTAAGATATCATCCATGAAATCAATGACCAATGTTTGGTCTCTTTAGTCCCCTTTGGCCTCCTTGATGTTTGGAACTTTCTCCTTTTATTGAGTGGGAGTGAAAGCATATGATTTAATCACTACATATTTAGGGGGAAGGTTTCTCTAGCTACCTGAGATATATGTTCTTTGTCTTGTAGGATGATTATCTCCCCTTGAAGATTCTTAAGGCTCTGTATCGTGGATTCATTTTTAAAATCACTCTCTATTGTGAATAATATACTGGGTTAGCAAATTATCTCATAAATTTCTCAATTTTAGGCTAACTCTCTTTGCTCTTTTATGCTCTTCTCAATTACATAATAATCTTCAAAATATCTAATGCATCTAAGTGTTTGGCTCAAATCACGTGAGGTTATTTATACACTAATGCTATTAGGCATGATCATCATGGAAATTATGAAAATGGGCACACCCATAAAAGATAAGGGTGGCATATATGCTCAAAAAGTTATTTGTAAGAGATTTGTGGTGATTGTTATGGGGAATTATGAAAAATGGAGCATCTGACATTAAATATAGGTGAAATGAGTAGATAATTATATTTTAGAGAATGTTTTTAAGATTTATGAGGGTTAGGGGGAAGACACATGGTAACTAGACAAGCCACTTGTGCCAATAGCACTTATTCGAAGGGAATAATAATAGAAAAGAAAACCAACTAATTATGTATAGGGAGGAGGTAGGTAAGTTAAAATACTTCAAATCAATCTAATTAACTAGGATCTCTTATAAATTTCCCTCTCCATATTTTAACTCAAAAGCATTTCTTTTCCTATTAATGATGATGCAAAAAGGTCCTATCCATAAATAATTAAAATTTGCATGTTGGATTAGCTTTATGGCCCATTGGTTGTATTCAATAACTATATCTCTAGGTTTGAATCTTATGTTTGACATTTTCTTGTTGAACCACTACTTGACTGCTTATTTTTAGGTGATTTTACATTGATTTCCTATTCTCTTATTTAATTTAAGGTCAAGTAGCTTTGAGAGTCTAACATTTATTACCTCATTTTATATAATCTTAATAGCTTTTAGAAACTATAAGGTGGGGATTTTTTATTACACCAACATGACCACCTATTTTTCATATAGAAGTTCATACAAGGAAGTTTTTAGGATTTGTTTTGGAGTGATATAGTCTACCCATAGATCCATTCTCATGTGCATGTGCCACTACCTTTTCCAATTAATGTACATCATTTTGATTAGTTATATAAGGTTGTTATTTGTTTACTCTATAAGCCCATTCCATTATGGGTAATAATTGGATGGCATTTTTAAGAAGATACCATTCTAGACCATAAACTCAAAAATATTAGACCCAAAGAAGTATTCCACATTATCAAATATGATTATCTTGGGAGGGACAAATATTACTAAAAAATATTCTAGGAATTCAAGAATCATAATCTTGATCACCTCTCTTAGCAGGACTACTTCAATCCACATGGTAAAGTAGTTGGTGACCATTAATATCTATCTATGACTGGAACTTGAGATAGGGTTGATCATCTCAATAAATTGTACATCCTACTACACAAAGGGTTCATCAATCATGATTCGGTTCAAAGGCATGGCCCAATTCTTTCTTTTCCCCATAAAGAACTTCCATTTTTTTAGCATTTTTTAACTACTTAGTGGAGGTCTGTGAACATGGTCATCTAGTAATACTCCATGCATATAACCTTGGTCATGATGGTTTTAGATGAGAAGTGGATACATAGGAGAGTGAAGTACATATCTTAGAGGATATTTTTAGCTTTCTATTTTTCAACACATTAGAGTAAATCTATATCAAATTTCCTTTTGAATAAGACTCCCTAGATTAGTGTGTAACTATACCCTTACAACCTTTAGAAATGACTTTTATTCATCGGGAGACCATTGAGATATTGACCAGTTTTCATGAAGTGGTTCTGGTTGACCACCTGAGATCCATAAACTTTGAATTGGTTTAGTAGGACCACTTTTGGTGTGCCTTATTCTTCTAGTAGGACATCTACATATTGGGCTAGGTATTCATAGATCCCCCTTCATCTAATCACCTTAGTTAGCCTAACTTCAATGCCATACTCTATGATCTTAGTGTTTTAATTGGCCTATTTTTTTATTATTTCTCCTTCCATTATGTATTCATAAATGTTGGAGTGGAATATGTATAATAATACTTTATATCCAACCATAAGGTGCCTAAATTTCTTGAGGCCCTTTACTATGGAAAAAGGCTATCTCTCTATGAAATTGTATTTGACTTCATTCTCGTGTAATTTTCTTTAGTAGAACATGATCAGGCTCTCATTTCTTCATTTCTCTTCCTTTTGATTTAGCATAGTTTTTAGGCTATGCTCACTCTCATATATATAGATAATGAAATATTTAGAGAGTTGGAGTTAAGTAGTACATGTGTGGTAGATATTGAATCCTTAATTTCATCAAATGTTTCTTTTCTTTTGGCTATCTATTTGAAGGCTTGGTCCTTCTTTAGCATCAAGGTGATTAGTCTCACCAATACTAAAAAGTCAAATATAAACCTAATGATGAAATTAATCTTTCCAAGGAAATATTGCACTCCTTTCTTATTTACTATCAAGTCTAAGTCTCTAATCGATTTTATTCTCTCCAAATCAATGTTAATCCCTTCTTTAGGTACTACATATCCAAACATCTTGCCTTTTGAGACTCTAAAGACACATTTTTTGGGGTTAAGAGACACCTCAAATTTTTAGCACCTTTAGAAGACCTTCTCCTAATGGTCGAAGTGATCTTTCTTTTCCCTAGAAAAAATGGTGAGGTCATCTAGGTAGATGAGGATGATCTTATTGATTAGGCTTTTGAAATATACATCCATTGCTCACTAGAATTTCAACCTAGAATTTGAGAGGATGAAATGCATCTTCACATATGAAAATTTTCCCCATATCATGTTGGAGGTGGTCTTGTGCTAGTATTATTCATTCACCCATACCTGATTATACCCAAAAAATACATCTAGTAGAGAAAACATATCCATACCTAATACTATCTAGAGGATCTTCTCCATAGAGGTAAGGGGGTAATGGTCTTTTAAGGATGCCTTTTTTAGTTCCTAAAAATCCATGCACATCCAAATATCTCCACTCTCTTTTTGCATAGGAACTAGATTAAACACCAAAGTCAAATGCTTAATTGGGTATATAATCTTTTAGTCAATTAGTTTTATGAGCTCTTGGGCCATCAAGGATTTGATATTTAGTTTAATTATCCTTTTTTTATATTGAAATGGTTTATATCCTTCCACTAAATATATGGTGTGTTGAATGAACTTACAATCACATTCATTCAATTCATCATAAGTCCATGTGATGACCCCTTTGTATTTCTTATAAAAAGAAACCAACTACTCTTTATCTTTATGGGGAGCTTTCTTTCCAACCTTTAGCTTCCTCTCACATATGACATTAAGCTCAAATTAATCATCCTTATCTATGATAAACTTTCATTTGTCATTCATTTCATCTTCAAAGTCAAAAATATTTCCTAAGGTGATGAGGCCCTTTGGTAACTTGTTTATCTTTAACTACATGATTTGATCCCTGTAGGCTTCTTCAATTTTTGGTGGTAGTTATTTTATGAATTTACATGACTGATAGAAGAACATGATAATTTGAGCATCATTTTCAAACACCTACCAATTTTGGTCATTAATATGGATATTGAGACTGATGATTACCCATACTACTTGCTTATTGGTGAACAAGTCTATTACTAGGTCAAATTGGGAACCAATTATTTCCATTTTATCAATCTCCACATTCATAGCCCTTGGGATGATTTAAATGTTTAAGGATTATAAGGATTCAATCCAATATCATATACAAAGGCTTTAAGATCTCATACACATGTTATTTATGACTAATACCCCCTTACCTACCTTACTACTAGTTTAGAATCACTGAATACCTTTAGTTGTTTGACATCCATCTACTTAGTAAGGTTAAGGTTATGGATTAGTGCCTCATATTAGGTCTCATTATTTGTATAAGATAACTAAAATTATAATTATTGAAGGGTTTATTTTATAAAAGTATATTTTAGTTGAATGTTAGCTCTGAATCTAGTCTTGCATTTTGCACCATCAAAATACAGGCTCATCTTTAAGCCCTTCACTTTGATCTCCTTTCTTCTTTATGACCTCAGGAATGGCTTAGTCTTAATCATGGATCCTGTAGGTTCCAAGGCCAGTGGCATAAAATTTTAAGAACTGGTCATTCTCAATGAATTCATTTATAAGGGCTTCTTCCTTTAGACTTCTGGTGTTCATAACCTTTTCTCCTTTGAGCATGTCCATGTAGTACATCTCCATTCTTGAGAAAGAGGTGTGTGTTGCTTCAAAATTCATCATAACTTTGTGCACTATATGTTCTAGGTGAAGTGGTTAAGATAACACTTTCAAATTTAAGCCATACTTGGTCTTTAAGATTAGATGGGACCAGTCTAGTGACAAGTACCCACCTAATTTGGTGGTGAAGTCTCTTGACAAACATAGCCCAAAGATAGGCATGATGTCTATAACTATAATTTCTTGTGGCATAGTAATGATAGGACAAGAATATAACATGAGTGGAAGAGACCTAATGATCCTTAAGGTTTGAACTTTCTTCTCATCTATTTGTATCACTCCTTTATTTAATGATTCATACTTTAATTATACTGCACCTAGTATTTATTTAGGCATCATCATCATGCTTTCAACCAAATTGCTCATGGATTTGTTGAATAATTTCTTCCCCATAATCAGTGTCAAATAGAATGGGGTAGGTTTTTTTTTAAATTACCCCCTCTTTAGTATTGATGAATGTGGAGGGCATTTGGGGTTGTGCACTAGTGCTAGCTTCCTTCCCATTTATCCTTATGGGTTCGATAGTCAAATTTCCTTGTGTGGTATTTTATTTCTTCTCCAAGGCCTCCTTCAGTAAATACCTTTTTTTGGGGATTATTAGGATAACCCAGAGGGAGATGTTGGCTAGAACCCTCTTTATTTGTTCCATCACATTGTATGACCCTTGAGGTGAGACCTCATGATTTTTTTTCTGTTATTCACTAACTCACTCCATTTTGGATATGTTAAAAGTGATGGATAAGGTGATAGACCTTTCTCAAAGGTCACATTTGGCCTTGTGGTGGCTTTGGTATTTTGGCCAATTTTTGTTTTGAGGGACTGTAGTAGTCTGATTGAATCTGTAGGGATCTATACATAGGAACTTCACTCATGTAGAATACATATTATCCTTTAACCTAGAAGAATAATGCATACTTTAGGGATATTTATTATTCTTATTGCAATGACATCCCCTACATTTGTACTATCAAGACTACATTCTTAATCCTTAGAGACTGGTATGTTTAGGTCAAATCAAGGGCCTTCTATTTTCATCATTATTTAATAACCTTATATTTTAGGTTTCCCCTTAGACATTTTAAAGTTCCATGAGTGTTGTTTTAAGGAAATCACCATGAATTAGAGTCATTTTCCAAGTTGTTTTAGCTGAAAATTACTCTCTCTTCACATTAGGAAATATTGTATGCAAAAGATCAGGTACTTAATTATTTGATTTATGGGTTAAATTTGATGGTTTGATGTTTGGTGGTTTAGCCTTCATCTCTCATGGTAATATTTATATTGGTATGGTGCTCTCCTTTCTTGGTAGCTATTGAAAAGGGGATTCAAACACATAGATTTCTACCTTTTGATACTTATTATCTCATTAGAGAAGTTCTATAAGATACTCTTCATATCATAAATCTCTATGGATAAGAAGGATTAAGTGAACGTGATTTCCTAAGTGGATGGATATGCATACATATAAGCTAGGGATCTCAAGGTACTCAAGGATTATTCTTGTAGAGGCATAGATATCTCTAATAAAATCATCATCGGTAGATGTGAAGGTGGCTTTCCTATATCTATCAAATCATTTTTGGCCCTTACTACCAGATCGTAGGTGTCTAGCAATGTTTGGCCTTCAAGTGATTTAATCATAAGTACAATATCTGAGTTGAAGGCTTTGAGGTAGAAAATAATATCCATGCCTATAGGTGGTTGAAATACTATTGGGATCCTTTTCTAGGTCTTTTCAAACTTGATATTAAAATTGATAATGGCTTCTTACAGGTCTCTCTTGATGGTTATTAATTTTTGTAGGAGGGACAATTGGTTTGCTTTCTCATTGAAACACTCAAATAATTTATTTCCCAAGTCATCTTAGGTACTGATAGAGTTGGCTCATAAATATTAGTACCAATCAAGATCCCATCCTTTGAAAGATGTCATTAGTAGCCTTAAGGCTACATTATGTGCATTGACATAATTCATAGTGCACATGTTTGCAACATCTTGGATATGTTTTTCCATAGTATTAAAATCTTCTCCCAAGAATTTAGGGAGTGACTTTAGGTAGTTTGTGGGAATAGGATCCCATGTAGTTGTAGGTGTTAGAGGGAAAAGTGGCTTATCTCTATCCCATGATATGAATATCCTTGGTAAGATTGGAAGAGCCATTTGTTGTTGTTATTATTGTTGAGTAGCGTGAGGCCCTACGGTCCTTTGGTGAGTTGGATCACCTAGAGGTGAGGTTATCAAGCTTAGATTCTTCACTATTTATGACCTTTATATGGGCTTATAGATCATAAACTTATGCCTCTAACTTTTAATCAGAATAGTAGATTTATCCCATCGAATGTGCTAGAAAATAAAATTTTTGATGCCTAAAATTCTCACTTGTTTAGTATCCTCTTATGGAAAGCTTTAAAGGCATGGAA
This sequence comes from Torreya grandis, assembly GCA_037957365.1. Taxonomy (NCBI): domain Eukaryota; kingdom Viridiplantae; phylum Streptophyta; class Pinopsida; order Cupressales; family Taxaceae; genus Torreya; species Torreya grandis. Next base: position 394,242 of record JARHVA010005713.1, read on the forward strand.
CCAAGTTGTGGTCTATAAATGAGCCTTTAAGATTTTAGAATTTGACTCTTCATTCTAAGTTGAGGGGTGAAAAGCGAGAAGGAAAGAAACACAAATAATACTAAAACAACACTAATTGAGGTGATACATTGAGATATTTAAAGTATTAACCTATTATTGCATAAAATAGATTGAATCCTTACTACAGACCATAAAGGAGAATGAAGAATGAATTAAGATCTATAAGGCAAGCAAAGATCAAAACTATAGAAGCAAAGAAAAGAAATGACAAGTAGAGATAAATTTACACTTAAATTGACACAAAATACCACGTACTTTTCATTTTTAGGTGGAGAAAAGAACATAGTAGGCCTCAATGGCATATAAAAAGTCTAGTCACACCCATGAGGGGAACCTATTAAGGTCAAGGAATGAGAAAATGCTAATTTTTATTACTATTATTCTATTAAAAATGGTTTCTTACAAAAGTAGAAAATACAAATAAAATGATAACCAATGGCTTCCAAAAGGGATGAGCCTAGAATATATAAGTGAGATGGCCTCTCATGATAATGGCACCTAAAAATCCTATCACTCATGCCCATGATGGTGCCATTACAATTAAATCATAGACTCAGGCTCATGAGTGCATTTAGCCTCCAAATCTTAGATATGGAGCAACTGCATCATTCTATTATGACCATAATTCTTAAGAAACTTAGATTGATGCCATGTGTCTATCTTTAGAGCTACTTTATTATGCCATAACCTCTTGAACCTAGTCCTTTAAAATCAATAAATAACACTTTAATCTAGCTTAAATTATTTTAAAAGATTTATTGAGATAGAGAGAGGCACACATTCTCATCTAATGGTGTTCCTTTGAGTTATATCAAGAAAACCTTTTCCTTCAAATAGAACCATGGTGCCACAAGGAAAGGCTCATCTCCTTCTTATTATAACCACATGGGGGGTCCCTCTCTTTTTTATGATAGTTAATGGTGTAACTCCAAGGTTTGATAGACCATACCTACTAATGGATAAGCACGGGGATTACATGTCTTGAAATCACATTTCTCTAGGGAAATTGGGAACTTCTTTGGCAAGGATGAGCATTAGGGCACCACTTGTAAAGCACACACTCCTCTAAGGTGAATTTGGGAATTTATTTTCAAATTTGAGCATGAGGGTACCACATGTTGGAAACACATTCACCAATAAATAATTTGGTAGGCCCATATATTCATCCACTAGCCAATGACATTGTACAAATATCTAACCAAAAAAAACTAGCCTTGAACAAGTGTTGGGCTGCCACATGTTGATCTAGTGCTACATCAGAGGGAAAAGAGAGCTTATTTAGGTTGAAGAATCACTAGGATAACATATTGGGGGAAGTGGAAGTAGGTTGACATATAAAAAAAATTTCCAATAAAGGATCTCAGGAAGGAAGAGGCAAAAAGAGGAATTATGGAAGGTTCTAAGCAATCCTGAGGTAAAAAGGGATAACTACTCCAAAATGAAAACATGTGGATTTTTATCCATAGGTGCATAGGATTAAGATGAATTTAGGAAACCTTCTAGTAAGGATATGTTAATTTTAACTAGCAAGGAATAAAATTATTTAATCGTGTAATTACTCTATTTGAGATATGATTTAGATTAGATCAGGAATGTTGATGGTGCCAAGGAGATGTACCATTAATTCATTATTGTGTAGACTCTTGAGCTAATTTTTTTGTAGCATATGATGGTAGGCATCATGATAGGACATCATGATAACTTGGATGAAATATGTATAAGGACTAATAAGTGATCCAATCAACAAGTGAAAATAATACACCAATGATAATAACATTGACGATTGAATATGGATGGATCCAAGAATAATACATAAGGAATCACCTAATGAACACACATAAACCGAATCAAGTCACAAAAATAAATCAAACAAATAGGTAAATAAACAAATAAATGAAATAGTAAGAAGGGAAAATTAAAATAAAATAAAAAGAAAGAGAAACAACAAATAAATAATGGTTAATCACAATGTTATTACAAATAACATAATACAAACAAGATGACAATCACTACCCCTAGACTATAGGAGATAACAAAATAAATGAAACAAAATGGGGGAATAGAAGTAAAGGAAGGGGGTGGATGAGCTATCACCAAATTTAGTAAGCAAGTGGACATTACCTACATAATATCTAATAAAAACTTTAGGTAAAATGTAGTTCTCCTAAGAAATGGGATAGAAGAAAATGATGAGAATAAACTATGATGGATGTTGTATAATAATATGGGAATGGTACAAAAAATGGTGAGAGTGTAGGATAAAAGGACAAAAAATATGGGAAAACTAAATGACAATTGTTTTTTATGATTTAGTGAGGGTTCCCAAAAATCTTAAAGCAAAGAAGTGGTCAATGGGAATTATTTTTGGATATTCTAAAATAGTTTTAAAAAAATAATTATAATTTTTGGAGCATCTCAATCTGATTGAGAATAATGACATACTAAATGGTCAAAGATCATAAAATGATGTGAGAGTTCAAGATTAAAAATCTCAGAAAATGGTGAGAGTGTACTTTAGGTTTCTCTTTAAATGGAAAGAACATGGAAAAAGGGTGATTGAGCTAACCTCAATGTAAATTAAGCTCTACCTCAATAGTCCCAAGATGGGATCTCAAGTCACTATAGTTTTCCCTTAAAGTAAAGTAATTTGACTAGTGTAGTAGCTAATTTAAACAAAATAGGAAAATTAGGAAAATGGCATAGTACAACATAAGCATGGCAAGGTGGTACTTTAAGGCATGAAAAATAAGTGTTACAACTAATTTTCTCATAGGCATTTATAACTAGGAAACAATGACATAGATTAATGATACTAATTTTTCCATAGGCAGTTATAATTAGTAGCATGATCATGGGAAACTAATTTTCCCAAATGTGTTTATAATCAAGCATACTTGGTATATAATGAAACAATAAATGAAGGATGTAACTACAAAACCAACCATACTACTCAATGATATAGCTACTATCTAGAATACTAAAAAAACTACTAAAACTTTTTTTGAATCTTCATGATGAAAGTGGCTTTGTAACCAATGGAAAGAAACCAAGATCAAAGGGTTAGATAGGTAGGGTGAAAACAACTAAATCGATGGGAAAGGTATGGTAGAATGGAATGGTGGAATGACAAAGTGATATAATGTTATGGTATAAATAATAAAGTCAATATTATGGTACAACTAAAAAAAACCTCATAGACAATACACCAAGCCTCTCAAGGGAAGTAACTATTAAGGTGTGTAATGTTATTTGGCTCATCAATTTCATCCTCATCTAGTGTATCAATTCTTTATTCTCTTGTTCCATAGTTTAAAATAATCATGAAAGTGCCTACCCAGTTGGGTTTGAACATGACTTTATGTTTCTTCTTGTCTATGGTATTCTTTTGGTTTTTTTTAAGGATAAAATCACCAAGCTCAAATTCTTTGTATCTCATACACCAATTATAGTGGCCATAGAGTCAGTTATAGTATCCTTTAAGGTTATAAATTGTGTAAAAGTGTTTCTCATCAAGTAACTCTAACTCTTGAAAGATAGCTACTTAATAGTCTTCATCATTTAAAACATGATTTAAAGATATGCACAGAGAAGATAACTCAACCTCAATGGGAATAATGGCCCCAGTTCCATAAATAAGTGAATACAGAGTGGCTTCTATTAGAGTACGGTGATTGGTATGGTATGACCAAATGGAATGGAATATTTGGAAGTGAAAATCATGGTTGGCATCATTGATAATATTTTTAAGGATGTTGAAAATGGTTTTGTTAGATACTTCTTACCTAGCCATTACTTTAAGGATAATATGCCATGGACAAATGTTGTTTAATATTGTACTCAACACATTATGATTTGACATCCTTATTTTTCAATGATCTACCATTATCAAATATAATTTTGGAAATGATACCATAAAAAAAAATGAGATTGTTGAAGATGAATTTGGAAATTTGATTTCCAATCACATAAGTGAGGGGTATAGCTTCAACCCACTTAGTGAAGTATTTAATGGTGATAAGGATATGTTTATGGTCATCATATGAGGTAGGGTTTATCTTCCTAATCAGATCAAGGCCCCATGTAATAAATTTACATGGTGTAAGCATTAGTTTTAGAGTCTTAGTCAGGGCATGAGTCAAATTGGCATGTCATTGACATTTATCATATCTTTTCACATAAGTAGTTGTATCTAAATCCATCATTAGCCAATAGTACCTAATATGTAAGACCTTTTTGGCTAAGACTTATATGTTTGTGTGAGATCCATATACTCCTTCATGAATTTCCCATAATGCTAATGTAGATTCTACCAAAGATAAATAATGAAGTAGAGCTCCATAAAAATTGTGGTGGTATAGGGTTGGTCTGAGTAAGGTATAACATGTGGCATAGTGGATAAAGGCCTTAGATTATTTTTGGGATAGTTTTGGTGACATTATTTGGTCATGAATATAGGTGTAAAGGTTTGAATACTAGATAGATATGGGACCAATAATATTATAGATAATTGTAATAATTGAAGGTTCATGAGTTGGTATGAGCATAATGAAGAACTATTATTATTTTTTCATGTATGTATGTTGAATCAATCATCCAATAGTGTCCATAGCATCTATTACTCTATTATTTGTCCTTGGTAAATGTTCAAACTAGACATTGGTAATCTGTTGTTTTATAATGTTGACCATGGTCTTTTACAGTACCAGCTTGTCATCCTTAGTCTAAAAATGGTTTGTAACTTGATTGATAATTAATTGAGATTCACCATTAACCTTTAGATGTTGTATGTTCTATTTTACTAAATATCTAAGCCCTATAATAAATGCTTCATATTTGGCCATGTTAGTACAAGGAAAGTTTATCCTAAATGACTTAGGGATTAGATCCCTTTATGGTGTAATGAATAAAATTCCTATCCCCAATCCATGTGTTGTGAATGATCCATCAAAATATGGATTCCAGTAATAATCCTCAAGAGGTGTTTTAGTGATGGCCATAATGGATATGCTTAGGAATTGGAATGTAAGTGGTTCTGTATCTTTAAGGGGTGCTTTAATAAACTAATCTACAAAAACTTGTCCCTTGATGGCTTCTTGGTTGACATACTCTATCTTAAACTCACTAAGAATCATGATACATTTGTCCATGTGGCATTGTAAATATATTTTGGATAATAGATACTTGAGCGGATTTACTTCAGAAATGACCATGGTATTATTATTTAACATGTAATGGCATAGTTTTTGAGCTACAAATACCATAGCTAAATAAGCTTTTTTAATGGTTATATAATTGTGTTCATATGATACAAATGTACAAATTAAATAATACATGGTATGCTCCTTTCTATTATCATCATGTTGAGTTAGAATTTCCCCCAAGGATTTATTGATAGACACTAGATATAGGAGGAACAACTATCCTAGCATTAGAGGCAATAAAATAAGCAAATTTGGTAGATAGTCCTTCAAACACTTAAAATATTTATAGAATTTATCATCTTAATAAAATTTTACCTCTTTATTTATAATTATTTTGAATGGGTGGCATTTATCAACCAACTGATAAATGAAGCATATAATAGATTGTATTTTACCCTATAAACTATGAAGTTGATCCAAATTGGTTGATAGTGGTATGTCTAAGATGGCACATACTCTGGTTGGATAAACTTCAAGACCTCAAAAAAACATAATGAATCCAAGCATTTTTATGGAAGTGACTCCAAAAACATATTTCTTGGGGTTGATCCTAACTTTATATTTATGTAGTTACTCAAATATCCTTCTCAATGTTGTTAGATGATTAGCCCTAGTCTTTAATTTACCTAGTATGTTGTTGACATAGTCTTCAACAATATCATGCATCATATCATAAAATATGATGGTCATGGCTTGTTGGTATGTGTCCCCTATATTTTTAAGACCAAATGGCATAACTTGATAGTAGAATGTTCCCCATAGATTGGTTAATGCTATTTTGTGCTAGTCTTCTAACATAATTTAGATCTAGTTATACCCTAAAAATCCATCCATCAGTGAAAGCATTTAATAACCCATTATGGAGTCGATAATCATGTCAATTTTTGGCAAAGGAAAGTCATCCTTAGGGCAAGCCTTGTTTATGTCTCTAAAATCAATGCAAATTATGATTCATTTTGGCTTTTTGATAACTAGCACAATGTTCGAGACCACTCTAAGTATTTGATCAGTAGAATACATATTGCTTCCAAGATTTTTTATAAATCTTTCTTTACTAATATAGTAATGGAAGGATGTATCTTACATTTTTTTTATAGGTTTGGCATTAGGATGTACTATAAGGTGGTGTATAACCACGATGAGGTCCAAACTAGGCATGTTAGAATATTCCCATGCAAATATATCAACAAATTCCCTTAGAAGATTTGTAATGACTTCATGTACCTCTTAAGTAAGGGATGTGACTAATTTGATCTTTTTTAGGTCATCTAGAGTCCTAATTTTAACTTATATTGTGTCTTATACATAAGAGTCAACTTATCTTCTAAAATAGTTGGCAAAGAATTAAATTGGATTATGATGGTAGAGTCTTTTATTAGGACTAGATATTCAAGTTCTCCTAGGCATGATGAATCAAAATCCCCCAATGGTAGGGATGGCCATATGACAAATATTATTGGAAACTCTTAGATGATTCATTTAAAAGACTATTGTTCTTCAAGACTAAAATCAGACTCGTAACCATGTTCATCATTGGTGATCTCTTGAGTTATGTTTGAGGAAGGTTGAAAACCCCTATTTAATGGTGTATAAAACATGTTTTCACCACTAGATTGGCCTTTCTTTTTAATATTTCCATGGCATAAAAGTACCTCAAAGAGTTTTTCACTTTAGGACCTTAATGTTTAATTTAATTTTTTATGTCTAATGGTGTTCACCATTCTCCAAAATATGCTACATGATCCAGTTTGATTGAGAACCCTTATTTGTGGTCTCCTAATAGAACATTATCCATAAGACCTAAAAAATCATAGAAGGCCTTGTCATTTTGAAAATCATCAATTGACACTATTGATTCTTATTATCCCCATTCTATTAGTTGAGGGTAATATAAGGGAAGTGGATTATAAAGAATAACTAATCCAAGGGTACACATGGCATTAGTGTCAAATAAATTAGTGTGGGACAGGTCGTTGAAAGTTATATGGTTAGACTCTAATTCATTGTCATCATCATCATCACTATTCATTGGTAATGGAACTTGAATAATATATGTGAGGTCACCCCTTAAATATGAATCCATAAGTTCATTTGTACCTAGTGGTAGAAATTGGCTCAGGCAAACATTATTGATTTAGCCCAAGGCCTCCTCCTCCACTAATATGCCTTTCAATGATTTTGTTTGAAATGGGATACTTGGCATTCATATAATATTTAGATAGTTTGTTATTATACAAACAATATTAATCATCTATAAGTGGGTCCTATTCTTTTGCATAGGTCAATATAAAAATGATAAGTGCTAGACTATGCAGTTTGCCGTTGCCCTTTCTTTGCCATTCCATACAAGGTGGTTTGGTTTTAGGTCTTCCAAAGGACTTGAGGTTCTATGGAAGCTTTGAAATTTGAAATGTATCATGGGTTAATTATTCTCATATGCCATTAGTCGAGATGGTATAATTATTAGATAAATTAGGAGACATCATGTGGGAAAGTGAATCTAGGGTGTTAGGGTCAGTGCAGTTGGTTTCTAGTGAATTAACAAGTATTTATTTTCCCTTGTTCTTTGTAAAAAATAAATTCAAGCCAAATTGGTAGTTACAACTTTGATACTCAACCTTTAAATGCTTGAAATGCTCATATGGTTATAAATCTTCATGAATGGTGACATCCATACCTAAAAAGTAAAACTTGATAAATTGGTATAATGTTGAAGGGATTGCATGAATTTCATGTATCTAAGGTTTGGCAAAAATCATATTTTATGCAATATAAAATGCATCATGTCTATAAATAAATCCTAGCTTAGAGAAGATAGATCATACCATACACTCCTGATTGGGGACACATTTATTAATTAAGAGAATGACCAATATGGGGATCTATTATACCCAATTAGGGGATCTCTTACCATAATACATCATGCTAAGGAGGATTCCAAAGCCTCTAGTCTAACATAATCATGCAATAACCCTAAGTGGGTCTTGATTTTTTATATTTCACTTATACTAATAATAAGTAAAGTAAATATAATCTATTTCTCACCAAATATTATGGCACAAAGTGGGCATTAGAAATAACAAAATTAAACATGTATAGAAGACATATACTAATGTCAATGTATAATAAATCCTAATGCATGGAATAAAATCAAAAATGCATATCTATCTACTCTTACAAAGGAGAAATAAGGTTTAGATTACTTACCTTTAAATAAAAACCTATCAAGCCTCAATCTTTCCCTTGGTCAAGGTACTTTGCAAGAGGTTTTTTTGGTATGTAAGGATGAAAAATATAAAACAACTTTAGGATACACAACCCATCAATGAATCTAAAAGAATTCTCTGCAAGACAAGATCAATATCTTCAAATAAAGTATGGAACCATAAGCTTTACTTCTCAAGTAGAATGGTCAATAACCAGATGTTCATTTACTCATCTTCTTTCACGTCTTCTTAATAAATGGTGGGAATGAAATTATATATATAGTTGCATTTGACTCTTTACCCTTTCAAAAATATTGATCGACAAGGTTGACCTAGTCAACATAACACAATTTTAGACAATAATTCACTAGGTCATGAGTTAGGTTGACCGAAAGCCAAATGAATTCCTAAGTGAAAATAACCAAAGCTGTACAAGATCAACCCAGTCAACCTAGCATAGTCAAATGACAAAAAGGGATTAAGGTGAGAAAAAAGAGGATAAAATTTATGAATTGACTATAAATGGTACAATATAGAAGAACAAGCTTATGGATAATGGTTTAAGGATACAAGTGTGTAGATAACAAGTTTAAAAAGGGACAAAAATCCTGAGAAGCACCAATGGTCTACCCACCCCTTTCTTGATGCACCCCTTAATACATGCACTTAAAGAGATTGAGACTTGATGGGTTCCTTCAAGATACAAAGTGGTAGTAATTGATAAAATTTTAAAAATATTATGTGTATATATATGCCCCACTTAAAGCTCATCAGATGTCACTAAGGTGTAACAGGGGATGGTGCTTCAAGAAGTAGAACATGATAACACATAACAATGATGATAAGTAAGATGTATTAAGCAATAAAATAAGATAAATGAAAGGACTAAATTGAAAAAACATATATATATATATATATATATATATATATATATATATATATATATATATATATACTTACCTTAGTGCTATAGATATAGAAGTAGACTATAAGATAAGTGAAGGCATCTAGTGTGAGGAACATTAGGTGAACCTATAAAATTTAGTAAAAATAATAGAAGAAAATCAAATAAATTGGAAGATAGGCATATAGTAGTGAAAAATATTCTCTACATTATCATGATTCTATAATATTTTATGACTTAAAAAATGGATGTGTAAAAATAAAGATAGAGGCAAAATAAGAAATATGACGAAAAAGATTTGAAAGATTAATATTTTTGAAAAGTGATTTTAAATAAGGCTAAAATGAAATTCATTTGTTATTTTTAACTTGTGAAGGAGATAAAAATAACTCTAAGAGACCAAACAAGATAGGATGGTGAGGAGATGATAAGCTAGGTGAGAGGGACCCCTAGAGGAAATAGTAGGGTTTCTTTATAGATGATGACCTACAAAGGAGTTTCTTAGAGGATGCATGGATGGGAGAGCATGCTCAGTGATTGAGTAGATGGAGAGATAGTAGTTGATAACACATAGATAGGTAATAAGAGAGTTTAATTTTTATTTATGCTATTAGACATAGATTAGAGATAAATATATTTGTAGATATATCAATGATCTAATATCTATCTAGTGTGATTTTTGTAGGTGTGGCATAAGATGAGGAGATAAAATGGGGATCCCTAGTGATGGTATAACTTCATGATATCTTAGATGAGGCTCTGATGTTGTAAAACCCTAATACACTATAGGATCTAAAGGTATCATCTAACCCAACTTAGGTGAGGTGGTTCTAACTAAATAGAGAGGTTGTGAGGTAGATATAATCACATAGAGAGGAAATGTAGCCACCATTAGAGATGGGTGCAAGAGATACATGGGCATGAGGGCTCTAGCTAAGGATAGAGCTACACATCTAGATATAGTGACATATATGACACAAGTACATACCCAAGAGAGAGTGACACATGTATTGACCCTGACCCATATGACACAAGAATAGGATCAAGAGAGAGTGACACATTTATAAACCCTAGCATAAGTGTAATCTTAGGTAGTGTTAGCCCCTAATTTTTGAATAAGTGTTGTCTCATTTTGGTGTAGGACCAATGTGTCATGGAATGACCATTGTCCCATTTTGGTGTAGGACTAACATGACATGAAAAGACAATGGCATGGGATAACCATAAGGTGTAACTGACAGGCAAAAAAGCATTGTGTCATGGAACTTTTTGGGTGAAAGAGGATAATGGCATGGGATAACTAGTGTGATAGGACCCAATTAGAGTAAAACAAGTCACAAAGAACCTGAGAACATAAGACTCAAAACAAAAGTAGAAGACTAGGGGAGTTCATGGAAAGTGGGAAGTAGTTGGAATAATTATTCACATAGGTCACTCTTACCTTATGGATTGGAGGTTTTGCACCACCATACAAGGAAAGGAACACATGGCCACAAAAATTTATCATAGATTGAGGATTTAGGGGCATTGAGGCACAGGAATTTAGGAAGAACCAATTGTAAGTGCCACAACTCTTAGTCTATTAAGAGTCCGTGCACCAATTATTCAATCCATAAATGATTTTAACACTTGGTCAAGGAAAAACAAGTATTAATACCCATATTTTAATCTATTTTTTGGGCCAAAACCTTTTTGGTAGAACATTGTGATGAATTTTTATGCTTTTTGACTAATATGGTAATGCCTCATTTATTTCAAGCATTATATATATATATATATATATATAGCAAGATTGATGAAACTTGTGTTATGAAGAATAATAATGTGGACTATGTAAAGATACATGTGTGTGTTATACCATTTATTTTTTAGTAACTAAGGTTATGATAATATGACATTAATGTACATAATAATATTAATTGACCCAAGAATAAGGATCAAGGTAATCTATTTATGAATTTTCCCTATCTAAAGTTAGCTAGAATGATATGAATTTTACATCATCACTATGCCTCAAAATCTATGGGAACTAGTCTTCTACTACATGCTTCAAGTGAGCACATGAGATCTAATCCTCATGTGAAAGGGACAATATGCTAGCTCATTGGGATAGACTTCAGCACTAGAGATGAAACTACTAAAAGAACACCAACATTTTGGTTTTGTTGTCAAGACTTGAAGCACTAAAAGCACAATCACGGGAAAATGTTTGAGCATATTACGATAGAAAATATAGAAGAATGGGTGACTAGTGTGGAAGATAATTTTTCATTTTTGTATCTTGAGCTAGGAATCTTTACATGATAGTGGGTGGAGTAGAATCTCTATAGTCCCTTGTATGAAACCTTCTTTTTAGAGGTCTTGATCCTATTACATGATTATATAATAACATATGCTCAAGGATGATCAATAAATCTTAGAAGGAGGTATTATTGGATGCTATAATACTAAAGGGTTTTAGCATGACTCAAAGTTTTGTGAACATGAGTAGTCAAATTTTGGTGGAAAGAAGTTCTAATCAATTATATCTTTGAGTACATTATCACTACCTACTCATTGTCTAAATAATTCAAGTTCCATTTCCTTCAAGAACCATAGGGTCGTTATCTTAGGCTTTTTGTTTTTGAAATAAATAAATTATTTGTTGATCTTGGATTGGAAACTATACCAATGGAGGGTTAAATCCTTTTATGCATGAGATACACATTTGGAAAGGGAGAATAGGGGTTGATAGTAGATTATGAGATCAAAATGGTAACCATACATCATGCACTATGAAAATGCAAGTATGATGAAGTTAGGCAAAGAATCATAGGAGTTATCAGTGTGGGAAGAGAATAAGAGAACTCAAGGAGTGTTGTTAAGAGATGCAAGAATGTAAAAACACATGAGGACTCCATCACTTTAAAATTTTATTATATTTCAATTTTATCTTACAAAGGAAAAACAATTTGAATAGTTGGAATTGAGTAACTAAACCTAAACTAACTCGACTCCCCCAACATTATGTGTGTTTATGACTTTGAGTTAGACATACACATTCAAAATTGGGATATAGACAATTTGGATTTAGAAGCTAAACTAGTAAAGGACACTAAAACTAAGTGGTTTAAAACTCATTTAAATTTAAATCTATCTTTCCCCCTTAAATGGAATTCTATGGGAAAACTTGGGATGCTTGGTGGACCTAGCCTTCAAGGATAGAATATAAGGCCAAACTTGGTTAACCAATAGAATATTGTACCCCATACCATGAACAAAACTACTAGAGGCACTAGAAGAGGTGTAGGAGGAAGTGGAATCCCTCTTTAAAGGACCATATTTAGAGGTTTCTAGTGACCACCTGCTCAAACACCTCAATGAACAAGGGTCTACTATGAGATGACATTATATTTACTTGAATATTGAGGGGTGGAAAATGTAGTTAAGCATTTTCAAAAGTGCAAACTAATTTGGAGGGCATGAGGCATCACATCTTCTAAATGTAAGGCCACATAGTTTGAAACTAAAATCTTAGAGGACATTCATGAATGGTACAAAAATTTTAACCCTTAGCAAAAATTTATTGATTTTGATCAGCTCAAAATAGCCTTCATTTAGGTGTTCAACATTCCTAAATTTTAACAACAGATTATAACAGTGCTAAAGGACATAGAGCAAGGACTTAAAAAAAGTGTATATGAGTATGATGAAAGGTTTAAAACCTTGATATCTAAATTATCCTTTGAAATTAATGCTTCCCAACATGAATAATGGTTTTTGGGAGGATTGTTACTACCTTCTAGTGAACTTTGTCACAACAAACCTTCACTAGATTGCATGAGGCTTTGAAAGCTAATATTTGTGTTGATGTGGTTAGAAGAATTGATACTAGGATTATTCCCATTATAGAGGCCTAGATAGCCTCAATGACATCACAACTTGATAATTTTATGGAAAATAATGTCCATGAGACATATAGTGGTGTCTAGTGTACTGACTATGAAACTAAAGGACATGCAAAGAGAAACTACCTATGCAATAACATCTCTATGATACTTAAACAAACATGTGAAATCACCATGAGGAATATGATTTCCACTCTTTTATTCTTTTATATCAAGCTATGCATACTAAGGTGTTTGATTATTTAAATTTTTTGATGCCTACACTCATGACACTAATGACTACCATTTGATCGATGACATCCATGAAGCTTGAGAAAATGGCACATGCCAAACCTCATTAATTAATACTCAAGATAAAAATGGCTACTATGGATGAGGAAGAGGCCAAGGATGAGGAGGTAATTTTTTCCCACCTAGGACCTATTACAAATGTTGGTCACCAGACCACTACCAAAAGGATTTCTGACCTGACATTTTCTTTTTATAAAAAAGACCACTAATTGGATGAGTATCTTGATCTATATGTGGCTATCACCAAGGGAAAAAATGAAATTGGCACTAGTATGATTCAAATTGATAAACTAAAATGGCATGCATGCCCAACCATCCCTATTATTCAACAAGTAAACATTACAACTCATAGTGGGGGATAGGCCCAGTTGATAGCTAATTTAATCAAGAAGGTACAAAAATAATAACCAAAAGATATAAATTACCCTAATGTTCATAAAAAAAATGATTTACTATAGGATATGATGGTGTTTATACATGAACTTTAGGGATAAATTTAGTTCCTCAAAGATAAGGATGTAATGTAATGTGTTTTTATGTAAAGAAAAGCTAAACTTTAACCAGTAGTGTGGGATGACTTCTAAGAACTATGTAAGTGTATGATATATGAGGACATTGTCCCATAGCTAAGTGCTTGGATTAAAATTCAAGCCTTACTACCAAGTTAATCTCACCTTCAAATCATTTGACAAAGTAAAAACCACTACTTAAATCATGCTTGATGATAGTACACTCCTAGTTCATCTACACACCTAAAAGATAAAGAGATATTGGTTAATGATGTCATCGATGGATGGGTAATCTGGGACATCGTAGTTAATATTAGTGTGGAAATCAATTTCCTCATCAAATAATCTTGATGCAAAATGTCTAGTACAGTGTTATAACCTTCACCTCATATGTTATTCATGGTAAATAAGACTTGTGCACACCCTATTAGGGTCCTCAAGAATGCCACAATTGACATACTTTGAGTAATATTTAAAACATGTTTAAGGTTCTAAAGTTAGCTAAAGCTGATGATTACCTATCTCTACTAGGAAGACCTTGGTACTATGAGAATAATGTAGAATTGAGATTTAAGAACTATTTTAGTTTTTAGAACACTAATTATCATGTCATAATCCCACTAGATCAAGCACAAGGACTCCCTTATAGTTTTTATGAATACATCAACCACATATACAATGTTACTATCACAAGTGATAAATAACATGATCCCACCCTAGATGGTGTTCTTTGATAGATTGATAACCAATCCATTTCTAATACTACAAGAAATGCTTATTACTATTGTGACCATGGTGACTACAAACTCAATGGGAGGATGTTTAGAACCATCAATAGTTGAGAGATCTTCTTGTGCCATCTTCCTAAATTTCACAATTATTTTTGCCTTACTAGATTAGCAATGAGAGGGCCACTGGTAGGACCATAACTGGAAATTCTTGATGAAGCCCCATGGTTTTAAGGAAAAATGGAGGTACGTGATTTTCTCTAGCATCTTGAAAAATTTTATGACATCAAAAATTATTGGATGAGGTCATTGGAACACCTTTTTGATGGAAACACTGCAAGATGGTGGCATATCCATAAAGACCACCTTTTGTACTAAGATCAAGTACATTCTTCTCTACATCGTAGATTCCATTATAAAAATAAGGCTTAGGGAGCAATTAGTTATAGTGGCATGAAATCACTTGAACCTCATATTTAATCTTGTGAGACAATATGGAGAAACAAGGAAACATACTTACCAAAGTACCTATTGGTGCATTCATTCTAGGAGACTTTATGCACATGGGCCTCGTATATTCATGAATAATGGTACATGGGAACTAGGTTCTGGTAGTTTCTAAAGGAGAATATGACCTTGGCACTCTCTTATACATCACAAAGGATGGACTTGCACCTCACTCTCTAAGTAATGTATGAAGCAATTATCAGAGACCCAAGTCCCATGGAAGACTAGATATGGAATATTCATTAATAACCTAAGGAACATTTACACTTATTCATTGAGATTTTGACACATTTAATTTCTCCACCTACACTAACTCTTGATAAAGAATTATGTGAAAATATTTACCTCATAAAGTAAAATCTTGTCTTCCCAGTAGATGAAGGTGAAGCATCTACTTCACTCAACCCCTTGACCAACCATTTAGATGTTTCTACAAACATTGGTACATGAAATATTCAAGACATAAGTGATCAAATGGAAAACCCCTATCAAGGGCCTATTTAGTATATTCACTTTAACATTGGCACAAAATAAGAAACAAAGATGGTCATAATTAAAAACTATTGGACTTATACAAATATTACAAAATTCTTTGAGTTGTTAAAAGAATATCAAGACATTTTCCCAAGGAATTGTATTGAAATGAAGGGAGTCCACCCATCCTTAGGGAAGATGCACATAAAGCTAGTTTATGATGCTTGATCAATGAAAAAATGACCATATAGGATGAACCTTAACCTCTAGGTACACATTAAAGAGGATATTGATAGTATGTTCCATGCCAGAGTAATCACTCCCATAGCCAAATCCTTTTTGGGAGAACATTGTGATGAATGATTACCCATTTTGAATGATATGGTAACACCCCTCTTATTTCAAGCATAATATATATAGTAGGATTGATGAAACTTATTTTATGAAAAATGATAACATGGACTGTGTAAAGATACATATGTGTGATATAACATTTCTTTTCTAGTAACTAATGTTGTGATAATATAGTAATATACATAATAGTATTAATTAACCCAAGAACAAGGATCAAGGAAATATATTTGTCCATTGTCCCCATCTAAAGTTACACAAAAGGATATGAATTTTACATCATCACTATACCTCAAAACCTATGGGAACTAGTCTTTTATTGTGTGCTTTAGGTGAGCGTGCAAGATCTAACCCTCACATGAAAGGGCCAGCATGATAACTCATTAGTATAGACTTCAATGCTACAATTATAACTACTAAAAGAATCCCAACATGTGCAAAATCATTTAGGGATATAGATATGATAGAGGACATCATTAATAATCATCATCAATAGCTAAATACTAGACTTGAAGCCTTTTTAGGATAGGTTGATAAGGAGATATCTACACTCAAAAATGTTGAGAAGGATGTTAGCATAACCCTAGATAAATAGGTAAATAATCCTAGTGAGATCAAATAAGTCCATCAAGGAGATAACTACAAATATTCTTGAGGAATTACCCCATTAAGATAATCTGAAGAAGGAACTCAAGCAGAAGGGGCCCAAATTTTTGGAAGATGCTAGCCTGACTTAGTCCAAAATGGACTAAGAGAATAGTATGGGGTGATGTTAACCCCTAATTTTTAAGTAAGTGTTATCTCATTTTGGCACAAGACTAGTATAGTGTGGAAGGACCATTGTCCCATTTTGGCACAAGATCAATATGGTGTGGAAGGACCATGGTACATAATAACCATGATATATAATTGATAGGCATATAAACATTGTTTCATATAACCTTCTAGGCACAAGAGGAAAATGGTGTGGGAGAACCAATGCAAGAAGACCTAGTTACAAGAGAAAAAATCATGAGGAACATGAGAATATAGGACTCAAATTGGAAGTAAAATACTAGAGGACTTTATGGAAAGTGGGAAGTAGTTGGAAGAATGATTCACATGGGTCATTCTGACATTATGGATCAGAGGTTTTACATCAGCCTATAAGGAAAGGAACACATGGCCACCAAAATGTAGTATAGAGTGAGGATCTAAGGGGTACTAAGGCCCTAGAATTTAGGAAGAACTAGTTGTAAGTGCCATGACTCTTAGTCTATTAAGAGTTCATGCACCAATTCTTCAAGCCATAAATGATTGTAACACTTGGTCAGGGAAAAACAAGTATAAATACCCTTGTTGTAATCTATTTGTGGGGCTGAGTCCTTTTTAGGAGAACGTTTTGATGAATCTTTACCCTTTTTGAATGATATGGTAATGCCCTTTTTATTTCAATCATAATATCTATAGATTAGAATTGTTGTCAGGTTGATTAATACTATTATGTAGATTATTTTCATCTTATCATAGCACTAATTATTAGAAAAGAAATGGTATAGCTCACCTATGTATCTTTAAATAGTTCACATTATCACTCTTCATAACATAAGTTTCATCAATTCTAATATATATATATATATATATATATATATATTAGAATTGATGAAACTTATGTTATGAAGAGTGATAATGTGAACTATTTAAAGATACATAGGTGAGCTATACCATTTCTTTTCTAAAAATTAATGGTACGATAAGATGAAAATAATCTACATAATAGTATTAATCAACCTGACAACAAGGATCAAGGCAATCTATTTATGCATTATCCCCATCTAAATTTATACAAAAGGATATGAATTTTACATCATCACTATGCCTCAAAACATATGGTAACATGTCTTATATTGTGCACATTGGGTGAGCATGCGATATCTAACTCTTACATGAAAGGACCAACATGCTAGCTCATTGGGCTAGACTTCAACAACAAAGCTATAACTACTAAAAGATCCTCAATAGTAGCTCATCTACAGGGGTAGGTGTCAGGATTGGGATCTCATGCAACCTCATTATAATGTGTTGTTTAGAGGATTCAGACTAATAAATATATAGGTGGCATGGTTAGGCCATGAGATAGGTAGGATGGGGCTAGCCATAGATTGGAGTATTGTATATGGTTGTATTAGTGTATTTAAACTCATGATATATATATATATATATATATATATATATATATATATATATATATATATATATATATATATATATATCATGAGTTTATATATATATATATGGTTTATTTTGGGATGTTGTATATTTGATCTTATATGTTTGTTGATGCTTGGATATATTTATTTCTAGCACATGTATTTAGTTGTTTTTTGTATATACTATTGGAAATATATGAATGGTGGTTTCTATTCTATCATTATGTAGGATATATGCATGGTTAAAAAGAAATAGGCAAAAAGGACTTTGTAAAATATAATCAATCAAAAATGTAATACACACTATTTCAAGCTAGGAAATGTGTAAATAATAATAAAATGACTAAGTATAAAGAACCAAAAAGGATAAACATGATGGTAAAAAGTTTTTTTTTAAACTAGAGAAATATTTGGCACCAAATTATAAC
Source organism: Torreya grandis (assembly GCA_037957365.1). Classification (NCBI taxonomy): domain Eukaryota; kingdom Viridiplantae; phylum Streptophyta; class Pinopsida; order Cupressales; family Taxaceae; genus Torreya; species Torreya grandis. The sequence continues at coordinate 412,977 of JARHVA010005713.1, forward strand.
AAGTAGATTCACACTAAATCACATTGGGAAGTATGAAAGTAATGCAATAAAATGGAAGATTTGTAAAAGGACAAATGGTATAAAAACAAATAAATTAATTCAATAAATCATACTAAATCATGTTGGGATGTATAATATAAAAACAAAATTGGCAATAATTGGTCTTAAATTTATCACACTAATTCAAGCTAATAGGTATGATAAATTCAAGAAATGGTTGGATTTTTACATGGAATCAATAAATAAAAATATAAAAGTGAAAGAGAAATGAATTAAGCATAAAACATACTAAATCAAGCTGGGAAGCATCTTAATGATGTGTAACTTCATAATCAATCACATCTTATCTAATATTTGACACATGTAATTTTGATTGTGACTTGGATTATTAGAAACTTTTGTGAGGAAGGCCAGGTCCTATGTGTGGTCTTACACTAAAACTCATAAGGAGAAAACCAATAAGGTGGAATAAATGTGAAAAATTGTTAATAAGGGAGATTGGTAATAGGAATGTGAAATTATGGTAATTTGTGAGGAAGGCTAGGTCATATCCATGGTATTACAATGCAAGTCACAAATATAATACCTAGGGGAGTGATCAATGAACAAAATAATATTTCTCAAGAGGAAATATGAGGAATCTAGGGAGTGAAAAAAAGGAATGTAAAAATCATGACTTGCATCTTAAAGAAGACCTTAGGAGACAAGAGTCATACTAAGGACATGAAAATACACTAAGTGACTAGTGACCATCAATATACAAATGAAAAATGTTCACTATAGACACAAAGATTTATAGGAAAATAAGTGTGCTACTAAGATCAACTCATGAAAGTATATTGGTACAATAAAATTAAAATAGACCTACCTTGTCATGATGTGCTCCTCATTCCTCAGGACCACTTATAGAGTCATTGATCTACTATGAAGATAGGATACTTGTGTGAGAAAGTAAGTAGCACTAAGATTTTTTAATTCTTCTTTTCTAATCTACTGACCTACCAAACCCCAATGGATGTTGTCTCTACCATGAGTCTAACTATGGAGTTTGATATTCAAATAGAAAAAGGATACATGATTTGAATCATGTCTTTTAGTGTGATTTTAATTTTAATAGTTTTTAAATGTTTTTAAGGTTTTTTAAGATTCCTCTTCCATACAAACTTGGAATGACCAAACATGAGAGATAGAGTGATACACATAAATGAGTTATAGGCTTAGACTAAATGAAGCTAAGTAACCAAATATAAGACTGATTAGGATACTTAGGACTGAGAATGAACCAACATGTTATCTCAAATATCAACCATGTATATGCTTAGTTTGTAAAAAGGGAAGAAAAGGAAAAAAAGAAATCCAAATTAGATTAGTGAAAGGAGATTATAATGAGATTAATTACTTTCTGACTGATCACATGGTAAAAAGGGAATATCTAAAAGGAACCTGTTTGTATAACCAAGTCACAATGATAATTATCCATGAGAAATAGAGATAAGAAAGAACACAAATCATGAAGAGAAAATAAGGGCTTTTTTAAGAAAGAATCTCAAAAATGAAAATACAGCAATGATAAAGAAGAGATTCATAACCAAACATAATTGATATCACAAGCAATAGATAATGAAAAAGTTAAGTCACTATGTGATATAAATAAGAATGTGACATAATGTCAAATGATATAACAAGTAGATAAAGATAAGATTGGAGCACATGCCCAATCAAAATGAATATGTAAAGAACACCATGCATGTGTTTATAAATACCAATAGATTTTCCCACACACATTATGTAGAACATTTTATAGGTCCCTATGAATTTGGATGAAAACTAATGGTAATATTTTGTCTATGTTTGGTGAAAATTTGGAAAATACTTCTCATATAATCTCCTCAACATAAAAGGTAGGAATTATTGATGGATCATGATAAGGAGGTATATAAAGAAATGGATACTCAGAAGGATGCATAATATTTAACTCTATGGGAGATCTAGAAATCATTAGTGGGGAAGGATACATAGATAAGGGATTCATAGGTAGAGAAGGATCCATAGGTGAGGGAAGGTCCATGGGTGAAGGATTCATGGCTGGAGGAATAAAAGGTGATGAAGGGACTATAGGAGGGTATGGAATCATAAGAGATGGAACCACGGGAAAATAAAGGGGATCCTTCTTGTGGGAATGACCTATGGGAGGAATGGTAGAATGTCTAATAATATTTATAAGGTGATATTTAAGATGTTATTTAAGGATGCAGTAACCATCAGTGTGATGGGTACCACATTGTACCCAAGATAATACACCTCTCTATACTTAAGAATATACTCATGTAGTACCTTTATGAGAGGTATGTATTTTTCTAAAGACTGAGGGGTAGAAGGATGTAACATATAAATATATTATCATAGCTTGTGATAATGCATGAATGAATGATTATCTATGTCATAAAAGAACCATATATGCCTATGAGTAAAATTAGTATAAGTACTTAAAATATAAGGTGTAATAGGAATGGAAGGATATTTAGAAGGCTCATCAACCCATTTTATTGTAAATAAAGCCATCTTGGGTAAAGGAATCAAAGAATCACCTAGATAAGGTGATGGTGTGGAAATAACAAGACTAGGCTCAATAAAAGGATCGATTGGATTGAAAGAAGGGAGAGACTAAGATAAAGTAGGATCAAAAATGGGTTCAATTATAGTATGAATAAGAATGGAATATGATGTGGGCTCTACTGAGGGAGGGGTGGGGTCTATAGAAGGTTGAAGAAGGGTTATACACATCTTAGGGATAAGTAAGAAATAGGGGTCAAGATACCTAGCAAATTGGTAAGACCCAATCATAATATGATCCATGAACATACTCATATGAGGTACCTTTGAAACTAGAGGTGTCGACACCATCTCTACCCTAAAATAAAGAGTAAGAATACTAAAATTAAGAACTATGAATGATGGAATATAGGAAGATACATGAAAAGACTCAAATAAAGAAGAATGATAATGGATAATCTTAGCATCATTGGTATAAATAAGACTACCTATCAATGGATCATCTAAGGTGTAACCATCATCATAGTTAGGGGTTTGAATATAAATGATGTAGGTAAGGATGAATTTATCATCTGATGAAGTGTGAGGGTAGTTTGTGATAATAAGGTTTTAATGAAGTAGGAAGCTAAGAAATGAGATGAGGTGAGAGACTAGAAGTTTTAATCTTGTGATTAATCTCATTAGGTTCATTATCATTAGTATCAAGGAACTTATGAGGAATATTCATAATGAGTTCAAGATGACCATTGTAACCTTGATTTGAATTGATAGGAAAGTCGAATCATTAAGACTTATGGAATGGAACATTGGGTAAAGGTTCAAGAGTAAGAATCTTAAAGACACCATGGTCTTAGAATTGTTTGAAATTCCAAGGGTTAGTGTCACCTTTAATCCTATAAAAAGATCCATTATGAGGGAATTTAATTCATTGGTAGGTAGAAGAAACAACTATTTTGATATAATGATTCTACAACCTAACAAGGAAGATGATGTAAGAAAGAGGAAAGTTAAATATCATCACCTTCACATGAATGGTGACAAGCAGGATGGTAATAGGAAGCCACACACAACCTAAAGGATACATTTTCCTTTGATCATATCCTTGTCATGTGATGTATGTGGATTTGATACTATATTTAAAATATCCAAGAGTTTTGATAAAATTGAGAGAGGTCACACAAGTTCCTGAACCCTTATCAATTAAGGCATGTTTGACTTATTAGAGGTATAATCATTGATAGCATGGGTGAATTAGTGATTCTAGATAGTCCAAAATTCAATTCCAATCCTTTGAAACCCTTAACTAAATAATATTATCATTCATTAAGCATACAAAAAATTTATAGTAATTAACATGAAAGATAAGCAAGATCACACACATAAAACAAGATCTACATGGGAAACCCTCTTTACAAATAAAAACCACTAGAACCTACAAAATGGATTAAATTCCTATAATAACAAGATCTAAATTTAGACCAACACCAACTAATTAAGTAACACCCATCCCTTAATTTAGTGAGACACCCATCCCACAAGGAAGAACTAACCCCCTAGGCAACCAAGCACCCACTCATCTACCTTGATTTGATCTCCATATATGATTTGATGTCTTATAGACCTGATGATGGACTTCTCTTGCTTCCACTCTTATTTACCCTTCTATCTCTCTCAAATAGACTCTAGGGATTACTCCCTCAATCTACCTCTTTTAGTCTTATTAGGTCCAATGACCTGTGTGTTCATCTCTATCAACTTGGTCAGATAAAATTTTTGATCCTTATCACACTCTAATGGTCCTCAGTAACCTATACCTTCTCTATAAAATGTTATCTCCTTATTTAATTCCATACTTGCTCTATTTTTCTCTCTTTTAACTCATCACACACACTCAAAATTGCTCATATAATCAATGCATACAAAAACCCCTTTTAGATCACTCTAGGATTATTTTCTCATCCTAAATCTACTCTATACTTTAGTCCATCCACTAAGCACACTCCCTTTGATCTCTTTCCTTCAGCTCTATCTTTTTCTCTCTCAACACATCCACATGAAGTCTAGAAACCATTGCCTTAGCCTTCATTTTTTATAGAGTATTCATAAATATCCACTTCCAGGTCATCAATAATACTTTCCTTAACCCTTAATACTTTTATTATGTTAACACATATCTCAATACCATCCTTACAATTGGGCATAACATCCATGCATCACACTTAAGAAGTTATCCCTTTCAATTAGGCCTTAGTAGCCATTATAGTTTTGATGGAGACCTATTATCCATTTAGCACTTGATCAAGTGAAAAAAGAACACAAGATCACTTTAAAATACATGGGTTCATTCCATATGACCTCTAAGACATCTTTATGTGATTACTCCCTCCAAAACATTTTTTTGTTAAAGCACAAATTGCTCAAACATTACTCTATACATACAACCCCCATGAATGAACATAAATTAGAATTTATATGTCAATAAATTTAAATGTACATAAATTTATACCTTATAATAATTTTTTTTGGATGTACCTTTAATTTATCTACAACTTTTCCTTTTACACCATTATCAAAGTCTACATATATCAAAAGTTATAGCTCAAAAACCTGTCATTGGTTTTCCTTCACAAATTTAAATATTCAAATATAAATAGTCACTATTTAAATATTAAAAATTTAACACCTTTTAAACATATCATGTTCCTTGGAAATTTTTGACTTATACACACCATCTATCTCCTTAAAAGTACCCTAATCTTTATCTTGCATCACTCACCATTGATCTTAGATCTGCACTTGCATAATCATGCCACTTAGTAGCTCTATGTACCTTTTTATCTAATTAAATATGTGAATTTATCCATATCATTTATATCCATCTATACAAACACCTGAGTAATTTTGATCTTTGATCAACTCTTCTATGATTGTGACACTTGTCACCAGTGCATATGATCTTAGACTTTTTGACATATTGACTAAACATGCACTATTGGATGATTACTGAGAAGATCAAATGCTCCATTAGATCATTATCTAGTAAAATTAATTTTTTTACATTATATTTATGATCTAAATAAAGCTCACCAGTATATCTCCTCTATAAAATTTGGCTAATTATGGGAACTTAGTAAACTTATGCCTAAAAGGACAACTTTTCACCTTAATAACCTTTTCTATGCTCAACCTCATGACCTAAAATTTTAATATTATGATATTCTCACATATTTTAATCTATCCATATATTAAAATTTTATTTAAACCTTCACATGTGTGAAATATGGTGTCATCAAACTACTCACTCAGCTATATCTATCAACATGACTACTTGAGCTTAGAGCTTCATATGACTACTCTGATGAATTACATTCTCTTTCATAATCACTCTAACAATTCAAAACCATCCATAGGGTCTCTATGATATGACCATATCATTAATAACATCCACCATTTTCTTATCTAAGTCAAACACGGAAGAACTATGTAAGAACACTGAAGCCCACATTATCATTAACATTCTAGCACACATGACACTTCATCAACATCCTTGGTCATCTTTGATACATAATTGAAAAACCTCAAACATGACTTGGATATCACCAATTTGGACACTAATGAATAGAGGAGGATCATCCACATGAAGCATAATCTCATTGAGAATCATAAAAGTGATAGGAAATTTTAAAGAAAGAGAAGTGTTCATTATTTCATCAACATGGATGGACATCTTTTCATATTATTGTAGTATGTTATCTTTAAATCAAGATAAGGTTTATTCACATCCTAATAGGGAGGATGAGGGATGTTCATTTCAAACAAGAGATGTATAAGATGGTCTTGATGACATGGAGAGGTTTTATAATCTCAATAAATAGAATTTGAGATGGGAGATTAGTAAGATCCATAATGGGATCCCACTCATCATAGCCCATGAGGATATTGTTATAAATAGATGCATGGTGTTGAATGAGGTCCTCAAAATAAAGACCCTAAGTACATTAGAATTTTTTTTGATAAGAAGCCAAAGGTTTCAAAAAAGGTTGTAAATTATGGTGAGAATGTGAAGTAGTTGGTTTAGGTTGGTGTTGAGAATTGGTAGAATAATTGTTAATAGAAGCTTCATTATCATTACTGTTAGGTAAGGAAGATGGAAGGATGGTAGAAATAGAATGGGAGTGTTATCCAAAGGATGAGTGGGAATTTTTTCATCAAAGGTTATAAGTTAAACTTTTCTTAACTCATTTATGTGAGCTGGAGAAGAATATTGGATAATACAAAATGTGTGAGATAATGGATGGGTGTAGAAAGGTTGAGGATAAATGAAATCAACCACCCTTCACATATATTCATATTAACCACATTCTCCTAAAGAGTATGGTCAATAAGACTTTCTACATTGTTAGTGGAATGGGTGGGCTTGTCTTGGGTATCTTGATTAGGTTGATGATTAGGAAGAGGGTCTTTATATATATCTAAATGATCATTAGCTTGATTGAAGGCTTGAGATTTAGTATGTGTTTCATGAGCATTAAAATCAATGTCATGGGCTTGTTGAAAATTTTCAAAGATTTAATCATGATCAAAATTAAGACAAAGAATAAAATCTATAGCTAAATTATGAAGCTACCTACAAGTATCATGAGAATGACCCTAAATAGCATAAAACCAATAAAACTTGTTGGGATCATACTAGGATTTCATAGGATCAGTGGATAAAGTTTTTGTGAAAGAAGCCTAGGTAGACATTTAAGTAATTCATCTAAGGATAAATATTTGTGAATATAAATTTTATTGGGTGAATATAAGTTAGGATTGGTATATTTTTGAGAAGGGGGAGATGGTTCTGAAAATTGGTTAGGAACAATAGCTTAAATAGTGTGAATGGTGTCATATAGGTCTATAACACCATCATTGGTAGAATTATGATTTTTGTTATTGAGTAATATGTGAGGACCTACATAAGGTTGGGGTGTCTCAAATTGATGCATAAGGAAATATTGATGTTTATCTTGGTCAATAACCTCCTCCAAAGTACATGGAGAGAGAGTGCAGACTTGATATTATATTTTGGAAAAAATAACATTGATAAAGAGATGGAAAATGTTATCAGTGGCCATGTTATGTTCACATTTTTTGGATAATGTTTTCCTATTTTTAAAAAAATATTGGAAATTTATATTTTCAAGTTGTTTATAATTTATAAAGTGGGCCAAAGTATTTTTTGGAAGGTCACTAGTTTTGAATTCTTGGACTAAAGCATTCACTAAATCTTCCAAACTAGTAATAGAATGAGTTCTAAGTTTGTTGTACCAATCTAAGTCATCACCCATAATATTTTTGTCTATGATCTTGGTAGTGGTAAATGTGTTCAATTTTAACCAATCCTTATAAATATTTCCAAATGTTTTAAGATGGAGGGTAGGATCAGTTGATCAATTGTAAAAAATTATAAGGGTGATTCTTGTTATATCAATATTATCAATTTGAGTGGTGAGAGGCTCATTTTGAAGATTCTTAATAGTTTTGTTGACTAAATTAGGTTGAGTAATGAGATTTCCATGGGAATATAAAAGAGGAGGTGGTGGAACATTTTGATTATGTGTGCTCCAAGACATTGGTTGAGGATGAGCTTAAAGATGGAGAAGGTGATTTTACATTCTCATCATTTTATTTGTATTATGAGATTGAAAGCTATTCATTTAATTGAGTGTTTGTCACAAGATTTGGTGGATTTGATTTTCATTATTAGAATAATTTTATCTATTAGTGTTAGAAGGAGTAGCTTGGGTACCACTATTAGTGTTGATAGGAGTTTGACAGGAACTATTAGAATGTGAAGCACTAGTGGTAAAATTTTCTTTTGTGGCAAAAGATGGACTAGTGAAGGGATGAGAAGAAGAATCACTAGAATAATTATTACATTGGGTATAAAATGATGCATTATTAGAAGGATTAAGGAGAGTGGATATTAAGAGAGGCCCACTAGATTTAAAACTTGTGATGTTAGTGGTTATACTAGGCATGGAGGTAAAATAAGTCAAAAAAATAAGAGGCCATGGTATGAGAAGGGGTCATTATTGAGGGAAGAAGTTGAGAATAAAATAAATTGGTACCAATAAATCCATTTGATAATATGGGAGTAGGTGAGTGAGGCTCTTTATATTGACTACTAATCGTGAGATGGTAAATGGTAGAGTTATCATTTCCTTGATGTTAAGGAAATTTAGAAATAAAGAAAATCATTTCAAGGGTATACTTTAATTTAGGTTTATATTTTAGGGATAAGATAAAATTACACTACAAATAAGAATGAGGAGGGGTCCCATAGTTTATTTTATGAGTGGACATGTGAACATTAATCTCATTCAAGAGAGGATCCCTACTATATGTATGGGAGACCCTATGGGGTTTGTTGAAACTCATCGTGTTTTTTGAATTAAACTTAGTGTTATCTTTTAAAAAAAAATCATGATGAAGGAAAAATACTAACCTAGGCAAAAGAGATGAGAAAACAAGGAAATAAGAAGTGATATAAACTATATAGAGTTAAATAGATTGATCTAGCATAAGAAACAAGGCCTAAAAACTATATAGGCTAAATTGGGTTAACCTATCACAATAGATAAAGACTAAAAAAGTGTATAGGGTTGATTGGGTCAACCTAGCATAATAGATAGGGAAAAATAGATAGTTTGTAAGAGACTGTGTTGATAGAAATGACTATGTACTAAAACAAGAACAATTTTGTAAGTATTTTTAAAATCAATAAATGAAGGGAAACACATAATCAATTAGATCAGTAAAGCTGATCTAATTAAGGCACACATCATAAAACCTTGTACCAAATTGGCTAATGCATGTTTTTTTAATACAACATACAATTGAGAAAAGAGTAAGCAATCAACTTGGAAAGTAAAATTTAACTAAGTGGTCAACCTAAATGTTGTTACATTATTAGAATATAATTTTAGATGTGATAAGAAGTTGCATTTAATCAAGGAACTAGAAAACAATCTAAGGATGGTTTCAGTATGTTTGGAATGAAAGGGATATATATTGGTAATGGTACAGGGTTGGTGTTAGGGCCTACCCCCTCACTTCACACACTACAATGATAAGGGTGCTGGTGATTAGCCACAATATACCATTAACCATGTGTTTATACTTGGCCAAAAAAGGTAGTCAACTTCCCCCTTGGTGATGAAATCTAAGTAGGTTAGCCTTGGGTAGATAATTTTTAAAATGCTTTTTAATATTTTGTGATTTGGTAGTGTATGCATAAAAGAGAAAATAATGTAACTAAACAATGTATTGAAAAACACCTAATTAGAATGTGATATATTTTAAGCATGCAAGTAATAATAAATGAAAGTGTGAGCTAATTACTAGCATATAAGGGTTAATTTTAACTTTGAAACATAGTATAATGATGATTTAGTTGATAGTGTATTTAGAGAATATAGAATAAGGATGATAGGGTCATCCTTTTACTATAAAATCAAAAATATGAAAATGAACTACATCGATAGGATCAACCTAACTTTCAAATAGAATATAGAGCTACATTCATAGGGTCAACCTAGTTGAATGTATAGGGGCAATTTTAAAGACTATAAACTATGAAAAATAGGACTGTAAGGAAAGAGAAAAAGATAGAAATGAATCTTTGTGGGTTGGGGGATGTAGAGAAGTGAGATTTCTATTTAAAAACCTTGATAAATTCTTAAAATATTACTAACTATTTCAATTGGGTTGACCAAGCTTTGTAGAAACATATTTTTGATAGCCTAAAAGTGTACAGGGTCGACTAGGTTGACCTAGTAGTCTGAATCTAATACCTAGAAGTGTATAGGGTTGACTAGGTTAACCTAGTAGTCTAAACTAGAATTATGAAAGTCTAAAAACCTATACTATGTTGATTGATTTGAGCTAGTAGTCTAAACCTAGAAAATAACCTACACAAATAAAACAAAATCATATAAATGTGACTATGTGTCAAACCTATGCACAAAAGTTAGAACTCTATCGATATAGTTGACCTAACATTGTCAATATATGATAATAGAAATGATAAAATAATGAAATAAGTGAAACAAATCCATCAAGGGTTAGATTCATGTTGAGTTTAATAGAATATATGCAATCAAAAATGCATCATGTTTATAAATCAATCCTAGCTTAGAGAAGATAGATCATACCATATACTTCTAATTGGGGACACATTTGTTAAGTAGGAGCATGACCAATATGGGTATCCTCTAGACCCGATTAGGTTATTTCTTACCATAATTCACCATGATAAGGAGGGTTCCAAAGCTTCCAGTCTAACACAAAGAAATAACCCTAAGGGTGTCTCGAGTTTTGATATTTCACTTATACTAATAATAAGTAAATTAAATCTAATCTAGTGCTGACCAAAGATTGTGACATAAAGTGGGGGTTAAAAATAATAAAATTAAACATGCATAGAAGAAATATACTCATTTTAATGTATATGTAATCCTAATGCATGGAATAAAATCACAAATTCATATATATCTACTCTTACAAAGGGGAAATAAATTTATAAATACTTAACTTTGAAGATGAACCTACAAAGCCTCAATCTCTCCCTTAGCCAAGGTGTTTTGTAAGAGTTTTTTGTGGTATGTAATGATGACAAATAAAAATTAGATCTAGGCTATACAACCTATCAGTGCATCTAAAAGACATCTCAACAAGATAAGATCTGTATCTCCAAAAAAAGTATGGAACCCTAAGCTTTACTTCTTAAGTAGAATGGTAAATAAGTAGATGTTCATTCACACTTCTTATTTAACTTATTTTTAATAAGTTATGGGAATTAACTTGTATATATAGGTAGATTTAACCCTTGACCAATTAAAAAATCAAAACTAATAGGGTCAACCCAATCGACCAACATAATTTTGGATAATACTTCACTAGGTCATGAGCTAAGTCGACGGAAGGCCAAACTAATTCTTATGTGAAAATAACCTAAAATTATACAGGGTCAACCCAATCGACCTAGCATAACTAACTAAAAAAATGGGATTAAGGTAAGGAAAATGAGGATAAAATGTAGCAAGTGACTAAAAAGGGTAAAATAGAGAATAATAAGCTTAGGGATAATGGTTAGAGGAGACAAGTGTGTAGATAACAAGTGGAAAAAGGTACAACAATCATACAAAACACTAGTAGTCTACCCACCCCTTTCTTTTTTTACCCCTTAAGGCATGCACTCAGAGATATTGAGACTCAATGGGTTCTTACAAGATAAAACGTGTCAATAATTGATGAAATTTTGAAAATATTATGTGTATACACATAGTATATGACAAATTTAGGTCTAACACATGGCATAGTGTATCATGGTTCAAGTGACGAATGATAAATGGAAATCTAATGGTTCCCTATGATTCTCATTATTTACTATCACAAGCCTTAATCATGATCATTTCTAGTTAGAGACTAGATGTAGTGTACCCAAAGATCTTGATGAACTTTAGAGACATAATATTTATGCCTAATCTATTATCTATGAGGACATGTTTCACTTTATGCCATGTTATGACAACTTTGATGTACAATGGATTGTTATGAAAAGGGCCAAGGGATGACATAGCACTTTCATAGAAGCTTAATTATTGGCCTAGACGTAGATGTCTAACCAAGGCTTGGAATTTATTTGGACATATGTCATTTGGATCTTTTTATTGGCCAAGGAATTCTATCAAGATATTTTTATGGATGGTGGACATACACAACAAATCAAAAATGGATATTTGTGAAGGAATCTTCTACAATTATTCCATAATATCAAATGTAATTTCTTTCATAAAGGTAAATGGTTTGTTCCTAGATATAATGGTTGGTTGGATGCGTGAAGTGGTAAAAGGATGTGGGCCTGGTATGTTAATCTTTGATTTCCAAGTTATGATTACATAATCAGTATTAGATACAAAACCATTGTTGTTAACAAATGATGGTAGAGTGGGACTAGATATGATAAGTATTAATTTCTATTACACTTTTTCATGCTCATGGGATAATGATGAGTTATCAATATAAGGTTCAAAAGTGGGGATCCTTACCTTTTGGTACACTTGTATTTGGTCCCAAGTTAAGGAAGGATCACTAGCATGGGTTAATTGATTTGGAATGATTAGCAATGGTCTTATTTGATTAGTACTTGGTCTTGGATTGATGGAAATGGTGGAAATGTGACATCCCACAAGATCACCTATAACCTTGTTGTAGTTATGTGTAACTTCATGGTAGGTATTTTAGTTGTTAGAATCATTTTGGCCTTGTTTCTATTCATTTATTTTATGTTATTAGTTTTTTTATTGATTTTATTATTCCTATCTCAGTTATTGATACTATTATTACTATTTTACTAGTTGTTATTTTTGGTTGTTATGTTGTGGAAATGGATTTTGGTAGATTATGAGGTTCTACTTAGATGTGGAATCTACATAATCTAATGATCTCTCTATTTTCCAACATATTATCAATCAAATGTTTAATTTCCACACAATGATGCATATTATGTCTGTTACCTGATGATAATCATAGAATTCATTTGTCATATACTATTTTAGATAGTCAATGACCCGAGGATAATGTTTCAAAATAGGCTAAATAATTAGATTAGATATGGAAAGCTTGCAAAACATGGATTCAATGGGTTATCTAAGGTCACTATAAATGTGATGAGTTAGCATAATTCTCCATGAAGGATCATTTTTCAAAGCTAATGTTGGTTGCATTTGTTGCACTAGTCTAGGATGTGTGAATATAAGAATCTGATAAGGGGAGATTCATATCATCTTAATGTAGGAAAACCAAATAAAAAAACACACTAATAGCTAACACCTTAAGCCTATATTAAAGGGAGGAGCATAATAACAAATATATTACAAAAAAAAACCAAAACATAAAAAACCAAACCTTTTACCTTCCTTGTGTCTCCAAGATTACTTATTGAAGTGGATTTCTTAACTTATACTCAAGAGGTCTTTGTCAATGGATATTTGGATATTATCCACCTCCTCTTAGCATAATTGGCTTTGTGGCTTTGGCTTGTGAATCTTGAATCAATAATTTGGCATAATAACACTATATCAAAATCACTTTTGAAAGTATTTGAGGATGATAACTTTGGCTTGAGAGAGCTTAAAATTATGAGTGTGATGACTTCTATTTATAGATTTTCCTATTTGATCAAAATGAACCTAAACTATCCATCTCAAGATGAATATGTGTGGCCAATAATCCATTCAATTTTAGAGGATAAAATCAATAAATTCACTCATAAATATTTAGGATACAAAAGCATTAAAGAGGCATGGAAGGGCTTAATCAAGTATTTGTTGCACTTATGGCTCGTGGATACCACCTCATAGATGATGTAACTAGGTGATGTAGCTATTCAAAATCAATTTCCATTAATTGAATAATTAATAACATCCATAAAAAATCCACATATTCTCTTGGTTCAATTAATTAGCTTTAAACATGATTAATCAATTTTGGTGCAAATCTTAAAAATTGGTGCATAAATTAATCAAAATGTTGTATTATTGGATAAAAATTTGAATTTATTGGAATTAAAAGGTGATGTTAGATGTATTTCAAATATTATCCCATTTAGGATGTTTTCAACACAAAATAACAAAGGCACATGTCTCATGCAATAGAATTGGTAAAAAAAGCAATCCAGACCACCCAGTTGCAAAATCATCATTTTGACTCAGAATGAATTGATCAAAGTTTGGAATCACATAAAATTAATTTTCCCATATATGGATACATTGGCCTAAATTGGCACTTATCTATGAAAAATTCTAACCATTTAACATGTTTTAGTGTTTTAGGCCAAATTGTGATATTTAGTAGAAATTGGGTTGAAACTTGGTTGGAGGTCATTGGTGACCAGTTTTAGGTGTCTATAATTTTCCCATGTTTGAGAATGCATTGAAATATATAGTCATATTAATGTCTTCTCAAAGAATTAAAATTTATTATATGCCTAAAACTTCAATGACAATGTATGAATTATATGTGCCCCCTCAAGGGAATAGTTAGTAAAGGGGTTGGCAATCAATCCCTCAAAAAGAGGAGAATATTGGACCAAAAGGATGAAAATGATGGGGTGAAAACATAATGATGTACCTAAAGTTGGTAAAAATCACTGATAATTTAAGTGGGATGGTGTACAATGATTTGCCTAAAGGCAGTTATAAACATTGTACCTTGATAGTGGCAATATGGTATGATAACACAATGATTTTCCCAAAGGGGTTATAATCATTGAAAAGACGGATATACCCTAGTTAGGATAGAAAAATAGGATAAAACATTCCCATATTAGGTAAAATAAATTAAATGATGATAACACAATGATTTACTCAAAGGTGGTTAGAATCATTGAGAATGTAGGTGGGATGGTGTACCATGGTTTGCCCAAAGGTGGTTATAATCAGTGAACCCCAATTATAAAAAACATGATTGATAGATTATTATTGAAAACATGATGATGATAACTTGGTACAAAGTATAAAATTAATTAGGACAATCATTATTAGGGAGATGCTCATCCAAACTAACAAATGCTAAAATTCTTTCATTGTTTAATTACTCTATTTGGGATATGATTGGGAGTGGATTGGGATGGTACTAATGATAGTGCCAAGGAGATGTTAATGCTACCATTATTGAGTAGAATTCTTGAAGGTGATTTTTTTATATCATATGATGGTAGGCATCATGATATAACACCATGAGGACTATGCTAAAATATGCATAAGGACTGATTCCTTATTTAATAGTCAATTGTAAATAATGTACCAATGATAAAAATAATGATGATAATGTTGATGCATGAATATGGGTGGATTCAATAAGAGTGATTAAATAATTACCCAATGAACACACATAGACATAAATCAAGTTAACAGTGCTAAAAATAAACAAACATAC
This sequence comes from Torreya grandis, assembly GCA_037957365.1. Classification (NCBI taxonomy): domain Eukaryota; kingdom Viridiplantae; phylum Streptophyta; class Pinopsida; order Cupressales; family Taxaceae; genus Torreya; species Torreya grandis. The sequence goes on from JARHVA010005713.1 coordinate 428,514, forward strand.
ACACAAACAAACAACAAACAAAGAAATAAACAAGTAAAGAAACAAACAAAGAAATAAATAATAGTTAGTCATAACATTAGTACAAACAATGAAATGAACATTACCCCTTGAAAATAGGTGACAACTTAAGAAACAAACATAATGGGGGAATAGAAGAAAAGGAAGGGGGTGGCCAAACTATCTCCGTATGCACTAGAAAAGTGGGTGTTACCTAAATAGTTCTATGGATATAATATCTAACCAAAAACTTCAAGCCAAATATGTTCTAATAGGAACTAGGAAAAAATGATAATTGATGGAAGAAAAACATGATAGATGTGATATAAGAATAGGAATGATCTTAAAAAATTGTAAGTGTGAGGGATAAAAGGCCAAAAAAGAAGGGGAAACTAAGGAATAAGTGATTGGCCTATGACTTAGTGAGAGTTCCTAGAATCCTTAATGTAAAGAAAGGGTCAATGTTTTTGGATTTTCTAAATGATTCTCAAATGTTTTTGGAATTTTGGAAGTATCTTAACTCAGTTAATAATTATGAGACACTAATGGTCCGAGCTCATAAAATGGTGAGATCATGGCTTAGGTTACTCATAAAATGATGAGAATGTGGCTTAGGTTGCTCATAAAATGGTGAGAGTGTGACTTAGGTTGCTCAAAAAAATGGCAAAAGCGTGACTTAGGTTGTTCATAAAATGGTGAGAGTGTGGCTTAGGTTTCTCACAAAATGGTGAGAGAATGATGTAAAAGGAGGAATGAGATAACCTAAATGTGAATTCTATATGACCCACATAATCTTGAAATGGCCTTAGTTCACAGTAATTATACCTTTTAATAGATGAATCTGACTAGTGTAGTAGACAATTCAAATAAAATAGGAAAAGATGGTAAATGGCACAATATATCATATGAATGGTAAGGTAGTGTTTCAACTCATGAAAAAAAATTATTTCCCCTAATTTTCCCATATGCAATTATAATTAAGAAATAATGGATTAGGTTAATGATACTAATTTGCCCATATGTGGTTATAATTAGTACCATGACAATGAGAGAGAATGAAATAATAAATGAAGGATGTAACTACCAAATTTTTTTCTTAATAATCCAAAATATGGCCTTTATCTAGATTTCTTGAAATAACTATTGAAACTGATCTAATTCTATATTCTCCAAACATGAAACCAATGGATGAACCAATGTCAAATAGGTTAGGATAAGATGGATCAAAACATGCTTTGGTTGATAGAATAGACTAGAAGAATGGATAATTGATAGTATAGTGATAGGATGGTAATGTGATAGGATGGATGGTATAATATACAAAGAATATTATTATTTCTATGGTAAGAAGGTTGACCCCAAATGGTAAGGTGACTAGCTAGGTATGTGATAATGGTAAAAGGATACGTGACAATGGAAAATGGATATACAACAAAGTCATGGTACATGTTATTAGTTTATGATGGTTATTGGTTGTGGATGCATTTGGCCTAGGTATGGTAAATGGAATATGATTATATTATTCCTACTAAAGTGGAGATGCATGTCTTGATCAGTAAATGATACAAACAAAATAATCAATCATGTTAATTTTTATCCCATACCTTATTTAAATATCTATTCTATCAAGAACCTATTATAGATTTGGATACCAATGATGTTGTTGTGATCTTCATTAGTCATTTATTTTGTTTCCTTTAAACATCGAGACAAGGTATCTTTGTAGCCTCTACAAAGGAAAGTGTGGTTATGGATATTAAATAGGGATAAATGTTAGTTGATAGGTTTGATTGGGTGATAGAATGGTGGATGAAAATAAAAGGGATAATAGTGGGGAAATAAATAACGATTATGGTTTTTAGGCACACATAATGTTATTGATTCTAGATTCAACATAACTTTGTATGTGGCAGGGCTGAAGACATCTAAATATTCTCTTGATAAGACCAATTTTTTTTGTTATTTAGACCTAATAGTAGCTACCATATGATTATGTTGTATATTAGAATTTATATTGATTTGATATTTGATAATATCTTAATCAAATAATGAATGATTTTTTTACTTAGTTATTGGCACCTCGAAGAGGTTTCTACCAATGAAGTTGTCTTGATTTTCCCATAGTGCCACTAAAAAGGTTTCACTAAGGCACACTAATTTTGAAATTTGATTGTCATCTAACACCTCCAAAAAGGTTTCACTAGGAGATTGTTATTCTTCATGATTTTAATATTTGCCTCCTTGACAATATTCAATTGATATGTCACCATTCATTTAGTTCAACAAGGTGGGATTATATTAGTCCCAATTGACACTTGTGTGAGGGGAATATCGATGTAATTTCTATATTGGTTGATGGTAATGGAATGGGATGAGGCAGTAAAATCCTTGTAGAATATGTTAGGAAAAATTATGTCAATGTTGAAGTAATAATCCTCAAAAATCATAAAAGGATGAAAAATGTATTCAAATTGATCTATAAGGTATGTGTAACCAATGTTGTAACAACCACAAACATATTTTGTTTCTGAATCTGATTCTACCTCAAGGGAATCTAAATATAATGTTGACACTGACATTGATTCTAATTCTTATGCTAAATTTGATGTTAGTTTAATAATAGAACTTGAATTTAACTTTGATTATTCATTTGATGTGTAATATATTATAATTATGTCTTTTTTAATGTTTGGTATTGGATAAGTAATAGGATATGATGGCATAATGGGCTCCACAAAGACTATCTTGTCAAAGTTAGATTCTATAATCATGTGAAAAGGTCAAGAGATAATTCTATAGAAACTAGCTTATCAAGGAGATACTATTGAAAAATAGGTATATAATACGGGTAATTATTTTCCCAAAGGAAATTATAATCATTAAGAACTGAGTCAACAAAGACTGGCTCATCAGAGTAAGACTCCTTGATAATAGGAATAGGATTGGAACATGATTCATCATAGGTTGACTTATCACAAATGGTTGGTTCAACAAAAACATCTTGGATTGGTTGGTTTTCTTTGTCTTGTTTTAAAATAAATTATAAAATATTAGTTTTGAACATAGGTTGACCCTCAAATGATTATCTTGGTTGAATTATTGATTGGCTTGATTAGGGTATTGATTAGATTGGTTGGGGTTTTATAAAGTGGGGAATGATGAGCACTAGATGATTAATGGTCGATGGTTGGATAATGGGTGGGTGATATGGAGTTTGATTGCTCATATAAGCTAAAGGATGAGGTTTTAAAATAGAAATGGTATGTCATCATGGAGTTTGATTATTAATATAAACCAAAGGATGAGGTCTTCGAAGGATAAGTTTGGGGCATTATGGAATAGAAATGGTATAGTGTTGTGGAGTTGAATTGCTCACACAAGCCAAAGGATGAGGTCTTATAATATAAATGGTATTCCTTGGATGTTTTGGATCTTGGTAGCTTGCATAATCCAAAAAATAAGGTCCTAGAATATAAATAGTATAGTGTCATGGAGCTTGATTTCTCAAATAATCCAAATCATCCAAGCCTTACTCATAAACCATATCATCCCAGTCATGGTTTTGAGTTATATTTCAAGCTAGTTATTGTCTTTCTTCCCTATATTGATCATTTTAGGGAGGATATGGATCCATATCCCAAATAATAGTGTCTTTAATTGGGTCTTCAAAAAAGTATTCCTCACAAACCACTTCTTACTCAAAGATGTGATGATTATAATAAATTTTTTCATCCATTCTATAATAAATTTGATTATATGTGACTCTATCATAAGTGTAACTAGACATATCCACATTAATTATAAAGGCTCTAAAAAAAAGGCTGAGAGTTTTATAAACTCTAAAAAATAATGTCTAAAAAGATAAATAGGTTTAAACTTAGTCTAACTTGGTCAAAGGTGGTGGAGTTGTATCTCCAAAAATAATGGTTTAAAACTAGAGCTATGTCTCCAAAATGGTTTTTGAAAATACTTGGCATAAAATATTCTAATGTCAAAATGTTTAATGTCAAATGTCATACACACAAAAGGTAAAGTGTTTGAATAAAAATTGGTATATAAAGTTTGGGTCAAAGTATTCTAAATAAGGTCTAAAGTAGGAAATGGAAAAGAGTTGCTAGGTCTTTTATCCAAACGTGGAGTCAAAACTAGGCTCAAATAAGATATGCTAAGACTTTTGGCCAAATGATGTCAAAATATAAACTTTAAACAAGGGAATGATGTGATTTGATTTATTATAATAAATTAAGAATAACTTTGACATAGACCTAATACATGAAATTGAACATAAACATGATCAGTTGGTATAAGTTACAAGACATAAGGCACCTAGAGAAAAGGTTGTGTTCTCCCAAATAAAGGCATAAACAATGATGAGGATTGGCTTTAAACAAATAAATAATAGTTTTAAAATTTGGGTAATTAATTAACCTAAGTTATGTAACCTAAAAGAGAATGACCTGTGTATCTTTCCCTATGAGTTAAGGCCTAAACATAAATCAATCAATGTTTGGATCCAAAAAATTTAAAAGTATATTGAAAACTCAACATTTAAAGACTAGGATTTTGATGACCAAAAAGTTAGACAAGATTGGATGGCATAATGTCACAAAATAATAATCTAATAATACACATTGATTCATTTAAATAATGATGACTGGGATGTGAGACAAGATTTTTTTTTGAAACAATTTAAGCATCACAACAGCATTAGTACTCCATAAATGTGTCAAAAATAGTTCATGTTTCAAAGACTTTAAAGGCAAAAGACATGAAATGATTTGGGTAGCATAATGTTAACCATCTCAACCAAGTTTCTAGCTCAATGTTTTCACACAGATATTTTCTAAGTTAAAGTTAAGGTGTCAAATGTATGGCATAATGCTTCCTCAAATAATGTAATAATGTGGACACACAACTCATTAAAAACATGGTTTAAATAACAGGTTCTATTTTTAATATGCCAAACAATAAAATGACAAAATATAACTAAGTATTCATCCTAAATATTATCAAGGTGTGGCAAAGTGGGATTGTCTAAAACTAATTAGTTTTAGATTATATATATGGATCCCATGTGTACTAACTTTCACATTAGCACACAAGTTAAGCAACACATCATTTTGGTCCAGTAAAATGGCTTGTTGTGGAAAGGTCTAGTCGTTTTCACAACCATTACATTTGTTGTTTTCTTAGTGTAGTGAAATTTATAATATGATCATACGTCCCAGACTTAGCCTCTACTAACAAAGATGGTTTGATCACTGAAACCACCATCTTAATGAGTGGATCCCAATTTATATACCCCCCCTGGAGAGGGGTTAAAGACAATGTTGGGAGATGAAACCATAGATCAAAGCTTATCTATAAAACTTATGAGAGGTAATGAAGTCCACCTCATAATCCAAAATGAGTGAAATGAAAAAAAACTATGTAAAAAGGTTTTATGGTTATTTATAGATCACCCAAGTCATATGGGTCTTAGGGAGAGCCTTCATAACATCCTTTTTACACCTTTGGACTAAGGCATAATTTTCAATGAAGATGGTGATTTTTATCCCACAAGTTCCCTATATGGATGGTGGGATAGCATACAGACACTTCTTTTTTGCACAAATAATTCTATCTAAGCAAATGATAAATAACTTCCATTAAAAAAATGTTGAAAGTGAGTTCAAATTTAAGACACTAAAATGAAATATTTGGTGGTGTTCTTTATCCCCTTGGCCTTAATTCACAAAACTTTTGAAAAATAACCACAAAAACTAATCAAATAAGCATCCATGTTTTTATTTAAGAACCAAACAAAAGATTCCTAATTATTTTTAAGCATCCAAAAGAGGTTTAAAAAATACTTAATTTATCTTGATTTGATCCTTTATCAAGTATGTCCTATAATAAAAATTTTAGGGTTTTATTTAGATTTGAATCTCTTTTATGAATGAATGCAAACTTATAAAGTATGATCTTGGGTTTGCATAGTAAAAAACTGCAACTCCAAGTCTAATACTACAAATCTGTAAAACTACTAATGGTTAAAAAATATCAGAACTCATGATTTAGATAATAAAAATAGATAAAATAACTACTCTAATAGATAAAACCATAAGTTACATGGCAAAACCATAACTTTGAGAGTTGTGATTTTGTCACTTTACCCCCAATGGATAGGCTAACCACTAGTGGTTTAGCCATAAAACCATGACTACAACCGATGATATTGTAACTTGTAAAATCATGGTATTACAATATAGTGACTATCGAGTCCTATTATTTAAATATATTAACTTGAATTGTAGACAAAGAACACGTTATGACTATAATAAAAAACTATGACTATGTCAATTATAGTTTTGTGGTACAGAGGACAAAATCACACGTTCACATTGACAAAATTGCTACTTCTAAAAAATATATATTTCTCAAAATTTTCATACACTTTGGCCACAAATTAAAATATTATTCATGAAAATGGTTAGTATTAGAATTATAGGTGCCATTTAATCAAATTCATGGGGTGCTGTCCCACTGAGCATGCCATTTGTGAACATAGGAATCTGATAAGGGGATATTAATATCATGTTAGTATAGGAAACCCAAATTTAATAACACAATAATAGATAACACCTTAAGCCTAGATCAAGGGGGGTGAGAATAATAATAAATATATGATAAAAACACAACTAAAACATAAAAAACCAAACGTTTTACCTTCCTTATGTCTCCAAGATGACTTTTTGAAGTGGCTTTCTCAGCTTTTGCTCAAGGGGTCTTCATTAATGGAGCTTTGGCTATTATCCACCTCCTTTTAGCATCATTATATTTTTTTATTTGTCTTGTGAAGCTTGACTTAATAATTTGGCATAATAACACTATATAAAAAACATTTTTGAAAGCATTTGAGCATGATAACTTTGGCTTGAGAGAACTTACAATTAGGAGTGTGAGGCCTTCTATTTATAGATTTTCCTATTTGATTAGAATGAACCTAAACCATCCATTTCAATATGAAGACTTGTGGCCAATAATATATTCAATTTTGGAGGCTAAAATCAATAAATGCGCTCATAAATATTTTGGATAGAGAGGCATGAGAGGGCTTAATCAGATATTTATTACATTTATGGCTTATGGATGCCACCCCATAGATGATGTCACTAGGTGATGTAGTTATTCAAAATAAATTTGCATTAATGAAATACTCAATAACCTCCATGGAAAATCCACTTGAGCTCTTGATTTAAATTAATTATCTTTAAACATGATTAATCAATTTTGGTGTAAATCTTTGAAATTAGTGCACAAATTAATCAAAGTGGTCAAAATGTCATATTATTGGAACAAAATTTGAATGGATTAGAAATATAAAAATATGTTATATGCTTTGGAACCATTATCTCATTTAGGATATTACCAAAACAAAATAACAAAGGCATGTGTCTCATGTAATAGAATTGGTAAAAAAGATTAATCCAGAGCACCCAGGTGCAAAATCATCATTTTAAATCGAAATGAATAGATCAAAGTTAGGAATCACATAAAATGAATTTCCCCATTTAGGGATACATTTTATTAAATCATCACTTGTCTATGATAAGCTCAAATTATTTAGTGTATTTTAGTGTTTTTAGGTCAAATTGTGATATTTGGTAGAAATTGGGCTAAAGCTTGGTTGGAGGTCATTGGTGACCAGTTTTAGGTGTCTATAGGACGTCATGATTACTATGTCTATTGAAGATGTTATTGGTTAGGAGTAATTTTCATATGCAGTGTAATCTAATTAAATAGTTTTTTCACCATTTGTACATGTTAAAACTTTGTTTCTCTATTTTCCACAACATTCTTGTGATTAAACATCTCGGGTTTGTCATAATTACTAGCTTGTGCCAATTGTGATGGTTGCACTTAGACTTGGTGCTGATTTTATATATTGTTTTGGTTTTGATTTTGGTTATGATTTAATGAGGTAATTTTAATGATCCCTTTGATAATAAGGTCTCTTTAAATCAATAAACATTTGCCAATGATTTATTATAAAATGTGTTCACACTATAGATCTAGATGGTAAGATATCTTGTTATGTAGATTATTTGTAAACACAATGTCTAATTGTTTGTCAAGTAGATAGTAGGTGAAGTGATTGTAAAATTATATTCATCATTATAGATAACTTATAAAACTTTCTCTAACCTTCCATTTGGCTTGTATCAATTCTACCAGTGAAATCTCATGCTTGAGATTGTAGGAGAAGTGTTGCAAAAACTTATTAAAAGATCATCAAAATTAGATACTAAATTCTTAGGTAATTTTAAAAATCATTCCAATGCTTTTCATTCTAAGCTAATTGGAAATAATAGTAGAAGGTATATGTCATTATAGGCCATTGGTTGGAATGCAACAAATAATTCCATCAAATGGGCCTTGGGGTCACCTTTCCCCTTGTATTTGTCAAATTTTGGTGGTTCTTACCCTAGAGGAAATGATATTTAAAAATAATCCATGTTTAATTGGTAAGATCACATGACATCTAATTTAAAATTTTGGGTTTGTTTCCTATCTTGGATGGCAGTAATTGTATCCTTCATTTTTTGTAGTTCTTTAGATAGTAAACCAATGGGAACATTGGTTTGAAGTGGAGGTTGGGAAGTCAAAAGTATATTACTTTGATTGGGGTATAGTGGTGGAATATATTGGGTAATGTTAGTTTAGTTTGGTAATATAACAATAATATGTCTACATAGATTAGGATGTGATTGTTAGAATTTCATCCATTTTGGATTGATATTCTAGTTAGTATTGGGTATATGGGCTTGAATTTTGTGAAATTGTAATTGAGAGGGAGGAAGATGGTTGTATTGTGCCTATTGAGGTTGAATGGGGACTTGCTTCCAATTATTGAAACCTTTCTTATTAAGGGAAAATTATGAACCAAGGCCCTATGATTGATTTTGTGGCATATCCATCATGAAAGTTAATTGTTGCCTAATTGGTACTTATGGAACATTGGAACCTCTTGGTCATACAAATCCTTTTTGGTAAGTAAATTCATTTTGGAGATTCAATAATTTTCACTAACCAATACTTGAACATTATTTATTTAACATCATTTTTATTGTATTGACATGTTGGTTTATGACTGAATAGGTATGTTCATCGCTACCTAGTAAGATGGAACATTCATTTCCCCCTGTTGAGATAGAAAAAAGTTTTATCTTTATTGCATGGGTATGTTGGGATATTCATGTTGTTTTGGAATGTTAGTCATCTCCTATTGTGTTAGAGTAATATTTAAAACATTTTATTGTGGCATGGCATTGGTTGTTACTTGGATAATTAATCCTTGAGGTTGGGTGCCTAAATAACTAGTTAGTTTTAGGATTAGAGGTAGTTTTCTTGTCCCCTACATTTGCGAACCACTTATGTTGTTAATTAAAGGCATATTTTTCTATTGACTAGTTTTTTGTACATTTAAACCACTTTGGTATAGATTGGATGTCACTTACATGTTATCCACTATGTTGGGATCACTATTTGACATGGAAGTAGAAGATACTTCTTCAATGGTGGGGCATTGAACATGTCTCCAACTAAAGTGTTTTGTGCAAATGGGTGTATACCATGATTTCTTAGCTAGTCAATTCAATTAAGACTCCTTTTGAAGGAGATAAATCAATAAGATAAGCATTTTACATGTTCATATTGTTTAAGTTACATGTTAAGTTTAAATATGTATTGTATGTTGTCTACATCTATATGAAGTGGTTTTTCATGAAGCCCTTTCCTATGATAAGCATACTAGGGTCATCATAAGGCATCAACACTATGGAATGAGGGTTGATAAAATATTCATCTTCATTAGTTTGATTTTGAGGTATGTTTTAAGGTCCTCTTACCAAAATTGGAATGTTTTCATGGGAACAGTCTTCGAAAAACTTAGTAACCTACCTCTACATCTCTAATTAAGAATTTTTCCTTGTTTACAAGCAAGTGATGATCAAATAAGTAAGGGTCATATTTTTATGGCATTGTAACATAATATGGTTACCATTGGACTTGTTCTACAACTAAAAGTATGCTAGCCAATTATTATGCCATCTATTATTGGTCTTATTTTAAGTATGGATGGAGGCATGTTGACTAAATAATGGGCCAAAAGACCTTGAATCTATTCCCAAAATTAAGTGTTGTAAGGTGGATAAGGATCCATATCAAAAATGACATCTTCTCCATAAGTGTCTTAAATAAATTCTTCTTACATGACAAGATAACTATGCCCTAGATTGTACATGATATCACTATGTGTATAATTAGACACGGTCAACTCAATGGTGAATGCTTCACCATAAAAAACATTTAGAGCTATAAAAAATATAAACAATAATTTATATAAATACAAAAGGTTTAAAATTGATCTAACTTGGTCAAAGGGATAGAGTTATATCTCTAAAATGGTTTATGAAAAAACTTGGTATAAAATATTATAATGTCAAATATATAACGTTAAATGGCTCACACAAAAAGGTTGAGTGGAAGAAATAAAAATGAAATACTAAACTCTATGTCCAAAGTGTTCCAAATAGATTTAATTTAGTAAAATTAAAGGTTGTTATGTCTTTTGGCCAAATGCAACATCAAAAGCTAGGCTCAAATGAGGCATGTTCTAGGACTCTTGGCAAAACATGGCATTAAAAGATAGACTTGAAATAAAGGTGTATTTAATATAATAAAATTTTTACACTTTGGCATAATATAGGAACTTGAATTTAGACATGAAATTGGTCAAATTGGTATGAGGCACAAAATAAAATGAACTTGGAGATAGACTATTTTCTCCCAAATAATGGTACAAATAAATAATTTTCAAATTAGGTTAAAGAATTAACATAATTTATGCAACACAAAAGAGAAATATCAATATCTAATCCAAAACTAGATAAATCCTATATATAAATCAAATAATGTTTAAATTCAAACTTGTCAAAGTTAATTAAAAACTCAACTTAAGAAAACTATGCTTTTTGATCACATAAGATAGATAAAATTGAATTGCATAACGTCACTAGACAAAGACCCTAAAGGAATACATTGTTTGGTTTAAAATGTTAAACATGGACATAATATAAGATGAGTTTATGAAATTATTTTAGTAGTGTAATGACATTATCACTCTCTAAAGATGTAAACAATGGTTGGTTTCAAAAGACTTCAAGGCATAAAACTTTAATTGATTTGGCTAGTGTAACATTAACCACTTTAATCAAGTAACACACACAATGTTTTTGACACAAAAATACTAAGGTAAATCAAGGTGAAAAATGGATGGCATAACATCTCCACAAATAATTGAGTAATGTGGACACAAGACTCATTTTGATGTTACATAAACATACACAAATAGTTTTAGACTCAAAAGATCAAGAAAGCAGAGGAAAAATACCAAATACAACTAAGTAAATCATCCTAATCCCTAAACTAACAAGGTTGCCTCATATTTTTGAAATCCATAAATATACCTACTCTTGGGAGGATTTTAAGTGTTAATATAAAAATAAAAATGCATGAAATAGTAAGGTTTTTACACCCACCCTCTCCCATGAGATTATATGATGACATTGAACATTGGGATAATCACCTTGCATCAACAATATTTCCACAAAAAGTGGGATTTATCTAAAACTTAAAGTTTTTTACCATCTAGATGGTCTCAAACATGGATAGCATTATAAATGCCTCACATCAATTGAATTCATAACTATTAACTTACTATGCAAGGGTCTATTCCTTTTCATAGTGATTTCATCCATGTACTTCTTAGTGGAATCCCTTGGTTAATCATATTTGACTTGGGTTTTCATTATGAAAGTAGAGGTTAGCCACTCAACCATTATATCTCATTGTATGCAGTCCCTAATTTGTATACCCCACCATGGAGAAAGGTTGAAATAATTCTAGGAGATGAAATCCCAAGTCAAAGCTTCCCTAAATAAATCATGAAGAATCTATTAACTCCCCTTCACAAGCCATCTTTCATGAAATAAATGACTAAGTGGTAAGACTTTAGAGGTGGTTTTTAGATCACCCAAACCATATGGATTTTGGGGAGAGCTTAGACAAAAATTTTTACATGCCTTGGAATAGGCATAAATTTTAAGTTAAAAGGCAATTTTGATCATTTAAGTTCCTTACAAGGGACGAGGGGAGACCATACATTCACTATTCATTCTACACAAATAAGCAAACAAGTATCAAACATTTTCAAGAATTTGAAATCTAAGTGAATGTCAATTTTATGCACCAAATTTAATGTTTTATTAAGTTCCTTGGCCCCTTAGCTTAAGTGTAAAAACCTATAATAATGTGCATAAAATAACTTAACACAAATCACCCAAGTTCATTTTAAACACTTAGAATCAAATGTTCAAGACTTAGCAATTCATTTTAGGTACCAAAATGAAGTGTTCAAGCATTTAAACTTACAAATCTATATTATAATACTGCCTTTGTCCTACAAGAATTAGAGATTTTGCTTTTTATTTTAATCACATTAATGGATGATCAAATAATTTTTAATATATAGCTCTTAGGTTTACATAGAGCAAAACTGTAACTCTACAAAACTGTGAGTTTTAGTGCAATAACATAAATTTTGAGGAAACAGAGCATATCTTATAAAATCACTACTCTATATGTAAAAATGCAACTAGAATGAAATTTTTTTAACTCTTAGAGTTTAAATATTTCAACTTAACCATGATGGCTAGCCTAACCACTATTAGTTAGTTGTAAAATCATAACTATAAAGGCAATATCATGACTTGTAAAGTCATAGTAAAAAAATATCACAACTAAAAAGTCATGATATTACAATATCACCACTAACTCCTATGAATAGAAAAAGTGTTAGTGTAAACCATGGTGGTTATATTCAAATCCTCTAAAAGATAGAGCCAAATCAGAACTATATAAGTTGTGGTATCGTTGTCTAGAGAATAAATTTGTGATTTTCCAAAAAATGTCCTTTAACTTGAATTTTTCAAATTCCTTGGATAGCAAGATCAAATTTTGACAAGACAATCATTAGTAAAATGATCTATAATTATTTAAGATAAAATTTATGTGGTGCATGTCCCACTAGGAATGCAATTTTTGATCAAGGAATTTGATAATAGAGTGGAGGTTAAAATAAGTGTTAGTCCATGAAAAAGTGAAATCAACACACTAACATGCTAACATCTCTAAAATTAGATCTTAAGGAGAGCATAATGGAATAAATAAAATTGAAAAAATAACTAATGTAAATACTAACAATCTTTATATTCCTTGAGAGATCAAAGTGATTTATTCATGGCTTGATTAGTTTGTGCTCAAAGAGTCTTTGGCAATGGAGTTTTCTTTTCTCCTTCTCTCCTTGGCACCATGGTTGGCTTGTGGCTTATGATTTTTTGGTGGCTTGGCTCAATATTTTTACATTATTATATTATTTTCATGAGTCTTATGCAAAAAAAATTATTATAACTCTACAATATCCAAGATCTCTAAATGAAGAGGCAAAGGCTTGTATTTATAGGCTTATGAACTAACCCTAACTCAAGGTGAGTTAAGGTGTATTTTAAACATAGAATGGGTTATGAAATAACCTAAGTGAGTCAATTAACCCTATTAGAGTTAAAATGTGTCAATAATTAATGATTTTCAATGAATAGGCATGGGTGAGATATTTTTAGATATTTTAAAAGACTTGACAACTCACAAAAGGTAATCATAAAAAAGCTAGGATATTTGCATTTTTGAACTTCCTTTTCTAGAATTTAATTAATTTCTCATGGATAAATAAACTATAAATTTAATTTAGTTTATAATTTTAATTAATTATTATTAGAATTTTATCATTTCCAATAGTTGATTTAGTTTCATGTGTACACTTTCCCCACTTCCATTAGGCCAAATTGCATGTTATGATGTCACAAGATGATTAGAGACGAATCCATGAGAGGTTTTTATTTATTATGATAGGATACCCCAATTAGTGATGTCTCAATTATATTTTTAGCTTTGATGAATGATGCACAAGAAAATATGGGATGTTCAGTGATTCTTAGGCTTAATTTGCAAAGGTTTCTATGAATGAGTCTAATGTCTAGTCAAAGGCCATTATTGGCCATTTTTAGGTGTCTACAAATCCCACATAAGGGGGAGAAATAAATTATTCTAAGTCCCTATTTTTATTATTGTCTATGTAGGTATTTCGCATTAGTATATGGGTCTTTGAGGTCAACTCAAATTCACTTGAGTACACTAAACGCTATTTCTCAAGGTCAAATGTCCAAATTAGAAGACTTAGGGTTTTTAGTTACATACTAATATCCAAAAATTATGCACATGATACAAACATAGAATATACAAAATTAAAGTTAACTCTAATAGGTACATGTAAAATTTCCAAACATGACATATACCTCATTGTAAATAGAAGCATCAAAACTATAATAGAATCATTGATGTCAGTGTCTAGATTTTGATAGTAGTGTCCAAGTGGCTAGAGAGCTAATTTATGGAATATAAAAAATCATAAAGGAGAATCATCCTATTTTATTTCATGAATGTATCATTAAATTCTACATGTACATCAATGAATAATCTAAGTATCATTTATTTTTCATATTTGATATTTTACTTTCATAATTTAGCATTTTATCTTAATGTTTTCAATATAAAGTATTTAATTGGCTTAATTTTATAATAGTTTATAAATTTGATTTTCTTATCCCCCTAACCCATCCAAAAAAGGTTAAACATATGGTAATCTTAACCTTTGAGTATTATTACACAACCATACCTTACGCTAGGAATATCAACTTTCTAAGGTTTCATATTTTATACTTAGTTTATTCTATTTTGTATCATAATCTTGATCCGAATCATAAGTATATCAAAGGTAAAAGGAAAACTTATTCCATGAACAAATTTTTGAAATTAAGCATAACCTATGAGCAATAAGATTCATATTTGCAAAGCTATATATATAGAGAAAAAGAAATAAGAAACCTTATCCAAGCCACATGGACACAAAAGGCATGTTCAACACTTTTTATTACCCCATCTATACTTATAGCTTTTAATGTTCATCATCTTATTCCCACTATTTTCTCACATCTCATATTGGATACCATTTTCTATGTTATTAATAACTAAGTCAGTATATCATTAAGATATTCAACATGTTTCTCCTCTATATACCAAAATATAATGAGATACACTTGTGCCCAATCTTCTTTTATTTAGTCATATAAATTTTTTTAACATTAAAAAATATGTCATAGATTATTTAAAAATATTAAGGTTATTTTCCCCTCATGTAAATACTTATAATCAAGAAAAGTTCCCTCATTTCATTGATCTAGTCAAAATTATACACCTACCACTCTTGGGTTTCAAAATGATGAAAAATTACAAATGATAATTACATCTCTTCACAATTTAACAATTCATATTGGTCATGTTATATCTATTATTAATACCATTGGATATGTCCAATGGCAAGTTTCAATTATCAATTT
This sequence comes from Torreya grandis, assembly GCA_037957365.1. NCBI lineage: Eukaryota > Viridiplantae > Streptophyta > Pinopsida > Cupressales > Taxaceae > Torreya > Torreya grandis. Next base: position 444,065 of record JARHVA010005713.1, read on the forward strand.
AAAAATTTATCATGCAAATTTACTATTAATGATAACATCGTCAAAAATCAACTTCTCACTGAAAGTATATTTGAATATCCTAATCCATAGGAATTAATATTACCCATGTTACCTTTATTTTTTCATCATGAAGACCCATCCAACCATATACTTGAATATGTACATTATTTTGGTCATTGGGATAAGTACATATGCATATTATTTTAAAAAATTCCTATAAGATTAACACGAGAAGCTTAGGATTGGTTATATGGTCTTCCCAATGGTTCCTTATCCACTTTCAAGCAATTATATGACATTTTTCTCTTATATTTTAATAAGCACAATGTGCCTAAATTTGTATTATACCATTTTCAAATTTTAAAGAAACATGGTGACGAGTCTCTTCGATTATGCTATTTAGTTTAAGAATGCATCACACTCTTTAACATTTAGGCCTTTAGATTTGGAATTACAATTCATATTTATCAAATTTTTTTTATACACTTAAATAAATAACATCATAAAATCATTATTTCTTTCAAAAGCTTATATCTAGATGTGCACAAGTATGCATGTGATCTAGTCAACAATAATAGCTAATTACATGCCTCTTATTTTGAAATCAAAGGTTCATCAAACGTGTGTAAAACACATGAAATTATTATAATAATATAATGTAAAAATTAGTTTCATTCCAACTTGTTATGTGACACATTTTCATAATGAAATCAATAAGGTGGTAAAAATTAACAAACATATTGTGAAAAAAATCCAAATTTAGCCATATCAAGATACCCTTGAAATAGTTTTACTGATATTAGTGAAAAAAAACTAATTACAATACCCACTACTTTATATTATACAATTTCACATCTTCTCCATAAATAAGAAAAATCATTATGTGTCTATCATCAAATCATAAGACATGATATAGACAATTTTACTATATCTCAAGAATAAATCCAAAATTAAAAACATGAGGGTATTATTGTCATAATAAAAACTCAACCAATCCTTGATACTACAAAAATTTAGAAAACATCCACTAAAACTTTATCAATTAAAAAATGTCCTTGATAATTGATTTAACAATTACAATATTCATGTGCAGAACTTATTTTTGGCATAATAATATTGAATCTACACAATTGGACAATCATTATAGTATAAATATGTTGCCTCGAATGGGATATATTATGAATGATTTACATCATAAAGGAAATTTTAAAGACTTGTTAGGATACATCATATTAGCAATTGATTTTGGACCTAAGGCTATCCTTGTAAAGGTTTGGATCATAATTCATTCATATCAACACCCGTTTACATTGGGAAGATTGTAATACCACATGATGATGATACAACTTAATCAGTATATAAAGACAAAAATCATGTTATCTACCTATATGAATATAATATATTTGATTTTGATGAAGATGATTTGCCAAATTATCCCAAATAAATAAATTCTTGCAAATAATTAAAAAAATTAAAAAATTAAAAAAATAAAGAAAAACAAGAAAATACAAAAACATTCAAATAAATTTAAAAAACTTAGCATTTGCATGTTTATTATATTTTTTAATATGTTGTTTGATTTATGGTATTAAATATCATATTATTTTCCTTTCTATACATACATATGTTTTACATGTACTTGAGTGTGATACATACATACACTATATCCATGATACATTAGCATACAAATGTTGGACATTTCTTCTACCCACATGAAACACTACATTATGGTCATGTATTTATAATAATCATGATAGATACATGTTACATTTTTATAATCAGTTTACATTATCATGTTGAGATTATATAATATCACTTATACATGTTTATACTCATGCTTACATCTTACATGGTGTGGTAGATATTTGAGGTCTAGATTTCACCCTAGTTGGGAAAGGGATTGTTCAGGTCCTCTACCCAAATCTATCTCAACATGGGACTAATCACAGGCTATGGGTATCTTATAATGGGGTCAGACCTCTAGGAATTTTAATGAGTCTAGATCATATGATGCATAATTTTAGCCCATTTCCACTACTAAAACCTACTAATGACCAGGTAAAAGGGAGAGAGATAACTTGAAACGGAAACCTAAGATAAAAAATGTGAGGCACCTAAATTATGGCTGATCCACTCCATTTGATCTCTAATTGAACACTAATGAGATAATTAAAAGACTATATCCAAGACTCCAAGTATCTATCATGCATAAGTGTTTCATGCAAAGGTCCACCAAATGATCACAAGTTGAAGAAAGTGATGGAGAGGTCTAATGCAAGACACTAACCAGTAAATGTATCCACATGCAATATCTAATAAAAATATATAGAACACTAAACATGACTTGCATAAAAATATGAACTAGTAACTAGGTGATATTAGGACTTATTAAAGGAGAGATTTATACCACATATGCAAATCAAACTGACATGTACACACTATACTAGAATGATGAAATCTAAAAATAGTCTTGTATTCATCTCAAGAGGTTACAAGCTCAATATTGGTAGATTTTAGTCATGCCCAAGAGAGGGAATAAAGGGGTCATTTTTTAAGATCAAAAGCTTCTATACAGTAAAAAAGGGAGAGAGAGAGATGGGAACAATGCATAGGAGAGTGGAGAAAGGATCCTAGTCATGTGGTAGTATCTCATTGATTTATTTATGTGCACATACATTCCTTTAATAAGGATTAATCCTTACAAAAATCTAACCTACTTTTATCCTAATAATCTTTTAGATTTACCCATTGGCTGAGAGATCCACTAGAAGACAATGGCTTATTTAGCATGATGACTAGGTCTATTTGAATGGAATCAATGATCTAACTACTCCAACCACCAATCCACCACCTTAGGACCCTAATACACTTAAATTAATTATGAAGATAAAATCCTTAAATCATATAATTGACAAAGTCATTTCATGAATGGAAATCAGTAACTTCTTTGTCGATGATAGAGCTACATGGATAGATGAGACCATTTGCATTTAATCAGATATCTGCTCCATTTATATGTTTGGATCATAGATCTATTTTATATATAAAAAACCAATCTAAGATTATTTATTTTATTATAAATATTATATTAATATATATCTATAGACTATATGGCCCCTTTTGGATCTTATTAGGTCCATATAGACCCCTTCTATCATTATAGGAATCGAGAATTCATATATATGCATGGACTCTTATTTTAATAATGGTGAACATAATCATAAGATAATGCTACAACCTTAAAAATATGGACCATATATGTTATAAATCTATGAACTAGAGGTTTGTATTGATTTCTAATGGCATTCTTATATGCTTTTAATCACCTGACTACATTATTATATCTCTTATGCGGTGTTTGATCGATCCCTAATGGTAGAATGTTAACCCTATAAGACCTACTTGTCCTAGTCAAAAATTGGTCCTTGGCTTGAAATTCATCAAAAACATGGGCTTTCCCTTTATTCATTGGCTATCAAAATCGAACTTGGATAATTGATATGTTGACCCATCTTGCTTTTTTAGATCTTGTTATCTAGATGACTATTGGTCATTGATCTTTTACTAGTTGAATGCATTGTTGACACTTGTCATATATGCATTTACTCTTGGGATGTACTAACCTATTTGACCACTACTCACCATTATATCTAGATATATGATCAAATTCATGCTATCAAATCTATTTGGGGCCCATTATTTAAAATCTAATGGCTAATTCATGAGCTTTATTTTAATGTATGTGCTCCCATTATTTGATGTTTGAATGACCGTATTTAATGTCCATGTGATCATCAAATTTAAACCACAATCAAGTTTTTATGTCTTAATTTTGACATCTACATGAATTTCAAATATTTACATGTGATCATAAATGACATTCACATGGATATCACTTCTTAAACATAAATGGTTTTTTTCATAGCTTGACTTTGACACTTGCAAGAATGTCTTGCTCTGCATGACCAAATTTTAATGCTCATAACTTGAGCTAAGAATCTTTATGTACTTGAAATTTTTAGTATATTATCTAGGAACAAATATCTCCATGGTTCTATAATATTTTTTCTTGAGTGACTTTATGAGGTGCATTTATAAAATTCTTGAGAAAGTTGGTTTAGTCTGGTTCCTCGTGATGTCTTGATGACACTCTAGTCTGTAAAATTTACCAAATTCATCATTTGATCAATAGTTCAAGATTATAATGTATTTTTGAAACATTTGTAACCTATTCATTATCCTAAATGCTTAAACACCATGAAACCTACTTAGATCTTTCATCTATAATTATATACCTATTTTTGTAAGATCAATTAAATCACACTTTAATCTTGCTTAAAGTGTTTCAAAATATTTTCAATAGCATGATCTTCTCCTCAAGTCATTTCATCCTTCTTTCCATAAGAACTCTACTCAAATTTTCAAATCTTGGTATGTGTGCCAAAAATGGCCAACATCTTTGGTAACTCAGAAGGGTTGCATGCCTATCTATGCAAGGGAACCTAGACCACTTGTATTAATCCATTTGGCATGGAGTTTCCTCTCTGGTTCAACATATTGATCTATAGTTGGAAATAGCTACCAATATTAATCTAACCTTTCTTGAAACAAATAGGGACAATAAGGAACAAAAAAACACAAAGTGTGCAAGGCACTTATTGAAGGGAAACTAACCTAGAATAAAATAAGGACAATAAACAAATGTGATAGAATAACACTTAGAGGAATTTAAAAAAAAAACTATCCTAATTATGTATAGCTTAAAACTATATTTACCTTTCCTCTTAGATCAAAATGAAAGCTTTAAAATTCCCTTACATCATGAGATGTGGAAATCAATGAGGCATGAACCTCTTTGAATCCTGGTCTTGATGCCTGACTTTTCTTTGTTCCATCTATCAACTTCTTTATCATGATGCTCAATGAGAACCAAATATCTCCAAATATGTTAGCTATGTGCACCTAAATAGTCTCAAAATCTTCATATGGATCCTCAACCATGACCTCCAATGGTGGTTAAAAAAGTCATAACTCCTTGGTATCCATGGTGTCCTCAGTAAGACTAAGTTTCTTCTTGGTTGTAAGCTCTCCAAGCTTATCAAAGAGTTCTATATATTCTACCCAATATTTTTTGTTGTCCTCCATGGGAAACTCTTTGTCCACCTTTTCAAGTACTTGACCCTCAACTTGGAAAAGATTTCAAAGCTCTTAAAAGAGCTTCATTTATAGTTTCCAATTATATTTATACTCCTTATCATCTAGAACCTCTAATTCTTCAATATTATATTTTTGATGTATGAGGTCATCAAATTGGGGTCCTCTCTCATCAATACCAACCTTCTCATTATGATTTGGCATCTCTAAAGTACCACTACTTTCCTAAATCTCCAAAACATTAATGGAATATTCAAATGAGAATTTGACCTACTACATTATCCCATTATCCAAGTCTACCATATTAAGTTCATCGATATCACTCATGAAATCATGGTAAAGCTATTTTTAATGGTCTTATTCTTTAGGAATGCTCTCTACCTTGGCAATGGTTCTATGTGAGTTTCTTCATGGATACCTTCCAAGGAAATATGAGCTTGTACATGATCTATATCAGCTACCACAAGATCTTGAGAAAACTCTTTATCTTGGGAAATTGATATGTGATCAAGAGGTTCTTGAGAAATAACCTCTTGATGCACATCTAAAACTTCTTCCTATTGGATCTCATTTCTAACTTGCACTTATTCCTGAAACTCATCTTCTTTGACACTATGAAGGAATGAATCACTCTCACTCTTCCCAAGTGGTGTTACAATGATGATGTCCTATTTTGACTCTAATAATCCATCATTATCATTTATAAACTCAACATGAAGTTTATTGCTTACCTCTTCAAGGAGCGGCATAGGCTATTTTTGGGATGACTCCAAAAGAGATGAGATATATGTGACACCTCCTTGGTCTAACTACTTGTCTTGGATAGTCATGTCCTCTTCCTTCTTTTGAATACTTCTTTGGATGAATTTATAAGATGGAAATGACATAGATTATTGAGGAGGGAGAGGTGGGGATTGAATGGATTTGGATTTTCTTGACTACATGATTTGGTTCTAATATGGAAAAGAGAGAGGTTCTTCTTTACCCTTTTGATTTTGGTTCTCTTCCTCCTTCCTTGTCTTCAACTTCTACTCTTTGATTTACTTGTATATATTCTCTTGGAATAGTTGCTATTTAAGATGGTTAGGGGATTCATGAGGATAAGGAACACAATGAGACTCGTGAAGAAAGTTAGGGGTCTTTTAGCTTATCCTTAATATTTGTAATGTAATAACTTATATCCATCATCTCACCTATAATGTTGTTCCACTTTGCTCTCTCAATAGGTGACCATTCTCCTTTCACTTATTGCAATGACTCTCTCACATAATGGATGTAATGATTAGGGACACTTTGGCCATTATAGTTTTGTGAGGACAATTTTAGAGAATGTTTGTCAATACTCACTAAAGTCTTCTTAAGTGCTAGTATGGATGGTTCATCATAGGGTTGGTAGGGGAAATATCAAGATGGGATTGTTGTTTATATGGAGGATTAGGGAAATACTCTTACATGTATGACTGATATAGATCCTCATGTTGTTGGTGAGGATCATGAGGAAGTTAAGATCCATTACCTTGATAATAAGGACCATGAGAATCTTGAAAAGGTTCCTCTTTGCTTTGATATAAATCTTGGTAGGGATGATTAAGCTCATATAAATAATGGGGACCAAATTGGGGTTGTTGATTAGGAGGTGGATAATAAGTATACTCACCATAGTTGTTCATATTAACCTCATATGTCAAATCAGATGCAAAAATTGACTAAAGTTTTTAATGAAACATACTTGGTTTGCTCATAACTAGAATATTTGATTTGGATTATCCATTGGTGATAACTTGATTGCTTTCAAAATATGATTAGAGTAAAGACACACCAATATATTCCCACTCTTTTGGACATGGTCCCATTGGGCATGTTATAACTTTTGAAGGTATAGATTGCACCCTAATTAGGCAAGGGATTATTTAGGTTTCCTACCTAAATCTATCTTAACATGGGACTGAACCCAGGCTATGGGTATCATATAGTGGGGTTATAACTCTGGGAATTTTAATGAGGATAACTCCTCTAATGCATCATTTTATCCCATTTTCACTATTAAAACCTGCTAATGACTAAGGAAAAGGGAGAGAGAGAGAGAGAGAGAGAGAGAGAGAGAGAGAGAGAGAGAGAGAGAGAGAGAGAGAGAGAGAGGAGAGAGAGAGAGAGAGAGAGAGAGAGAGAGAGAGAGAGAGAGAGAGAGATAAATTGAAAGGGAAACCTAAGATAACAATGGTGATGCACCTAAATTATGGTTTATCCACAACATTTTATCTCGTGTTAAACACTAATGAGATAAGTAAAACACTAGATCCAAGACTCTAAATATCTATCATACATCAATATTTCATGCAAAGGTACACCAAATAATCATAATCTAAGGGAAGTGATGGATATGTCTAATGCAAGACACTAACCAGTCAATTTATTCACATGTTGGCCCCAATCAAAATATGTATAACACTAAACATGACCTACATAACAAGATGAACTAGTAACTAGGTGATATCAATACTTGACAAGGGAAAGATTTCTACCACATATGAAAATCAAACTGACATGTACACACTATACCAAAAAATTAAAATCTAAAAATAGTCTTGTATTCATATAAAGAGGTTACATTCTCAGTATTGGCAAAGTTTAGTCATGCCCAAGAGAGGGAATAGAGGGATTATTTTTTAAGATCAAAATCCTCTATATATAGTAGAAAAGGGGAGAGAGAGATATGGGAATAATGTGTAGGAGAGTGGATAAATGATACTAATCATGTGGTAGAAGCTCATTGATTGATTTTTGCATGCATGCCTTCCTTTAATAGAGATTAATATTTGTAAACAAGATAAAATATTTTTGTCCCAACAATCCCTAAGCTCTACTCAGTAGCTCAGAGATCCACTAAAAGACAAGGGTTTATCATGATGAAAAAGTTTGTTTGAATGGAATTAATGTTCCAACTACTCCTCCAATCACCAATCCTACACCTTAGGACCCTAAGCCCACTTTAATTTCTTATGAAGATCAAATCCTTGAATCATGAAACTGATAGAGCCATGTCATGAATGGTGGTTAGTAATTTATTTGTCAATGATAGATCCATGTGGACATATGAGACCCCTTTGCATTAATCACATATTTGCTTCATTTTCATGTTTGGATCATAAGTCCATTTTATAAACAAAAACCAATATAATATTATTGGTTTCTTATATCTATCATATGAATACAAACTTATAAATTATATGGCCATGTTTAGATCCTATAAGGTCCACATAGACCCATTTTATCATTGTAGTAATCAAGAATTCATAGATATGCATGGACCATTATTTTAAGAATGGTGAACATATCCATAAAAAAATGTTGAAACCCTTCAAAAGATGGATCCTATATTGTTATAAATCTATGAACTAGAGGTTTACATTAATTTTCAATGGCATCCCTATATGTTTTTGATCACTTGAATACATTAATATGTCTCTTACATGGAGTTTGATCAATCCCTAATGGTAGAATGATGACCCTACAAGACCTAATTTCCTTGGTCAAAAAATTGATCCTTATCTCAAATTCCATCAAAAATATTGGGCTTTCCCTTTGTTCATTGTCTATCAAAATCTAACTTGGATCATTGACATGTTGACCCATCTCACTTTGTTAGATCTTGGTTATCTATATGAATGTTGGTTGTTGATCTTCTACCAATTGAATGCATTGTTGAAACTTGACATGAAAAAATTTGCTCTCAAGATCCATTAACCTCTTTGACCTTTGCTCACCATTAGATATAGATATATAATCAAACATTGTGCCATTAGATCTACTTGGGACCCATTATTTGAAATCCAATGGATAATTCATGATATTTATTTTGACGTTTATTATCCTATTATTTGATGTTCATGTGACCATATGTGACGTCTTTGTGACCATAAAATTTTAAACCACAATGTATTTTTGATGTGTTAAGTTTGAAATCTACATGACCATCAAATACATCCATGTGACCATCAAAGATGTTCATGCAACCGTCACTTTTTAAACTCAAATGGTTTTTTTCCATAGTTTTATTTTGACACTTGTGTGAATTTTTTGCTTTATGTGACCAAATTTAAATTCTCATAACTTGAGATAGAAATCTCACATAGACCCTTAAATTTTTATTATATGGTCTAGGCACAAAGATCTGCCATGGCACTATAATATTTTGGCTTACATCTTTCTAAGGTGCACTTATAAAATGCTTAAGAAAGTTGGTCTAGTTTGGCTCCTCATGATGTCTTGATGATGGTCTAGTCCTTAAACTTTGCCAAATTAATCCTTATGGATTTATTAGACCAATGCAACCTGATTCATGTTCCTAAATTCTTGATCACCATGAAACCTACTTGGATATTTCATCTACAATTCTAGACCTATTTCTTAAAGATCAATTAGACCACACTTTAAGCTTGATTAACCTATTTTAAAAGTTTTTCAACAACATGATCTCCTCCTCAAGTCATTTGGTCCTTCTTTCCATAGGAAATCTACTCAACTTTTTTAAGCTTGGTATGTGGACCGAAAATGGCCATTATGTTATAGGAAATTTTTATAACACATGTATGTAGGGGACTATATAACATGTTGAATCTATTTGCTTATATTCACTTATTCATCTTATCACATGACTTACTTTTAGTGTACTTCTTGTTTGATACTTTGTCTCAATTGTGGAAAATTTGAGCATGTTCCTTATTTTTTGGACATAGTTACATTGAGTGTTTTTATTTGGTGAGTTGATATTTTAAATTTATTCTTCCTTAAGTGTGTGAAATTTTAACATGCACCTTGTTTTCAGTCTCCTTACACCCCTTTTGAGTGATATCAAAGACTCTTGTGTGTGCACTTTATTATTTACTAAACTTATGTTTGTTACTTATAGTTTGTTCGATGATATATATCATGTATCTTATGGTTTGTTGTGATGAGATACTACAAGATTAATTGATACATCTACTTAGACATGATACCATTATATGTTTCTTTACTACATGAATGATACAAATATAACATGGTTATATTATGCTTTTGAGATAAGGTGACCATCATGTTACATACCTCTCACCTCAAAATGGTGGTATATTAGTAGGGGGCATATCATAAAGACATAAATACACATAAACAAAACATAAATTTGATATAATAGATATAATTTTATAAAGATTACATGATTCAAATGGACTAGAATCTTATATATTTGGCACCTATTTTCATAAATTTGAGATAAAGTTTTCTAAATTTACAAATTACAAATTATAGGTTACATTTTGAAAAATAATTATGATTGAGACACATTATAGGTGGATATGCCATGAAAATGTACCAAATCATAGATATATTTTCAAATTACATACACATTTATTCATCGACCTTACCAAGATGCACAACTTGAGATTTTATCTATCTATAGAAGTTGGATCCCTTGATTAGTATGATTGAAATTAAATGCACTTAATTGTCTTGGAAATTATATTTTATAGGTTTATATGGTTACACCATTTGACCTAGGTGAGATTGGCTAGACTGGATACATTATATACTCACTTTATTTGTTTGGCTCAAAATTGGTGATATCAATGGCCTTCATACAAATCATCATTACAATAGATTGGGAGCATTATCACCCTCCAATTCTCCTCTTCACATCTCCAAGGTTTAGTTTTAAACCTCTTTCACTAATGTTTTAGTAAATAATCATCATTACCAAAGAAAATTACCAATGAGAAACATGGTCACATGAAACATAGGTGTACTCCATTTCTTTCTTTTCTTTCAAGTATTTCACTTATTTAATTTTCAAATCATATGCACTAAATACACAGTAACATGCTCTTGGTTAAAATAAATACAAAAAAAAAAATTTCAAACATGACTCAAGTCAAATCAAGGTGTGTTGTATACACCAAGGTACACATTTATTTCCTTTAAACTTAGATATTTCATCTTTATGCATTACTCTATTAAATAGGGGGAAATGTAGATATTATATCAAGATTTTATGTTATAAAATAGTCTTGTACATTTGTGTTTAACCCTAAATTTGTGGATATGGGTATCTATGTTTAAGTATATAAAAATTATTAAGCACATGGATGATTAAAAAATATATAGCAGTTCAAATAATTTAAAAACTTGGATAAATAATATTTTAAATTTAAATACTAAGATATGCCAAAAATATAAATTAAATCTATTTATTGATATTAAAATAAATTAGAAACAATATTACTTAGCTTGTTTACTATATCGATGTAGATCTAGGTTGAAATAGGATAGAAGTGGATTGGATCAAGATCATAAAACAATCATCATATTTTGGAATTTTTTATTTTATGTCCTTAGATGCTTTGTCAAATCTACATAGTTGCATTTGGTATCTAAACTAGACATAAGTGTCATATATATAACACTAACTATATATAGATGTAACCAACTATAACCTTCTAGGTTTTCTATCACTTTTTTTCTGATGTATACATATCATACACATAGGTTTTCACTCTTCATAAAATGATCAAACCCTATCTTCCTCACTGACTATGGAAAAAATGGGTTAATGGGAACATGGTGTTGAGCTACCCCAAGGACCCCTTGATCAATGAGTGCTACCTACATATTTGATACTTTGAAAATGGACTCATGATTATGTATTTTTCCAATACATTTTGTATTTTATTTGCATAAATATTCAATGTGTGATAACCAAGTACAAACGATGACCTAAATTTTAACTTGGAAAATATGGGTCATGGGTTACTCCTGGAATACATCAAACCTATGATCACCTCCTAGGATATCCTATGTATTATAGGAATAGTCTACATAAAACATAATTAATATCTTAATCTATTAGTTATAGATATTTAGCATATTTATATCCTCCTAGACACTACCATATAGTCTAGGACACTAGAGTCAACCTAGTGTCCCACATCTAATGGTAGTGTCCAAACCTTACAAATGGTCAAATTTTTAAATATTTTAACATGTATTTGTTAGCCTATTTTTATTGATTAACCCTCCCATGAAATAATTTCAAAAGGTATGGTATAAATACAAATAAAATATCATTCATTATCATCAAGTGTAAATCAATCACACATTTATCTTATACCAAGAAAACACACCTCTCAAGATTACAAAACTACCATATTTTTAATTATTCCCAAATAAGTAATAGATCATTATTCATATGTATCTAAATCATTCAAATATTAATCCATGAACATTAATAATCAAGTTACAAGTTAAATCACTACATGCACTCACATATAACATATTACATAATTTTTCACATACAAGCCCACATAAAGTGGAGAATTACATTAGTATGAGGACCTCTTCAAATTATTAGTGATGTAATAAGTTCTCACTAATATATGTTTCTTTGAGTTTATCTTGACTTCACTTGAACCCACTGATGGTGGCATGCCCTGATTACATGACCTAAGGTTTTGAGCTACATACTAATATCCTAAACCTATGTATAATATCTTGACAAAGAATCTAAAAAGTGATAATAAACCCTAATAAGCACATGTGGAATTTATATAAAATGACATGTACTTCATTGCCAATATAAGCATTAAAATTGGTATATAACTACCAACACTAGTGTCTAGATTCTAATGGTACTATCTAAGAGGCTAGAGAATTAATTTATAGAATCTAAAAAATCATGGTGAAGCATAATATTGTCTTATTATACACTTGTATCAGTCATATCTACTTTTTCATTAGTGAATAAGATAACTATTATCTCTTCTTCATGTTTAAGCATTCAAATTACTATTTGGCATTATTTTTTCTATATTTATCATACTTTCATATTTTAGTATTATATCAGAATATTATGAGTCTAAATTGTTTAATTAGCCTACTTTTAGAATATCTTCATTGAATTTAACTAGGCTATCTCTCCTAACCCATCCAAAAAGGGTTAAATAATCGTCAAGTAGTCAAAGTAGTGATTTATGCCCCTTTGATCTCATTATACTAAGATGATGTGAATGATATCTTAGGAAAATGAATACACTTATTCAATATTAAAACTCTCACTTGTTGACATAAATTTATAGAGACATGTCATATTGATATTGTCTCATAATGCATTTTAAAAAAATGTACTTAAAATTTCTAGGCAAAGTATTAAAGGAGTCATAATTAACACTATTTGGTGAAAGCTAAAATTATAGTCATATTCAATTGAAACAAGAAATAATATAATATATAAATCCAATGAATGGATTTTCATTTCACCTTATAATTGGACTATTATTATTCCTACAAATAACTATTGGTATATCATTTAATATGAAAGTATATTAAAACTATGGTTAACAACATATATTATATAATAATGTTACATCCGCCCTAATTCTATATGGGTCATTGTGAGACTGAGCATTCCTCTAAACTTTTCAAAATTTTATTATCCCAATGCTTTTATCAAGATGTAAATTGGTTGATCTATTGTAGTGAAATGATGCAACATTACACAACCATATTTCACATAGTGTTAAATCAAATTAAATTTGGTATTGATATGCTTGGTTTGGTTATAAAATACTAGATTATTTGTCATTTTAATTGTAGAATTGTTGTCAAGTATGAGAGGTGTTCAGTAAATATGTTGTTCCTAAAAACTAAAAGAACCCTTCTGATCCACAAAATCTCTTTGGTTACCTTTAAAATTGTCATGTATTTGATTTATATTGAATCAATTATAGGCATTGATTGCTTCTTTAACTTTTACCTAACAACTATTGTTCCTATATTCATTAGAAAACCTCAAGTATATTTTTCATCTTTAAAATCACCAACATAATCAAAATTTGAGTATCCAATTAGTTTGAAGTCTCTTACCTTGAATTTTTTGAGTTTGAAATTGTGTATTGCTTTGAGATATTAAAGGACACTTTTGGCTACTACCTAGTGATTTTTTATAGGTTGTTCTATGAATCAAGAAAGAACACCAATAGGGAAAGAAATATTTGGTCTAGTTTTGGTCACATAGATTAGACTTAAAATTATTTGTCTATATTTAGAAGCACCTACTAATTTTTTTTTATCTACCAATATTAGTTTCATATTATGTTTCATGGATGTATTGATAGGCTTGTAATCTATCATTTTAAACTTGCTTGAATTTCACTTATGTAATTTTATTGAATGACGAAGATATACTTTGATTTTTGAATTAATTCAAAATCCAAATAGTAATAAAGATAACCCAAATCTATCATTTAAAAGTTTTTAATCAAATTTTATTTAAATTTTCTAGTGCATCTTTCATTGTTCCTTGTGATGAGCAGATCATCAACATACACCACTACAATAAAATTATTTTTATAATTATTTTGACAAAAAAATTACACCTTAAAACTCAAAACATTTGAATTTCATGTTCATAAGGTTCTCATCAAGTTTGTCATACCATGTTTATGGGGATTATTTTAAACCATACAATGACTTTTCTAGTTTTCACAGTTTGTGCTCTTGGTCATTTACCACAAAAACTTTGGGTATACACTATCTCCTTGAGATTACTATTTAGAAATGAGATTTTGACATCCATTTGGTGAAATTTACATATATTGTGAGCTTCTAAAGACAACATGGTTAGAATGGTAGTAAATGTTTTTTAGGTTATAAGATTAAATTGTAGTCAATTCCTTCTTTTTGTGTAAATCTCTTTATGACAAGCCTTCTTGTATGCTTATCAAGTGAATCATTTACTTTGTATTTGTATTGAAATACCCACTTATATTTAATTGGCTTATAGTTTATTAGAGGATCAACCAATTTCTATGTTTCATTATTGACCAATGCATCATTCTCACTTCTCATAACATTTTTCCAATCCTCAAACTTTTTACCATGTTTGAAACAAGTGGATTCAAAGTCAAATGTAACATTGACTTAATTTTCAGGTAGGTCTTACAAGGTAATATTTTCTATGTTATCTTAAATTTAATAAAGGAACTCTTATGATTGGTGTGCGGTTGTGTGTGCACTTCTTTTGCCTATTTTCCTAACCTTATCAAGTCTAACATCTTTCAATGTTATTAAGCTCATTTTAGAATCTTTTTTTTCCTGTAACTTGTTGAATCAAAGGTGCCTTAGTTTCTATATTTTAAACTCATTCATTTTATACCATTGAACCAGCTTTTGTTGAATTTTCATTATTTTTTGTGAGGGGGAGTGTCATTTTTAGTTACATGATTCAATAAAGATTTAAGTGTTCCCCATTTGTAGGTTCTTCCTTCACTATTTGGATTTTCCATATCAACCACCTTAAAAACATCAAATTTGGCATACTTTTCAAGTTGGTTTAATTATTAGATATTTCTTGAGTTGTCCTTTATAGTTTCAAAAAAATGACAACCCTTAAAATGATAAATTTATTGTTGTTCTCATAATATAACATGTATGCTTTTAAAGGCTCAGAGTATACCCAAAGCATGCATTTTTAATACATGTGTTCTAGTTTGTTTATTTTATCCTTTGTAATTAATGTGTATCATGTGGATTTAAAAATATAAATTTATCACACTGAATAAAGATGACCACACTAGATGTCATATTGATTCTTCATTTACAAGGCTATTGATGGTGCCATGCCATATAGTAATACTACTATTTGAGTTGTTTCTACCCAAAAGTTTATATTTACCTCTTTCAAAACTAACATTGTATGAACCATAATAATGATGGTTTAATTAATTTTCTTAATCGATCCATTATATTAATGATTACAAGGGACTTATTGACATATTTGGCCCTATAGGATAAATGTTAACCCCTATAATAAAAAAATTTAATGCTATATATTCTACATTAATTCATTGTGTTTAAAACTTATCATGATCTCATGGATGTCTTTTGAATTTTTTTTGAGTCTTGTGAGAGGTCTTATGTTATCATAGAGCCTGTTTGTATCATCACAAATCTAATCTACCTTAGGCCTTTTAATGATGTGCTAGTAGTCATGATTGGTATTAGAGTGAGAGAAAAAAATGAATGTCAAGATGTCTTACAAGGTCCAAAGAGTGTTCTAAACCTATTTGATAAATTTAAGGATATTTTGACAAAGTTAAGGTAATTTGGCCATTTTAAATTTATTGGTCCTTATGGTTGTAGACCTATTTGGCAACTTTGCTTAAAGGGAAATTTTTTATTGGTATGATGTAAGTGTTTCAAGCCTTGTACAAGGTCATAATGTGAATGTATATTATTTTTTTTAATGACATTATTAATGGTATACCTCTTCAATTAATTTCAAGCCTACTTAATCCCCATAAAGTCATCAAATGACCCTTAAATCCCAATCATAAGTCTATTTACATTTAAGATATTTAAAATGGGGGAGTGCTTTGATAAAAATTTCGTTATTAAGGTCTTGAAAGTGGTCCCCTTATTACCATAAGTCACCATTAAGTGTTTGACATCATAGAAAGACCCATACTAACCTCCCCACTAGCCACATAGGACCCACACATCTTAAAAAGTACCTATTTAACTTACCCTATCATACCATCAATTTGAATATCATTTTTCTTATGTTTTACCTCCATATACACTAAAATGTTGGTCTAAGGTCAAAACATGGAGAAAATTGTGAAAAGAATTTTTAGGTTATTCTTTTACATATTATAAAGCCTTATATATATAGGTCCATATAGATGGGAGTTAGGTGTTTCATAAGAGTTTATGTCAGATGTCTAGAAGAAATTTTTGGGTCAAAAAAGGTATAACAAGTCCAAAATCATTGCTCTCTCTTAAATAGGTTCATTGGTAACCCAAGAAATCTATTTAGGTTTCCACTCACTCTATATAAGAGATAGAATGTCAAGGTTTGTGAATTTAGGGAGATGAATGAGGTAAATTTACCTTATTATCCATTCTATTTATCTATATGTTCATGGCTATATCTTCATGAATAATCACTAACAATATGGGCACTCCTATGGACATTTTCATTTATGTAAGGTTGAGAAGGTATAATGGTTTTGGTAGTTTTTTAATATTTTATACAAAACAATCATTGTTGTGTGTTTTTTATGTCATAATAGATCATATCCAACACCTTCCACCCCTATTTAATATGTGTGGGTAGTGGAATCAAGCCTATTTTTATGTTTTCTTCATGTCTACAAACTAAAACAAGTTTTCATGTGTTGCAAGGTATCCAAGATTGATAAAATGAGTTAATAATGGCTATGAGCTATGAAATATCCTACCCCTACACACTAGTCATATCCATCCTCAGTCCACTATGAAAAGATAAGGCCCACTCACTCATTAAAGGCCTCTCAAATAGGCTATATAGGTAGGGTGTTCACTGTTAACATGGAGTATAGATGGTTGAAATACCTCAATGAGGTCATAAACCTATGAATAAGACATTATATATAGGAAAAACAAGGACCATTATCATAGTGACCCTATTTAAGAGGCATCAATATTTACCCCCTCTAAATGGTCACACATAGACCCTGACTTAAATAGTGTATGCAGTCGACTTAAGGGCATGGAGCAAGGATACATTTGATGTATTATTGAGGGAATCTCTTAAATATCATGAAAACATGTATATAATACTTGAGACTTTCATATCCACTCTAAGGGAAAGGATATTTTGAATAATAATTGGTAGGTTGTAAGGGATCTTGGTATGAAGAAGGTCATAATTAGGTAGATGTGATAGTTATGTACAAGGAAGACTCTAATATGAAGAAGAAATCCTAAGAAACTATACAAAGGAGAAAATTATAAATTTAAGGATAGATTTTTAGCATTTTCTTAAGTATCCTTATGACTTTACCTATGGATTTAACCTTTTTAGATGAGTTTAGGCTTAGATAGTTCTAAACACATAGTTATAACAAGGTCATGATAGGATACCAAGGTATGTAGGAGCCTATATAATAGTGAGGTATAACTCATACTCATGATTAATTTTATTTCTTAAATATTATTAATCCTTAGTGGTTATTTTATTTCATTAAATATAACAAGTATGCTTAGACCTACTTGGTAGGTCATCCTAAGAAGGTAGGTATAGGCTTGTGTACAAGGATTGAAGGTATCTACATATGAAAAATGGTTGTATGGGACATAAAAATATCTATGGAAGATGATAAAGGGATTATATATGGTTTTTATGATGATAAGGGTCTCAAATTGGTAAATAAGTAAATCTTTCTAATCACAGTATAATCAAGGAACCTATAGGCCATCACCTATAGGCCTAACTATAGGTGAAAAGTAAATGATCATAAACCTACTTAGAGGAACCTTAAGATTATAATAATAATTTAAGAATTGAATAAATAATAAATGTATAAACTAACATTGGTAGGTAAGTAATACCCACATACACAGGTAGGGTCTACTCTCTACATATAATCATGGTTCAATACTATTACACAAGAAGGGTTTTCAGTCTTAACATTAAATGTGATGAATTATGTTTAGTAAATAAAATTAATATATTTTAGGAGATTTTTTACATATCTCCCAAAGCCCCTAACATTCCCTATAAATTTTCGTAAAAGGGTATCTTAGAATATATTAAGCCTTTTAGGCCTAAAAGGTCTGAAACCAACATGTTCCTAAATTAGGATATTTCTGATTGTTTTAGGGATGGTGGAAAGTTGAGGACACTCTAGGGAAAAATTTATAAAGTATTTAAATAATCTATGATGACTATATAATTAGGTTAGGTGGGATAGATAACTATACTCAGAATCTAAGGTTATGTAAACCTGATTGTCAAGAAACCTTAAGAAAAGGAGATGATGATGTTGCAAGAACAAAGTTAAAGGAAATATTGGATCTAAGGGTGTAAAAAAAAATTTAATTTTTTATATGAGTATTAAACTCCATAATCCATATTATTTAATTATAAATGACTACTCAAACCTTTGCCTTCACCAAACATGAGTTACTACATACAAGAAATCTCATGGGAAAAGGGAGAACATGGTTGAGGTTTAAGCATCCAAAGGTAGTTGATAAAGGGATGAATATTAATAAAAATCAATTGAGAGAGGATTAATATATACCTCATAATTATAATTCAATGATGAGAAGAAGAGGATGAGCTGAATGTAATTTTAGGCTTTTTAGGCCTAAAACTGAACCTAAATAGGCACATGCTTAAAGATGAGAAGAATAATAGTTAGGGAGTTATTGTGAGATGTTGAAACTTCATGAGAAAATGGAGGTGATTTCTAGGATTAATAATGAGGTTTGTAACTCAAAAAACTAAGGATAAGACAAATAGCTTACACCTTAGGGTTAGACTATCACCATGGACTATAAACCCTAATTAAAATCATAAGAAGTTGTAGAGGTATCTATAAGTTGACTAAAGTATGGAATAATTAAAGATGAAAATTGAAAGGTGGAAAAAGGTGGAGATACATGATCTAATAATTCTAAATCAACCAACCAACCTCAAAATGATTCAGCCTTAGTTGAGGACCATAAGGCCCAAATCCATCTTAAGGATTCAAGACACCACCTCTAACTTAGTTGTAGATACAACTCTTAGAGAAAACTTGGAACCATAAGAGGATGAATAAGGATGGTATAGGACCCTTAGGAAGTGTTTTAAGAATTATAATATAAGGAAACAATAAAAAATACTCTTATTATTTTCCTAAGCTCTATTGCCTTGAATAGTCCTATTAATCCATCACTTCAAATGTTCAAATCTCTCAGCATAAAAGGATTCAAGGTAGATTCTCTTAGAATGTTTTATGAACAAAATTTTAATTTAATTTAATAAAGGAGTGAGGTTGTTTCAATAATTTAGGTTTATGAACAATGTCTAAGGCTTTAATCATGTCTATGTTGCCTATAGAAGACCACAAGCCTAATTTCCTACATTCATATCTTGACAAATTATTTTCATGGGAACTGAATATTCTCCATTAATTTGAAGGGGTATATGGACTAAAGATTCATGGAAAAAATTTGGGGTTAGAGGTTTGTACTTTATAAACCATCATTAAGATGGTGGACCTCTAAACCCCTTCCTAAACCCTACTACAGACTATTTTTGAGAGAACTAGATTATTCCAACCTAGAACCCTATAATGTTTGAATAAACTCCTAAACCACAAATTAGACTCAGAGGATAACCTATTCATGGTATTTGGTTGTATGGAATGGTCAAAAAAATATACTATTACAATAAATTTAGTAGAAATAAGGGTACATAGTTATTTTAAAATCTTCCAATAGTTGTAATGGGATTTTAAACACTTATTACACCTTCTGAATTCATAATATGTCCAAATATATTTCTAGAAACATCTCTACACCTCCCCTTTAAACAACTAGTCTGCAGGCAAGAAAGAGAAGTGGCCTTGTTGCCTAAGTGAAGTAGGGTTTTAGGAGTGAAATGTTTTAAAGAATTTTATCATGGTACAAAACATTTTTTTAGGATACTTACATATTATTTCATATTATCTCAAGGTTTCATACAAATTTTCAAAGCATACATACACACATAGTCTGAAAACTAGGCCTAATTAGCCTATTTGGCATACGTAGTCAACAATAGAAGTTGAAATATGGAATAGAAGAATTTCTAGGAGGGTCAACACAAATTAATTAATCCATTTAATTGATGCTAATAAAATATATAAACTCCTTATGGCCATTATAAGAGATGGGATAAGTTTATCAAGGTCATTCAATATGTATGAGAGGGCTAGTAGAATACTCAATACCTCATAGAGGCTAATTATACCTTAGTTACAATTTATAACTATCATAAGAGAATTTCTGGACTATTTTAGGCATGGATAAACCTTGGTGGAAGTCAACTAATCCTCACCTTTACCTCAACTCCTAAAATCTCATTCAAGACCATCAATTTGGAGGCCAATGCATGGGGGAAGTTAGAATAATTATTCGTAACTATAGATTGAGTTCAACATGGTAATTTATGACCTATTACCTGTATCTACATTCCACCCTTCCCTTTATCTCTATTTAAATTTGATATTTATAAAAGCATTATGGCCTTAATTTGTATCCCTCTCTTTGTCATGAGGAAACTTTGCCTAATTTGTACTCTATAGACCTCTTGGACTATTAGTGAATTACACCAAATTATTTATTATTAGCTTCTAATATGTGTATAATTGTTTTATATTCATAGGTGGTGTAATTTTCCTTTTATAGGTCTAATTCCTTAACCTAAATGTTATCATGTGTTCTATGTAGGTTATGTAGTGTGTTAGAATGTTGATGGTTAAGTTTAAGAGTGTATATTTTACTATGAGATCCTAGAACTAGAAATTTCTCTCATTTCCCTCATGTTTTATCCATCCAATATAAACCTCTACATGAAAAATTGTTTCCTATAAGCCATTAGAGATAGTGGTTCAATCTTATGTATTGTCCATTAGTGTTGTCTGAGTTCAACTTAAGTGGATGAATTGTTATGTTGGTCCATCACCTCCCCTTATATTAGGTTTACTTTATGCAATCTCTTTTCCCTTTTCATATAAATAGAGATAGGTCTTTAGAGGAAGATTCAAGTTGATAAATTATTGGAGCTAGCCCCATAAGCTAGAGGTTTGGCCTATATAATATATAACCCATAGCCTATAGGTCAATCTTATATTATTCCAAGTTTGTGGAGGGTTTGAACAGTCCTCTTCAAGAGGGTGCAACTTGGGTAGCTAATAGGACTATGACAAGATACTTCATTTTGTTCTATTTAATTTAGGTTTCAAGCCATTATGAAGTGAAATCACCACCATTATCATTCATGAGTGTGCCAAATTTGGATTGGGCTTCATTTTCAACCATGGTTCAAAAAATTTGAAATTTTTTGAAGCCTTCTAATTTCTTCTCTAAGAAATATATGCATGTCATCTAGATGTACTAATCAATCAAAAAAATGAATTATTTATGATGACCATTAGAGAGGATTGGGAGATAATGTAAGTCAGAGTGAACTAGCTAAAACATCATGTCTACTTTACATTCTAAATTTTGAAATGGTTTTATTGTATGTTTTGTCAAAATACAAGGTCACACTTTTTAATATTCTTAGGAAAATACAAAAAACCTAAAATGCCATTCTTTTACATAGTGTGGATGTTATATAGTGCATGTACCCAAATATAACATGATATATAAGAATACATAACATCTTTTATTCTATGAGATGAGAAAAATTCCTTGATACTGAGTGTTCTCCCTTTAGTTTCAATAAATTACATTCCATGTAACTAGTTAGAATTTATATGTTATCATATTTTATTATGAATTTCACCTCTCATTGTCATAGTAAAGGGTCTCAATTTACTACAACTAGAAGTAATCATGGCATACTACCTTTAATCTCAACATTTAAACACTTAACTATGTTGACATCAATCCGCACAAGGCATAAGCCTTATGCACTGACCTAAAGCATAGATGAGAAGGAACCGAGGCCTATATTTGGCAATTTATGCCATGGAATGAGTCTTTCCTAAGGGGACTTAATAAATTTGATGAAAACTTAAGGCATATCCATAGGCATAGGCCTTTCTTGGATCAATCCTGGGGTTAGATAGGTGTTTAAAGGGTCATAAGTCTAATTTTACTCATACTAAATAGGTTTAATTTAAATAAAGATTGGGTTATTGGTATGAGATCTATACTCATCCTTTATGCATAATGATGATGACATCATTAAAAGTGTAAAGACTCCATTAAAATAGAGAGCTAATAAAATGCATGAACATTAATTAACATAATTCAATCAAAAGTATGTCATCACAATTATTTGAATCACATTAATAACACTATAGGATATGATAACCAAACACACAATAATTTTTAATGTGACACTATTGTCATTTATTCAAAGTCCATAATATATTGTATATTCATATAATAATTTTAATAACCTATAGATTCACAAATAAGCTTGGGCACATAAAATCAGGGCTAAAGTGGCCTCTATTCCATTAAAATCCTTAATGGTACCTATAGTAACATTTGTAGAGTGAATTCATTTCTCTAGAGCTTCACTATGGTTATTCACCCTCCTTTTCCTCTTTTGGATCACGTTCCTTATATAAGCCTTCAATATCATATTTTCTATAGTGGAAGTTGCATGTTGAGTATCGAGTTGTAACTCTATCAATATAACCACTAGCTCCATGAATTTACAAATTTTGTGTTGTACTTGCCATGTCTCTTTAAATATTTGGTGATACCCTAAAAAACTAGAAGATGGGTAGATTCCTGTTAGTTGGTGAAACTTTTGTGTTGTATCCTCTAGATGGATACTCAAAATAAACCCAAAGGCTTAATCTATTGAAAACATTATCATCTCTCACCTAAGGGGATGTCATGTTGGAATGAATACTTTACTTAATGGGTTAGGGGCCTAATATTTTCCCCATATAAAAAATTTAGTCTACCCTCAGACTAAGCCATCAAACTCGTAGGAGCGTAGAATTCAAGCGCATTCTCCTAGAGTTTAGTGTTGAAGTCTCTAAAGCCCTTATTAGCTATCTTGATTTCTTTTGCAGTACTATCAATCTCATATAATGTAGTAGTGAGTGTAATTACATATATTTTATCCATCTCTTTATGTAAGGCTTCTATATTAGCTTTCACCTTTGCCACACTTCCATGTACTATCTCTCCTTGATCATAGGCCCTAGTTTGTTGAGTGTAGAAAAGTGCTTCCAAGGTCCACTCCTAGTCCTTGATATAGTTACTGAGTGCATTCATGTTGCCTATGATCTATGACCATCTTTTCCTACTTATAGAGTATACTTGAGCCATCAGTTGTTCCTCATCCTTCACCTACTTTAGGCATGCATAATATTGATTGGATAATCTTAAGAAAATGGCATCTTCTATTTATACACCATCCTTTAACCTCTCAAATAGATATTCTATTTTTTGAATCTTTTCATATAGCTCCTTATTCATCATAACATTGGGGACTTCCTCTTATTCTTCTTGTGATAGCTTAGGCTATAGCCTTATGATAATACACTCCACCAATACATAAATATTTTTGACATCTAGAAGGTGACATCTAGAAGGCCTAAAGTGTTGATTCCAACTAGACGAGTTGGTTTAGTATCCTCCATGAACTCAGAAAGTTGTTACAACTTACACCTATTAACCTACACGTCATCCTTGGAATTCTTGAGGATCCTCTTCTACTTCCTCAACTTATCATCATTGATGATGTTCTAGTGCATTACTTTTGTTTCCATCTTATTAGTTCATTCCTTGACTATAATAGGTTCATGACATGTGGCTCAATAAGAATGGATTCTTTCCTTTCTTCAATATCTTCTAGGATCGAGCTATCCACTCTAGGCACCTCAAATTAGGACTCATCCATATAATGGTCTAGTGAAAATGAGAGTTATTTCTACATCCTTGTACTGTTGGCTTCGGGGGCATAGTTTCATACATGTAAAAATATTCATCACACTCATTATTCTAAGCCATCTCCCTTATGTTAAGATCTTTGTCATCCTTCTCAATGTGTTATTTTTCCT
This sequence comes from Torreya grandis, assembly GCA_037957365.1. Taxonomy (NCBI): domain Eukaryota; kingdom Viridiplantae; phylum Streptophyta; class Pinopsida; order Cupressales; family Taxaceae; genus Torreya; species Torreya grandis. The sequence goes on from JARHVA010005713.1 coordinate 468,796, forward strand.
CTTCACTAGTGCCACCACTCTCATTGGTTCTCTCCTCTGAAGACTCACATATTTGGTCCTTTGGGGTTACTTCATCAGACTTCTCCCCCTCATTCACTTCTTCATCCTGAGGGTTTTCAATACTTACCTCCAATTTTATTCCTTCAACACCAATGTCACATTGTTAATTTTAGGGCTCCTAATATTTATATATTTATTTCTCCAAGGAGCTAATATCACCCTCTTTTTATTGAGACATCCCTTCACTACTTGGGAATGCCTATTACACAGCTTCTTCTACTTGTTCAGTGGCATCACTTGGTGCTTGTTTGACCACCTATATAGTTGGTCTTATGCTTGAAGGAACCTTTGGGGCCATTTTATATAGATTGGCCTTATTTAGTTCTTGGTCAAGCTTCCACTTCTCTTCAAGTACTAAATCCTGGTTGATATATTCATTATTCATTGCCATCTTCCTCTAGGCCATTATTTTCTCCTTGATAGTTTGAGGGGATGTTAACGAGGCCTCATCCCTGGGTGATGATGTTAGTTTCCTTGATGGGTTCATTAATGAGTTTTAATTTTATGTGAGGCTCACCATTTCATCTATTACCTATATCATGGTAGTCATGATGCTTTGTAGGGCTTCCTACACATTTTCATTATTAAGCTCCTATTTTCTTTCCATTATTCATATGATATAGGTCCCTAATTTATCTTCTTTAGTCTCCACATATATTATGGGCAAGAGGGTCTCCTCTCTCTCCATATATACAAGGATTATGATAGGGAATGCTATAGGTGCCTTAGTCTTTTTCTTGGGCTTCTTATTGGAATAAACATCCTCTTACATGAATGTCATGCTTATTTGGAGTTGGGGAGTAATTTATTCTTCAAAGGGTATTTTTAATTATATGAAATCTATTATCTCTTCTAGATTCTCACCCTATTTCCTTTGGAGTGTCTTCACCTACATCTTCAGTGCATCCTTCCTTTCATCATTAACTAGGAGGGGGTGATTATCATCCTTTTTAGGATCTTGGCCCTTCTTTTGTAACTTCATCTCATATTAAATTTTAAAGATCATTCCATTTATTATTACCCTTTAAAGGAGATGGATGTCAGACCTATTGTGTCATCTTATTAATCTTTGGTGGTATTAACTCTAAGGTATATAAATTGGTGCCTCATCATTCTTCTATCATGATCCATAGCCTTGGTCTAGATATAAGGTTATTACACATTAGGGATTCTCCTTAACACCACCATGAAGTATTTGGATGAAAATGCATAAGGTAGCTAGAACCACCATGACAAATTCCCATTTATGAGTGTTAGATGCACCACCCATAAGTTTTGCATCATGAAAAATGTTATCATTCCCACTAGTTATTGGGGGATTTCTTGTGGTATATGCCACTCCTTACCAAAGGCTTCTACATACCTCTCAAACCACCTTTGCACCTTGTCATATATTTATATGAGAAGCTAGATGGGAAGATGAAGTCTTGGTACTTCATTTTTGGGGACTCATGGCTTAAAGGGAACACCCATAGGTGGTCATAATTACCATCTATCACACCTATTTACTCCATTTCTATAAGGATCAACATTTACCCCCATCAAAAGGTATTGCATGCTTGGTGGCACTCTTATGGATTCTTGATTATCTCCTCTATAATGAAATTGGATATGTTTAACCTTACTCCTTTTTCCATGTGGTGGGAAATTTATAGGAAGGTCTTGTTGATGTCAGACCACTAATTTTTAAGGTAAAGTTTGGTGCTAACAAGGTTCATTTTTACCCTCGTGATAGGGTCTTGATGTCCTTGATGGGGAATTAAAACCCTGACTTGTAATAGCCTAAGATATTTGTGACCCTTTCTACCTCCACCTAATCTTCCATCATCTCTTATATGTTTACTTATATACTAGTTACTCCTATGATTATACTAATGAATCTTTAAGAAATCTTCATTTGTCATCAAACAAAGTAGAATTGGTCACCATGTACCTATGAGAGGAGTAAATACCAAGTCTTATAAATTATTGAAGATTAGTAATTCAAATAGTTATGGAGTCCTTATGGGTTTTAATTTATCTATGATGATGGAATCAAAGAGTGTGGAACCTACCTTGGTCTTCTTCCCAATGTCTATCATTTAGTCCTTATTTAACTCTTGTAAGTTATTTTCTGTCTTATGGTTATAGTCCTTAAGCTTGTACATATATACAAAGGACACCTACTTCTACCCTACCATGAACACTAGTGGGTATTTCATATCTCTATAGGTGATCTTGGTACTCATGCTTTGGTCAATTTATGTAACACTTACTCCTTCCACTATATGTGCCTCTAGTTTCATGGTGGCTACTTCCCTCACCTCCTGTGCTTTTTTCACATCTTTTTTCACTTATGAAAAACCTATGTTTAGCCATTTATTTCCCATCCTAAACCTAATACTATTGAATCATAGCTATTTATTTTCATCAAAATAAAAAATTATGCCTAGCATGATTTATAACTATGGGAAATGTGAATGTGTATTCAACTGTCAAGCTTCTTACTCTGTTAATGGTGGCCTGGTCATTCTAATAAACTCTAGCTTCCCTACTTCTCCATCAAATTCTCTCCACTCACCTCCTTTTTTTCCTTAGGTCAGAACACAATCATCTTATTTCTCTTTTTTTCTCAATTGGGAAGGTTGTGAGTGAATAGTTCCCTCTCTGGTAGCATTTTCTCACTAAGTGGTTTTGGCTCTTTACACTTATCTGAACTCTTGAAAATGATAGTAACCTTCCTTCCTCTTCCATCCACCCTTTTATACACTTTTATCAACTACCAAATTGATGGATAATGGCATTTAGATTCTTTAAATATGCTAAAACTATAACATTTAATAAAATATACCACCAACTACTTGTTTATTATTGAATTTTGTTCTTCCACCACCGTTACATTAACTTTGATAATAGTTTGTTTGATGAAGTGATATGTGATTTAAATGGTCATTTAAAACTCACTATTGGGTGGATTTTAGCTATCATAATGGTCATTATATTTTCACATAGTTTAACTTGGCATTACCTCTACCATTCTTGTGGTTACCTAGGCATAGTGCTTCACATGTGCATGATTCATCCTCCTAAGTTCCATCTCTTATCAATCTTGCACTTCCTTTCAAGTGTGCCTTACTTTCTTGGTTGATTTATTTACACTTTCATGCCTCTTGCTTTAGTTTTCCCTACTCCATACTAATCCTTGCATTTGGTACTCCAATACCTTAATGTTTCTTATAGATATTTTACACATGAACACCTTATGCACCTTTCTTAAATAATTCATACTTATAGTTTTTTGAGCCTAGAAAACTTCACATGCACCATGAGACTTCGGTGTTTGGCCTCAAGAACTTAAAAATTGATTGATATAAATTTATCCAACTATATTTATGTGGTTTTAAGTGCCAAAAAGGTTATACTATAGGCCTGAAAGTGTCATGTTTATTCAAACAACATAAAAGAACAAACATAAAGAAAAGAGTTGGTTTGGACCAATTTTATTATGGTCAAAACCAAGAAACCAACTTTTGATTAAAAATATAGTGTTAGATGGTGCAAGCACCATCTTATTGATGGTATACTTTCAATCTATTAACATTGAAATTCTCAGGGAGCATTTCACCCATAAACATTCATAACTTGCATTCTCAAAACTCTAATATGTTATGAATGCCATAAGGTCCCATCCACCTAATTTTTAACTTGCCTGGGTGTTTGAGGTACTTAGAATCATATAATAGGACTAATACACCTTTTGTAAATACCTTGTACTTGATGTACTTATCATGCTATAGTTTTTGGCATGCCTTTTCTATATGTTGGCTCCATCGTACTTGGGTACATTTCTCATCTAGCCTATCCAAATATTATAGGCATGAACTTAAAGAATCTTGGTCATCTAATCCACCAATACATGTAATGTAAAATGAGGGCACAAGAAATTTCATAGGTAAAATGGCCTCAGTGCCAAACACTAGTTATAATAGTGTAGCCTTATTCAAGTACTTGTACATTATGTGATAGGCCTATAACACTACTAATAATTGGTTATCCCAATTCTTTTGACCAACATCTCATTTATTTTTATACATGTCCCCAATATTTTATTAAATAAATCTATAGTTTCATTATCTTTGGGGTGGTAGGGTGTTATTTTATGGTGCACTACCATATATTTGGATAAAAAGATCTAAATTGTTTTATTGAGGAAATACATGCCATGGTCACTAGTCAAGATAAGTAGGCATCCATATAGACTAATAATATTCTCCCAAATGAATATTTATTCTATTGTATTTGTATAATATTTATTTGGCACTACTTCATCTCACTTGGTGAAATCTATGATACCTAGAATGTACCATGTGCTTGTGCACCTTGCAGTGGGAGTAATAGGCCCAACAAAATCAATGGACCATTTTTCAAAGGGTGTCTAGGAAAGGATGGGTATAAGAGGAATTTCATCCCTATTGTTTTTTTTTCTAGTGTACTAATATATGTCACATGTTTTGACATATTTTTTTTATAAAGACATAGATTTTTCCACTGCAAACTTGATTATAGCAATTTTCATGTCATGGTATCTCTAACATAATGGCCTCCAACAATCCCCTCATGCACCTCTTATAGTAAAAAATCTTATTAATGCTTTAGGACACATTATTACATGATTTCATCATGTATCAACTTGTATATATCCCCACCAATGAGTTGAAAATGGGTAATGTGAATCATGAGTTGCTTCTTCTATTTAGTGGCCATGGTCTGAGGTGCAGATCTGGAGGTTAGAAATGTGTCTATTTCTTCCAAGTCTTCTAGGATGCATGGGATATGGTAGAGTTACATGTCAAGCATATAATATTCAATTAGTGTTATCATATTTCTATATTTTATGTGGGATAGATGGTCTGGGCTCAATTTTTATTTGCCTAGCTTTACAATAATAGAAAATTAGAATTCTTGAAATAAAAAATCGATCAAAAAATGTACCTATCCAAAATGGGCTTGCTCACTAGGTAATTAATCACATCATGATCAATTAAAAATATAAATGGTGTTACCAAAAAATATTAACAAAACTTATATAGGGTGTAGACAATGTAAAGCACCTCATGCCTAGTTGTGGTGTAATTTTATTCTACATTGGTTAGTTTCTTGCTTGTAAAATAAATAGGATGATCCATTTTCCCTTTGCCTAGTTGTACAATTATGGTACAAATTATAGTTTTAGAGGTATCAACATAGACATGAAATAGAGCCACCTAGTTGGGAAATTTCTATATCATTGCACTTTCTAGTTTGAGCTCCAGGGTCCCAAAATCATCTTCATGTGTTTCACCATAATAAAATGGGCCATCCTTTCACAAGAGTTATTCTACTAATACCAAAATCCTTGTGTAATTTCTTATAAACTTCATGTAACACCCATAATTCCTAAGAAAGGTGTGAATGTATTTTTTCATTGATGGTGTTTGAAGCTAAAGGATGACTATACTCTCGATTAGATCAATCAGAAGACCATCCTTGTAAATTATGTGCCCAAGAAAAGTGCCAAATGGCATTTCAAAAATATACTTCTTGAAATTCAAATAAATTTAAAACTACCTTTACCTTTCAAAAATTAGGCATAATTTTTCATATTGATACTTCACCAACCCATATACTATCCAATCATATAAGTATACTTGGAGGAACTTATGAATGAAGTCTTTGAATGTGGTGATCATCACCCGAGAGAAAATAGTTGGCTCATTATTCAACATAAAGGGTACCATATTATATATGAAATAACCCCATTCAATCACCAAGCTGGTTTTAGTATTATCCTCCTCCTTTATTTGGAATTGATGGTATCTATAAAACCAATCAATAAATGTGTATATCTCAAAACCTATGATTCCATCCAATAATTCATCGATGAATAGAGTTGGAAAGGGGTTGGTCATGCAAGTAGCATTCAATAGTCTATAATTAACACAAATGCAAATGCACCCATTATTTTTTATTTTGATGACCATGGGGCTATCCCATTCATATTCATACATTATGTAGATGACTCCTATGACCAGCATGACATTGACCTCAATCTTAACCTTGGCATAAATATTTGGGTTCATCCTGTAAGGCCACTTCTTGATACATCTTGGACCATCAACTGGTTTGATGCACATCTTCTTGAGGTATAAATGTGAGCCTTTAATATCATTATATTTATACATTAAAAATTCTTGGAATTCCTTTAGGAGATCAAAATATACACTAGTTTAGTGTCAATTTTGGGTTCCCCTTCTAAATTAATATCTACCTTGGTAGTTTTTAATGACACTTAGTAGGGTTCATTCTTCTCCTAGTGTGAATCCTCGACTTGTATATTAACCTCAATTGTTTATACATAAAGATGGTTAGGGTATTATTTTGAGGCACTATCCTCAACTTCATGCACTAACTTCCTTTTCCCTATTGAATTCATCCATTTTTGCACCTTTCATGTATTATCATCTTCATCACTAGAGTCACTGTTCATAATTTGCTCTTAGAAAAAGATTGGGAGAATTAACCTTTTTCACTAAAGATGTCCTTTAAGTGCTCTTACAATATAGTAGTGTCCTCAAATACTAACATTTAGACTACCTTTCTTGGCTCAATCAAGTCAATAATTTGTGAATAAAAGTATAATTTATGAACAACCCATTCCTTAAGGGCATTTTAATTTATTATTTTATAGCACATCTCATCAACTGTGTACCATTCTGATGCCCAATTATTTAAGGTTTATTAGAAGTCATGTACCCATAGATGTCTTGGGGAATTTTCACTACATATAGTCCACATTTATTTATAAATATGTACATACATTATGCGGTCAAAGTCATCAAAGTAGGCTAATATGTCCAGGTCCTTTTTGATTTTTTTGAATCCAATACAAACGGTTATCTTCACATCTTGCCATGTCGGTAAGAGAGGATTCTACACTACCCACCAATGAGTGATAGTGATCTTAAATGTTACACTAGTGTACCCATTATATCCACCTATTTAGGGATGCATGACTCAAGTTCATGGATATAGTTATCTTTAGGATTACCTCCTTCAAATATTAGGATTGAAATAGGTTTACCCTTACTAAGGTGAAACACTCTTTTTCCCCTTTTCTTGGTATAATGGAACCATATTTTAAAAGCATGATAAATCTATACATAACCTATATTTACTAGTTTTGTCACATTTATTTGCACTAAGTGACACCATCAACTAGTGGTCTCATATGCTTCCTTGACCCATCAATTTTAGGCAACATTGATAGTGTCTAACGCTGATAAAAAATATTCCTAAGAGAGGAATCTTTAATCATTTAGGACTAGATTCTTAGTACCTTGTGTTTTGATGTTATAGATATAGTTTATCTCATCCTTAATTTCCATTCTCTTGATATAGGGGGTACTTGGTCATTTAAGAGAGGTATAACTACCCTCTCTTTTCCATTCTCAAAGGCCATATAGTGCCTTTTGAAGCATATATCTACATTGTTTGAATAACACCATGGCCTTCCTATAATCACTAGATACTAATTCTACTCTAATAACTCTATGAATTTAAATTTAGTGTGGAATTCATCACCCATGGTATCTACAACTATGCTCTTCATAATTCCAATAGGTTGTGTCTAGGTCTTATTAGCCATGAAGAGTAAATGAGGAGAAGGTCTTAAGGCTAGTCTACGCATTTTCTCCCAGTCAGTCTTAATCAAGATGTTGACCTCGATGCTTGTGTTTATAATAACCTCATAGATAGACCATCCATCAATAGTGGAATCCACTATGAGTTCTTGATCATATTCAATATTTTGTGTATGTCAAACTTCTCATGCCCTCTCCATATGTGGCATCATGCTCTAAAATCAAGTGCTTCAATAGGGGTAGAATTCCTTCTATCTATAGGAGACATAAGATATCATTTAATTCTTGTACTTCAACTTCTTAGCTATCCTTGTTTTTACAAGAGGTGGTAGCCTATGCTTCTAAGTTTTGGATTACACTCATAGCATGTTGTAATATGTCTTTATGGCACATTGGGTATGGGTAAGATGTAGATTTAGGTTTAGGCTATGTTATGTGCTCGTTTTGACCTTTATATTCATACTCTAGTCATAAATCAAGTACTATAAAAATTGGCGACTGAGTGGTGAATCCACTATGAGTATTTGCTTATACCTTTCTTCCCTCTATATGTGTAGGTTGTGCCTTTGGGGTTTATTTTTTGATATTTCACTTGTGCTTAATAATTCCTACACCCTTGTCTATGTTAGCCTACCTTAGGTCAATTTTTTTTATAGTTTAAATCATTATTCAACCTTATGAGGCCCTTAATAATACCCACACATATGATGTGTAGGATAGTCATGTTGATAATGCTCTATTGACTTACACTACATGAGCATGGTGGGAAACTTCCACAATCGTATATTCTACCTTACCCTTTAATACCTCATTACATCCGTAGTCTTTTATTCTATTAGCCATAGACATCATTACCTTGTTTTACTTACCCTCTGACTACTACAATAGCTTGTTGTGCACCCCATTCCATGTTTTCATGCATTTCATCAATCACCCAAAAATAAACAATGGTATGGGTATAGGTATCACATAAATGGTTGTAGATCATGGTGTTGACTTAGCTAGATTATTGTAACAAATTATAGTTTTAGACATCATGTACTTTTTGATAGAGTTCATAGCTTAGAATTAGGGTGTACACATTCCTCTATGGGTAATTATTTATATTATGGCCTTTTACTTCACATTAAACTCATCATATTCCACTTTGAGAATCATACAAAGAGATGGCAATAAGATTTTGGAGCTAGGAAGACATAGATGCAATCTGTACCTCTATAAATAGACTGATCTTGATGTCTGTACTTCAGACTACCTTGGCTTTGAGCATGGATTCAAGCACTTCTTGACGTTTGATAAAATTCTTCATGGAGAGAACTCTTCAAAATGGCATGATTAACCCGTAAATGAACCATTTTGCATGTTTAGAAGGGTGAATATCATATGATAGCTTTGATAAGAGATTTTTTATTCTTGCATCATATAGGTACACACTCTCTAAGAGTCCCTCATTAATTTATTTTAGCATGATGATGCTCTATTATTCAAACTTTAGAATGTCAAATTCCTTCAAGAATGCATCCTCTAGGTTATCATAGTTAACCATGGCCTGGCTAAGATCAAATTTTTTGTACCAAGTGTGGGCATGATCAAGTAATGTGATTGAAAACTAAGTAGCCTTACACTCTAACTTGGTTATGCATAGCCATATCTTAGTAGATTTGATTGTTCACATCTCAGCACATGTTCTATAACATTTTTCATGCCATAATACTTGGGGAGGTGCATAGCCATATCTTAATATATCTATTATTGGGGTAGTTGGTACTTGAGGTGCTTGTACCACTAGTTTCTATCTTGGTAGTGGTCCTCTAATGCTTCTAGCCACATAGGTAGGCACTAGTCCTATCATTAATTTTGGTGTAGTTGATGTTGTATGTACTTTGATACTTTCTTATAGCATTGGGCCACTTCATATAGGCTATTTATCACCTTGCGTTACTGACATTAGCTGAGTTGGTTGCTTATATTCAAGTTTTATTATGAAAATATAGCACCTAATGATCTAGAGGTAGTCTCACTCACCTCCTTATATGGAATAATCTATTCAATCACAAAGTTACAATCTAAATGTTTAAAATTTATAATATCGAAGGCATTAATAGGGTCAAAAAGTACTTATGTACTTTATTCAAGTGGGGACTCTAGTATGTGAGCATGTGTCATAGGTTCAAAGGGGGTAGGCATGTCAAGTGTATCTATAGTCACCAAATATTATAAGAACTCTCCAAATTCCACACCTATTAAGTGTTGAGCTTGGTCTATCACTTCATTATATCTCTCATCTTTGTGGTACAATTTTTCAATAGATCCTTCACCATGACCTTCCTATTTGTTATGGGTCCTCTCAACATTTACAAGCTCTATATCTTCCATCATTCGGTGATATCTATAATTATAGGTCTACCATCTAATCTCTTACATGTCAATTTGTTCATCCCCTTCCATTAATCCTTACCTACACATCCCCTTCTCCCCCTTTACATGGCCCATATGTAAAATTATTTTAGCTTTTCATCCCCAAAGTTTCATAACTATAATAAACCATTATGTTTTTGATATTTGTGCTAAATTCTTTCATGAACATGCCTCTAGGGTCATGTAAAAATTGGTAATCTACTTTCTTACGGGATGAATATGTTGATATTGTGAACTCAAGTATGTATCTATTTAGGGCTCTTTTCCACCATTTATCCACTGCTCTAGTCCAAGTAACATCTAGGGTCTTAAGCCTCTATAGGTGCTCTTTTATCCACTCATAGTGGCATCCATAGCTTTTTATTCTATTAGTTGAATATGTATCCAATCACCTCTACACATGCTTAGGTAACTCATAAAAAATACCTTGTAAAAAGTATTATATAGATTGTATTGAACCCATTTTCTTGGATTTTATCCTTTGTGTATTAGATGCTTTAGTGTAAAATTATGTTCCACCTATTATAGCCAGTGTTTAATGTTTTCTAGAGAAAGTTGGTACATCATTCTATCACACCATCATAGTAACAAGATTCAACACAAGTCTTGGTAATGGAACCAAAATTTTGTCATAGTCTAGGGTCTTGGTTTACTATAGCTAGGTGTAAGCATAGGATACTCCCTTTTTACTCAACATTTAAACACTTGTCTATATTGACATCAATCCAAATAAGGCATAGGACTTATGCACTCACCCAAAATGTAGTTAAGAAGGATTGGAGACTACATTAGGCTAGTTGGCCATGGCATGAGGCTTTCCTAAGGGGAATTAAGAAATTTGATGAAAACTTAAGGAATATCCATTGGCACAAGTATTTTTTAGATCAAACCTAGAGTCAGATAGGCACTTAGAGGGTCATAAGGTTACTTTTACTCATACTAAATAGGTGTAATTTGAATAAGGATTAGGTTATTAATGTAGGATCTATACTCATCCTTTATGCATAATGATTATAATGTCATAAAAAGTGTATATATTCCATTAAAAAACAAGTTAGTAAAATCCGTGAACATTATTTAACATAATTGAATTAAAAGTATGTCATCACAATCCTTTGCATCACATTAATAACACTATAGGATATGAAAAATAAACACACTAGAATGTGACACTATTATCATTTTTTCAAAGTCCATAATAGATTTAATATTCATATCATAATTTTAACAAATTAGAGGCTTACAAACAAGCTTGGGAACATATAGTTAGAGCCAGAGTGGACTCCATTCCATTCAAATACTTAATGATAATGAGAGTAATGTTTGTATATTTAATTCATTTCACCAAAGCTTTGTTATAGTTCTTCACCTTCATTTTCCTCTTTTAGCTCAAGCTCTTTATATAATCCTTCATGAGCATATTCACCAAGGTAGAAGTCACATGCTGAGTGTTGAGTTGTAACTTTGTCATCATTACTATTGGCTCTATGACTCTGCAAACTCTATGTTGCACATGTCATGTCCCTTAAAATCTTTGATTATGTCCTAAAAATATAGGAGATGGTTATCCACCTACTAGATGGCATAAGGTTTACATTGTATCCTCTAGTTGGATACTCCAAAAAATTGAAATCCTTAACCTCATGACTAAATTATCATCTCATGCCTAGGTGCATGTCATACTGGTCAAATACTTTAATTAATTAGTTAGTGTCCCAACACCTCTCCATCATCAAGCAGTATGGATTTTCCTTTTTTTTTTAATCAACATAAGAGACAACAAGTTTTTTTTCAAATGAATAAGGTATAATACATTTTTTAGAATGAAATATGGATGTCCTAGTGAGATGAGCTAGATTGTACCCTTGTCTTGAGTCATAAACTTATCTTATTTACAAAATACATTGTGTCATGACTCTCTTTAGGAAAATCCTTAAATAAGTCCCTTTGTAAATCCATGTCTTAAGTTGCACTAGTGTTTAAAACCCAAGCTTTATATCATGATAAAATCTCTGAGGGATTATTTAACTTCTTTAAAGATGGAAAAGACAATCACAAAAAAATTAAGCTAAATCCAATGTTTTTTTTTTCTTCTCCTATTCCAATTTCTATTTTTTTTAGGATTTAATTTTATTCCATGATGTTTTGCATTCATGGGTATCATGACTTCATTTTCTATCATAGCATTTGTAATATAAGTGTTTGTTATCATTCAACTTTTATTATTATTTTTCCATGATTTTATACCTCATCCTGTGGTCTTCCCTTTACCCTATTCATTTCATGTATTCTTGGAACAATTTCCCTTTTGATTTGGATTAAAAAAATCTTTCTTGGACTGTGTGTTTATGCCAAAGGCTTTTTCTCTTTTGGCCCTTTTCTCATAGATCTAATCAAATTTAAAAGTCTTCCAAAAACATTTGCTTTCAATGACTCCATATAATTTTAGTAGATTGGAAGAAGAGTATCTATGAAGGTAATCATATATACCTCATTTTTATGATAGGGGCATAAACATAATGCTTTATTTCATGAATTTCAAAATCTAAATACATGACATCCTCAATTTTTAACTCAAAATTGAATGGTCTCAATTGTATTCGTATGAACATAAATTTTGAGTGTACATCATATAGTTCATTAATTTTTTGAAAAGATTCACATTGTTTAACCCTAAAATATATATTAAGAGGAATCCAGGGGTAAGAGATAGCCTAGTGCACATGGATGGTATATTATCTCTAAATCAAGATAATTATTTTCAAAACCTAAATAAACATACAGTGAATTTATTATGTGGAGATTCTAAGAATAAATGGTATAGTTATGTTAGATATTATAATGAAACAAGATACTTAGTTTGGACCTAGAATAGGTAAAATGTGGACTAGATTTGGATTATAGAATAATCACCTATTTATATAAATTTGACCTATATATCTATAGATAGTTGCATCAACCTAGGATGGTTACATCAATCCTATTGTCTATCCTAGAGACAAGTGTTCATTAAAAAATAACTACTAAAAAATGATGCAACCACCTAGATGCTTTTGATTTTTTTGTCTTCACTCTGGTACATTTAGATATGGGTCATTGATTTTTTTTCCTTGTCAAATAAAAAAACCTTAGTTTTACATCTTCATGTTACTTGTGGTTAAATGTGTTTTTGGGCACATGGTGTTGTGATTCCCCAAATATCCCTATGTTAATGAGTGTTACCTACATAGCCAATACTTTGAAGAGGGTCTTATACTTGTGTATTTCTCCTCAAAATGTTGGATTGTGTGTGAATCATGTAATGTGTGATAAGCAAGTAAAATAGTGACCTAACATGTAAATTAGAAAATATATCTCTTGGTTTACTCCTTTAGTACTTTAGACTTGTAGATGTGTTGTCCTTATTATTGATATAAAAATAAGAGAAAATTAGGAAGCTTTGTTAACTTGATTTTTTGATAAAAATGATTTTGATAACTTGCCTTGGTATCTTTAGGTCTTCTTATAGGTCTATAATGAATATTATATTAATACCAATCCTCTTAGAGAACGTCTCACATGAAAGCACTTAGGACAAATTTTAATATATGTTTTATTTTCAAAATGGATGATGTTAGGTAACTAAAAACTTGTGTTAGTGTAGGAAAATTGCATCATAGTAAGCGTTTGACTAGGATGCAAGTGTCTGGCTAGTTAAAAAATAGGTCTAGGTCTAGAACTTGTAAATATGGAAGATAGGTAGGTTTATAACATTATGGGTAACATATAAGGTGTAATCATTATATTACATTGGTAAAATTAATATATAAGTAATTAGGCACATAGAAATAGTGTACATAAGTTGTTTGGTAATGGAAAAGGTTTAGAAGTTGAAGGTACATCCATGATACATATTTCCAAGGTGTACAATACTTATGTGGTATATAATTTAAAAAGTGTCTACATCCCCCATCCATTTAATCTAGTAATGAAATTTCTAGTTTAAAGAAAAATTAATACATACCTAGGTGTGTATAACACACCTTATCTTTACTTTAGGCCAAATTGAGTGATTTATTAGTAACTAACATGTATCTAAGATCATGTTACAATACATAATCTATGAATATAATATAAAATATGAAAGAATTAAAATGATTTAAATTTAAACAGAGAAAGGTTTAGGAGTATACTTGTATATCAATACAATCATCTTACCTTTTGGGAATTTAATTTGAAATATATATCATTATGAATCACTAAAATTGAGATTATGTCAAATATAAATATAGAAAGTACATATATTTAAAGAGATAAAGAAAAATATTAGATGTTACTTTCTCCCAACCTTTGATAAAAGATGAGTTACCACCTAACAATTGAGATTAGCTCAACTATGCAACCCAATCATACATATAACCTAGTGAGTGTGAGAGAACCAAGTTAACTCACACTATAAAACTGGTGATGTTAGATGATGCAATCAAGTCCAATCTATAAAATTTCCAAGATTAATTTATTTAATAACCTCAACTATACCAAAAAATAAACCAACTATTTCATTATATTATCTCAATATAATCCATTAAAGTCTAACCTGGTGGGTGGAAACCATCCTTGAAAATGTTTGGAATCTAAAACTAATTTAATTTTATAATATTAGGTGTACATTTCAAGCATATGTAACTTATATATGTATCATGTTGAAACTATGTATAAAATGGTACCAATATATATAATGCTACCATAAATATGTATCTAAATCATATAATTGTGTAATTTGGCCAATTCAAAATTATTTAAGTGTGGAGAACATGATTTCAAAGCATTCCCCCACTATATTTAGAGAAATATGAAAACTAATATAAGTTTCAATATGGAGGATATGTTTCCAAAATATTCCACCATTGTAATTTGGGTATGTTTAATACTAAATAAGTATGGAGAACATGTTTCCAAAATATGTCCCCACTAAATATAAATTTGAGATATGGTATAAGTGCCATTGTGGATAACATGTTTCCAAAACATGCCTATTGATGCAATTTTTATGCACACTATAGATTTAAATAAGGTAACCTCTAACATTTTAGTATCTTAGTGGAGATAAACTCCACTCCATAAAATAAGTTATAGGTATGGTTTGCACAACTGGGTGGTGGAATAGTAGGTCAAGCATGTAGGTTTTTAACTAGTTGTGAATAGATGAGTGAAATCTAGAAGAAATTTAAAACCTAGTTGAGTTAGACAGATGGATTTTATTCTAAAGTGGGTAGATCTGAAAAAAATCCAAAATGAGGGGAAAGGTAGAGAAGTAAATAAGGTTATGTGATCTTAAGAAGGATAGCTATCTAGAACTAATGATTTTAGCTATAATCTATTACACACACACACATACAAAAATTGTTAAGGAGTTAAAAGGAAAAGATGATGTAGCATATTCTAAGTTCTCGACTAAATTTTGTTCCTATTTATAATTGTTGTTGTATACCCTTATTTATAATATTATATATAAAATCAAATAAGTATATAAGGTAGTTATTTCTCACTCCTAGAAAACTATAACATGGCAAACACTTCTACACACTCAAATAAAATGAAACATTCAACCTAATCACATAAAATCAACGATATTTACTAGTCATATAATAACTATTGCACATCTTATAATAGCATACACCACTAAAAAAATGAATTAATTCTCCATAGATTTTATACACATTGAATTACTAAATCAACCAACCAATAAAATAATCATAACTATTTACACAAAATTGAAAAAGAAAGACATCATCATAGTTCCATGACAATAAAAATATTTATGTGCATGTTCAATCTTGTTGGATTTGAACTCCACCCAAAATATCTCCACCTATGTAACCTTTTTCCTATCAAATCCTATTTCATGTTCAATTTATTCTAGTGTGAACCCCTAAATACTTTGCTTAAAATTGGAGCATGCCCACTAGAGTATTTGGTCAAAATTATCCCTACTTATTAGCTTACCTAAGGGATCTATGTCTTGGGATAGATTTAGCTCATCCAAAAATTTTAGGACTCAATTTTCATGCTCTACCAATTTTAGAATCAAGGCTTGAATACTTGATACCTAGTCTCAGACTTCTAATTTCCTGATGAACACTAGATTAAGAGCATTGTCTACTTATAATGGTTTAATTAAATATAAATGGCCAAAATCCTTATTTATGGTGTATAATATAAGTAAATTGAGCTTATTCTCATATTATTTTAAAGAGTTAAATAATTTGTAAGTTTTAATAATGTGAGGGGATAATTCAACTCTTGTTGAACCAATAATTTCCATAATATTGTATAATCTAAGAGATAAATTTTGAACATTACCTTCAATCACTCCATGAACTTATACTATTTTTTATTACTCTTGTACTTTCCCTAGTTCCTAATGTAACTCTTACTTGCCTTGTTTAGTGCCCTCATGAAATTCTAATAATGCCTATGTATTCTCCTAAAGATAAGATTTGAAATCCTCATTATATGGAGACTGTCAAAGTCTCCTATTTTTTCTCCTTAAAAGTGAGGAAACATATTGCCTTACTAAGCCTCTACTAGAGTAATCCACTATTTTTCTCTTTTAGACCCTTTAGATAGTTGTCATTGAGTTATCAAAAATGGAGCTCACAATGGGGAGATTTGTTATTATCAAATTGGGTCTTTGATAAACCTAGGCCTCTTAGTCTACACACCACTATGGGATTACTAATTGTGTAACATCCACTAGCTAAGTGTCCTCATCAGTGGTATCTATAAAATTTTTTTATGAAGAATGCATTAATTCCTTTATATGTATCAGGTCTAGTAATGATGGAAATATGTTTTTTCTCTAATCTACATCACTAAATTGAGGCATTGGATGGGAAATATATGTAAGTTTTTTACTCTTAGATTCGGTAGAGGGGACAATAGAATTATCCTAGGTTATAGTGGACAAAGGAATGGGAAATCATAATAGAGTGTAATATGTGGACAAGTAATATGTATATGGGAGGTTAGTATATTGTTAGTCTAATAAAACAAAATCAAAATAAAATACTAAAGACTTAACACCTCTAGCCTAGACATTATAGGGAGCATCAGTAACAAACATATAAATGAAAACACAACTATAACACAAAATGAATCATTATTTTACCTTCCCTTCAGTTTCAAATGGATTTTTGAAGTGGTTTTATTAATTTTTGTGCATCAAAAAGTCTTTAACAATGAAGCTCCATTTACACATTTTCTCCTTAGCACCTTGGCTTGGTTGATTGGATTATGAATTTGGCATGGTAAAATTATATTAATGAAGCTTATGGGGTAAATCCTTCCTAATAACACTACACTAAAAAATATTCTTCATTAATAGGTATGGCCTTGTATTCATAGCCTCTAAAGTTAACTCTCACCTAAGGTGAGTTAAGGTTGAGTTTAAACATGGAATGGGTTAAAAATAACCCTAGGTGAGTTGAGGTTAAATCCAATTGAGTAAAAATAATAATTTAATTATGATTTTAAATTAATATTCATGGATCTCAAATTAGTTATTTTAATATATTTTGAAAGATCTTGACAACTCATAAAGGCAATGATGCAAATGCTTAATATTTTAGATTATAGAATTTCCATTCTTAGATATTTATTAACTAAAATGGATAATTTAGATAATCATTTAATTTGGTTTAATTATTTGACTCATTTTTATTATATTTTGTCTCTTTTAATAATTGTTCAATTGCCCTAATTAATGGGTCCATAAGCCAAACTATCAGTTGTTAGGTCGTAAGGTGACTAGAGTTGAATATCCGAGAGGTTATTATTGTGTAAAGGCTAGTAAACCAAATAGAGATGCCTTAACATGATTTTGAGCATTGATAAATAATGAAAAATGAAATTAAGACTTTTAGTATTTTCTAGGCTTAATTTTTAATGTTTGGTTGAAATCAATCTGAAGTCCAGTAAGATGCTAGTTACGGTTATAATGGTGTGTCTATAGTTTTCCCCTATTTTGGAAGTCATTGTAAGCTATAGGCATAGTAATTTATTCTCAAATAATTAAAAGGTCCTATATGCCTAATGTCTTAATAGGTGATGGATGAGCCTTGTATACCTCCTCATAGGAGTGGGAAGTAAAGAGGGTTGGTGACTATTCCCTCAAAAATAAAGAAATGATGGGACTTAAAGGTAAATGGAGGTGGAAAAGACTAATTTTCCCAAAGGTGGTTATAATTAGTGGCATAGTGATATTTACTAGTAAGGAAGATAAAAAGGATGATTTTCCCAAAGGTAGTTATAATCATCAACATAGTGAGGTACCCCAGTTAGGGAAATAAAAAAGATGATTTTCCCAAAGGAGGTTATAATCATCAACATAGAAAGGTAAAAAGATAATTATTTTCCAAAAGATGGTTATAATCATTAGCAAAATGAAAAGTTATAAAGGTAATTATTTTCCCAAAGGTGGTTATAATCATTATAAAAATGAAAACATGCCCTAGTTGGGTGGATAGAGATAATTATTTTCCCAAAGGTAGTTATAATAATTAACATAATGAAAATGTGCCCTAGTTTAATAGATAGAATTATGATTTTCTTAAAGTTGGTTATAATAATGAGCATCTATGTATATCAAAACACAATGAGTTAAATAAAGGTAGTTATAATCATTGGTATGGTAGTTTAGAATAATAAGGCAAATTAGAAAAGGGGACTTACATACTAAATCCATACTCACATAGTAAGATTAAGCTAGTGCAGAGGAGAAAGATGAATTTGGACAACCTGCTAGTATGGTGTTGCACTTCCTAAATAACAAGGACTAAAATTATTTTATGATTTAATTAATTTGTATTTGGTAAATTATTTGGATAGATTGGTAATTTTATAGGTGACCAAGGATAAATACCATGACATCATTTCTTGTAAGATTTCCCAAGCTAATTTTTGATATAGCACATGATGGTATGCACCATGATATATAAAACCATGATAACCTATCCAAAATATATATAAGGACTAACACGTGATCTAATAAATAATTCAAAACAATACACTAATGTTAAAAACCATGATGACAATGTTGACATATGAATATGGATGGACTTATGTATAATGCACAAGGAATCATCAAATAAATGTAGATATACTAATTCAAGGCACAATAATGAAAGGAAACAAATAGGAAAACAAACAAAAACATAACAAAATAGTAAGAAAAAAAAATAAAGATAGAATAAAACAAAACAAAACATGAGAATAAAAGGAAAACAAACACAAAAAATGGCTTATCACAAGGTTAGCAGAAACAAAAAACAAATTATTCATGCATATGTAATAAAGGGGTTAATCTTGGTGATAGGGTGACCCTTGGCTAGATAATTTTGACATAAGTATAAAAATATAAGGACAATTGACACAAGGTTTTCCCTAGGCTATAGGGAAATAACAACACATAAGATGATGAAAAAACATTGCCCCTAAGATATATAAGACAATAAAAAACAAACAAATGGGAGGAACTAAGCTAACTCCAGATGTACTAGTCAAGTGGATGTTACCTACATATTTCCATGGACACAAGATCCAACATGAACTTCAATTCAAATGAATATCTCCTAGGATATGGGATAAATTAAAATTGATGAGAGAAACATGATTAATGATGTAGAGGAATATGGGAATGGTCTCTGAAAATGGTGAGAGCATTGAAACATAGAGTACTCACAAAATGATGAGAGCATAATATAAATCCTAGTGGTCATTAATATATCAAATTTAAATACACAATGCTCCTAATATAAACTCATAAAATGGTGAGAGCATAAGGCTAAGGCCTAAAAAAATGGGGAAACTAAAGGATTAGTGATTACTCATGAAATAGTTAGGAGTCTTAGAATCCTTAAGAAAAACAAATGGTCAAAAATAAAGGAAGGTGTGGCCAAGCTAACTCGATATACCCCATATAGCCAAGTGATTCCTATATAGGTTATACGAACCTCAAGTCTATGTACTTATCCCAAAAATGGCAGAAAAAAATACTAAGGTGGTCTAGAAATAAACTTAACAAACAAGATGGCCTATCTAAAAAAAATGATGGATTTATATCTCATGTGGAGATTCTAAGCCAATTTTCATGATTTTGTCATTTTTAGGATTTCTTATATCTTGTACAAATGTTTTTGAAATTTTATATGTATCTCAACTCAATCAAGAGTGACAAGACACTAAATGGTCCAACTAAAAAAATGGAAAGAATGTTCAAACTTAAAAAATGCTCACAAAATATCAAGAGAATGGTAAAAGGGTGACTAGTTTGAACTCAACAAAAATTGAGCATTGCCTACATAGTCCTAGGATGGGACCTCAAGTC
Source organism: Torreya grandis (assembly GCA_037957365.1). Lineage (NCBI taxonomy): Eukaryota > Viridiplantae > Streptophyta > Pinopsida > Cupressales > Taxaceae > Torreya > Torreya grandis. Next base: position 489,298 of record JARHVA010005713.1, read on the forward strand.
ATTATAGCTCCACCTTCATAGTGGAGGAATTTGACTAGGTAGTATCAAGTTCATGAATTAGGCAAATGGCATACTATGGCATAGGAATGACAAAGTGATATGGTAATGAATGATAAAAGTGTTGTTCTTAATTTTCCCATAGGAATTTATAAGTAGGAAATAATGTCATAGGTTAATGATACTAATTTTCTTGAAGGTAGTTATAATTAGGAGCATGGAGTAGAACACTAATTTTTCCAAAGGAAGTTAAAATCAAGAACACTTGGAATGAAATGAAACAAGGAATGAAGGATGAAACTAACAAATAATTTTCATATAAATCCAAAATACTACCTATATCTATAATACTTAATAAATAATTAAAAATTGATCTGATTCCCCTTGCTAAAGGTGGCCAAAGAAACTATGGAATGGAACCAAGGATAAAGGTTTTGGGGAGGGAGGGTAAAAACAACTTTAGTTAATAGGGAAGGTATGGTAGAATGGTATATGGTATGGTACAAATAAGATGAAAATATTATGGTACAATGGAAACATTCCTCATATCCAATACTTCAAGTCTCTCAAACAAAATACTGCTTGAGGTGTATTATGTTCATCAACTCATCAAGTTCATTTCCATGAATTTTAGCAAGCATGTATGCTCTAGAGCCATAATTTACAACAATGATATATGGGCCTATCCCATTGGGTTTGAACTTTCCCTTCTTATTTTTCTCAGTTGTGGTATTCTTTTGATTTTCTTTGAGAAAAAGATACCCAATTTCTAACTCTCTATATTTGACTCATCAGTTATAGTGGCCATGAAGTTTGTTTTGGTATGCTTGAAGGTTGTTGATAGTGGCCATGTATTTTTCATTAAATAACTCTAGATATTATAGGATAGCTACTCTATAATCTTAATCATCTAGGACATTTTTCAATGAAATACATAGGGAAGGTAACTCAACCTCAATGGGAAGAATGGGCTTAGTGCCATAGAGTAGGGAATATGAAGTGGCTCCAGTTGGAGTATGGCAATTAGTTTGATATGCCCAAAGGGAAAAAAATATTTGAAGGTGTCAATAATGGACATCATCATTAATAATTTTGTTAAGGATGTTGAAAATGATTTTATTAGATGCCTCAACTTGGATATTGCCTTGTGGGTAATATGTGGTAGAAATTTTTTGGGTGATATTATACTCAGAATAAAACATTTTGACATCCTTATTCTTAAATGATCTACCATTATTAGAATTAATGTTAGATGGGATACCATAATAGCATATGATATGATTGAATATGAACTTGGAAAACATTTTTCAAGTCACATAAGTGAGGGGTATAATATCAACCCACTTAGTGAAATATTTAGCATAATGATGTGTTTAATGGCCATTAGATGAGGTAGGGTTAATCTTCCCAATGAGATTGAGTCCACATGTTGAAAAATTCCATGGTGTTATCATTAGTTTAAGTAATTGGTTGGGTAATTAATCATATTGGCATGTATTTGACATTTATAACATCTTTTAACATAATTAGTTACATCTACTTCCATAGTTAGCCAATACTAACTAGTACATAGGATATTTTTGGTTAGGACGACCCTACTTGTGTGGAGTCCACATACTCCTTAATGATATTCCTATAATGATAATGTTACTTATACCAAATTTAAACAACAAAATAGAGTTCCATCAAAGTTATGGTAGTGAAACGCTGGGCTAAGTAAGGTATATCATGAGGTTTAATGAGTAAAGGCCTTTAGTTGATTACATGATAGGTTTGGTGGCATGATATGGTCATGAATGTGGTTAAATAGGTATGAATACCATATAGAGTTAGGATTAACAATATCATATATCATTGTAATATTTAAAGGTTTATGAGTAAGCAATAGAAAATTTTTAATGAAGAATTGTAATTTTATTTCCTTGTCTATGTGGTAGATCAAAGAACCAATTGTGGTCATGACATATATTGTCTTGTTACTATCCCTAAGTATGTGTTCAATCTATATGTTAGAAATCAAATATTTAAAAACATAAATCATGGCCTTGTATGGCACTAGCTTATCAAATTTGGCCTAAAAATGGTTTTTATCCTGATTGATGATTAACTAAGAATCACCATAAACCTTGAGATGTTGGATATTCCATTATATCACTTGATGAACCCATGTAATGAGTGATTCATATTCAGCCATGTTGTTAGTATAAGTAAATTTGATACAAAATGATTTAGGGATAAAATCCCCCTATGGTGTAATAAATAATAGGTCTACCCCTAATCCATGTGATGTGAATGATCCATAAAAATATATCTTCTAGTGATGATCATTAGGATTTGTTTCAATTATGGTCATGATGGACTCATTTAATAACTTAAAAGTGAAGGGTTTAGTATCTATAAGATGAGCTTCAGTAAGTAGATTTATAAGTACTTGTCCCTTTATGGCATACTAGTTGATGTATTATATCTCTAACTCACATAGAAGCATGATCCATTTATGCATGCAACCTTGTAAATCTATTTTGGATAGTAGATACTTGAGTAGATCTAATTTTGAAATAACTATGGTCTTGTTGTTAAGCATGTAATATAATGGCTTTTGGACTACAAATACCATAGCTAAATAAGATTTTTATATTGGTATATAGTTATGTTCATATGCAACTAGTGTATGGCTTAGATAGTACATGTCATGTTATTTCCCATTGTCATCATGTTGAGATAGAAGTGACACCAAGGTTTTATATGTGGTAGATAGGTATAGTATGAATGGATTTACTTGTATAGGAAGTAAAAAGATAGGTGGATTAGTAAGATATTATTTTAGGTACTAGAAGGATTTATATCAATCTTCATCCTAAATAAATGTGACACCCTTCTTCAATAAATATGTAAATGGATGGCATTTATTGTCCAGCTATGATATGAAGTGTTTGATAGACTAGATCTTGCCCTAAAAACTTTGAAACTACTTCAAATTAGAAGGTGGTAGCATCTTGATAATAGCTTGTACTTGAGTAAGATCAACTTCAATTCCTATGTGAGAGGTGATGAAGGCTAATAATTTTCCTAAAGTTACATAAAATATTAACTTCTTAGGATTAAGTTAGACCTTATATTCATGAAGCCTCAAAATATTCTTCATAGTGTAGTTGGATGTTTGACATGGGCCTTCAATTTACGCAATATCTTTTCAACATAGTATTAAATAATTTCATATATCATATCATGAAATATGATGTTCATGGATATTTGGTATGTGTCCCCAACATTACTAAGGCCAAAAGGCATAACTTGATAATAAAACATTCCCCAAGGCATGGTGAATGTTATCTTGTGTTGGTCTTTTAGCACAATATGGATCTAGTTATATCCTAAAAATCCATCCATAAGTGAAAGAATTTCATACCACACTATGGATTCAACTATCATGCCAATATTTGGTATATAAAATTCATCCTTGGGGTAGGCCTTGTTTATATCTCTAAAATTAGTGTAGATTATATTTCCTTTAGGCTTCTTACTAATAGGTACAACATTTGAGATCCACTCTGAATAGTCAATTAGTCAGATGCATCTCACTTCTAAGACTTTTTATAACTCTTTATTTACTAATATAGAAATACGAGGGTGCATCTTGTGTAATTTCTACTTCCCAAGTTTGGAATTGGGATGTACAACCAAGGTACGCTCCAAACATGGCATGTTGGAGTATGCCTAAATAAAAATTTTAACAAATTCTCATAAAATACCTATAAATTTTTCACGTTCCTCCTTAGTGATGGATGCACCTAATTTGATCCATTTTGGGTCATCTGTAGTCCTAATGTTGACTTTCATAGTATATTATATGAGGAGAGTCGATCCATCTTAAATGATGGTTGGAAATGATTTAAATTGGATTGCAACTATAAAATCTTATATTTGGACTAGTTCTTTAAGCTCACCTAAACAAGATAAATTAGAATCTCCTAATGGAAATAATTTCCATGTGACAAATACTATTGGAAATTTTTAGGCAATTCAATCAAAGGCATGTTGTTCTACTAAATTGAACTCATATCCAAAATAAATTTCATTATTGGTGGTCTTTTGAGCTTCATTCAAGGAAAAGTAAACACCCCCATCTAATTGCACTTGAATTAAGTTTCCACCAAAATACTAACCTTTCTCTTTACTTTTACCCTAGTTAAAAAGCACCTCAAAGATCTTTTCACTTTGCAACCTCAATGTTTTAATCTTTTATTTTTTGTTGAAGGTGTTCACCCATTATCTAAAATAACCTAAAAAATCTAATTTGATATAGTACTCTTGTTTTTGGTCTCCCATTATAACATTATCTCTTAGGCCTAAAATATCACAAAAGGACTCATCATTCTCTAACTCATGTACAATCACCATGGATTCTTGTTTGTCTTAGGCTATAAGTTAAGGGTGATAAAGAAGAAGTAGGACATGTAAAATTATTGGGTTAATAGTATAAATGGTCTGTGGTTCAAATAAGTTGGTAATTGAAATGTATTTATAAATGTTATGATAAGATGTAATTCAATACCAACATCATCATCACCAAATGTTAAAGTTGGGACATGAATAAGATACATGGGTTCACGCCCAAATAGTTTAAATCCAAGACCATAGGTTATTTTATATCACATTCTAGAAATTTTCTCAAGAATACCTTACTAACTTGGCACAAGTCCTCCACCTTTATAAGCTTGGTTCTTCTTGATCCTATTAGGGATGGGATATTTAGCATTTTTTTAATAATCATCCAATTTGTCATTATATAATTCATCATTAATAAGTGGGTCCTCTTCTTGGCCAATGGTTAGTGTAAAAATGATAAGATATGGACTATGAAGATTGTATTTTCCTTTTAATTTCCATTTAATGCAAGGTGGTTTAGCTTTATGTCTTACATAGGACTTGGGATTCTGCGGAAGCTTCATAATATGAAATGTATCATGGGTTAAATACTCTCCTAGGATATTGGATGAGATGGTAAAAAAATTTGACATTTCCAAAGGAAGCATGTGTGAAAATGAGTCAAGGATATTTAGGTATATAAAATTGTCTTATATTAATTCAACAAGTATTTATTTTTATTTATCCTTTTTAGGAATCGGATCTATGCCAAAATGGTAGCCGTAAATTTCATATTCCACATCCAAATGTTTGTAATGTTCATAAGGATACAACTATCCACTGATAGAGACCTCCATTCCTAAATGAGATAACTTGATACACTCATGAAATTTCAAATGGATTGAATTAATTTCATGTATCCAAGGTGTACCCAAAATTAAATTTTAAGATAAATCTAGGTCTAAGTCATGAAAGAGTGTATCATGGGTTAAGGGTACAATGATAACTAGAAATATTATGGTACCTTGTGATTCTTTTTCTTCATTATCATAGACCTTGATAGTGATTATTTATGGCTATATATCAACTATTATATATCTAATATGCTTGATGAGCTTCAAAGACATAATATTCAGGCCTAACCCATTATCTATGAGGACACATTTGACTTTGTGTTGTACTATGACAACTTAAATATAAAAGGGATTATTATGGAGAGGGGAAAGTGATGACATATCACTTTGGTCAAAGGTCAACTATTGGCTTGGGGCTAGATGTCTAAATAAAGCTTGAAATTTTTCTAGGGTTATGTCATTTGGAATTTGGGATTGGCCTAGGAGTTTTGTTAATATGTTCTTGTGGAGAGTAGACATACACAACAAATATAAAATGGATATTTATGTAGGAATATTCTAATTTTATTCCATTATGTCATATGTATTCTCCTTAATAATGGCATATGGCTTATTCCTAGCCAACATAGTGGGCTAGATTGGTTCTTTGGTATGAGTTTCTAGGCTTGGAATGGTGATCTAGACCATTAAGTTATGATTACACAATTAGGATTGGATATAATACCATTATAGCTTGATGATGATGTTCTAGATAGGATAAGTCTTGATTACTAATGCACTTGGTTATGATCATGGTACAATGATGAATTACTAGTATAACTTCCTAAAATAATAATTCCTATTTGATGTTATTCTTAGTTACGGCCCTAGGTTAAGGAAAGATTACTGGCATAAGTGGATATATTAGAATTATTTGGTAATGGTCCTATTTTTTTATCACTTGGTCTAGGATTAATGGTGATGGTTGAAATGTGACCCCCTAAAATATGACCACAAATTTGGTGTAGTCATGTACAAATGCATGGTAAAGTTGGTGGTTGTTAGAATCGTTCTGGCCTTGGTTCCCCCCATTCGGTTAATGTTGTTATTGTTTATACTAAATTTTTTGTTATTATCACTGTAATTATTAATACTATTATTTTTGTTATTTTGGCATTTATTTTTGATGTTGTTGATTGTTGTTTTTATGTTATGTAAAAGGGTTTTGGTATATACCTAGGTTATTATTGGACATAGATTATTTATTATCTAATGTAATCTCCCCATTTTCCAACATATTTTAAATGAGGTGTTTTATCTACACACAACAACATAGATTATGTTTATGAACATGATGGTATTCATAGAACTCATTCTACCTATACCAATTTATATATAGGATACAATAAGGATAGTGCTTTAAAATTGGCAAACTAATTATATTAGTTATGGCTAGCTTATGAAATAATGCTTCTATAGGTTTACCAATATTGTTAAAAACTTGAGGAGTATGATTTATTTTGGAGGAGGGGTTTGTAAAGGTGGCCATTGAAATGTTTGTGGATTTGGTCTAGGTTGTTGTAAGGGTTGCACTTGTTGAATAGGTTCTTGATGAGGAGTAAGTTACATTTGTGGAATAAGTTGAGTATATGATGTTTGCACCATTTTAACATGACACAACTCAATTACTCCATTTCTAACAACATTATTATTATGATTGTATTTCTTATATTTCTCATTATTACTTTCCTAGCTTGTGTTAATGCTTGCACCTAGACTTGGTTATGGTTTTGATTTGGGACTACACCTTGCTTTTGATTCTATTTTTTGTTTGATGAGGTTAAATGTATAATCCCTTTGTTAATAAGGACATTTTAAATTATCAAACCTTTATCGATGATATCTTTGAAAGTATGTGCACACTATAGCTCCATATGATAGGATATCTTGGTGTGCAAATTTTTAATATAGTGGCCAATTGTTTATATGGTAAGATGTGGGTAAATTGATTAATAAACACTCTCTATATTTGTAGATATATTTCAAATATTTCACCAAAATTTTTTGGCCTAAGTTAAATATACCAATGAAATCTCATGTTTGATATTATAGGAGAAATGTTGCACAATTTTTTTTTAGAGGTCATCAAAATCATATACAAAAAGCTTTGTCAATTTGAGTAACCACTCAAAATCCTATCTTGGTAGACTTATAAGAAATAAAAGGAGGTAAATTTTCCTATAGGACACTGGAAGGAAAGCAAAAAATAACTCTATCAAATGGGCCTTAGGGTTTCCTTTACCCTTGTATTTATCAAATTTTGGTGGTTCGTAACCTAGAGGAAATGGTATCTATAGATACTCCATGGTGAATAGATATGAACATAGGTCATCTAACTTAAATTTCTTGGTCTAATTCATTTCTTGAATGGTAAAAATCACATCCTTAATTTGTTGTAATTATTAGGCCAAAAAACTAGATGGAACATTTGGTTGAGGTGGAGACTAGGAAATCAAAGGTGGATTACCTTGACCAAGGTATAATGGAGACATGGTTTGTTATATAATGTTGATTCAATGAGTGAACCAAATAGGAATATGCATCCATAAATTAGGATGTATTTGTTGAAATTAAACTCAATATTATGCAATATTTGGGTTTATATTCAATATATAACCTTGGTTTTGAGGGAATTGTGGTTATAATGGAAGGATATAGCTTTAGGTCAAATATTGTACCTACTAAGGTTGAGTAGGGACTTGTTTTTTACTATTCAAACCTAGTTGAATAAGAGGAACTTGTTGTGGACTAAGGCCCTATCTTTGGATCTATGGCATGGGTTGAATAAAAAGCAATTACTACATAACTGGTACTTGTTGGACATTGTTTCCTCTTTATTCCATAAACACCAATTATGAACTAGATACTTGTTAGGTGTTCGGAATTTATCATTTACCAATAGACATACATTGTTTTTTAGACAACATTTGTGATTTTAAAGTTATATTTATCTGTAACTATAGAGGTATGTTTGTCACTACCTATCAAGGTGGAACATTTATTTCCCCTTGTTGAGGTGGTGTAGTGTTTTTCCTCTACTACAGTGGTGGATTAGACTATGTATATTATTATGGAATGGTAATCATCACCTATTGAGGTGGAATAGTATTTTTTACTTTTTTTTTAGGCAAGGATTCAATTGGCATTTAATTACTTAAATCTTGTGGTTACATGCTTGACAAAGCAGTTGGTTGATTATTAGAGGTAACTTGTTGTGATTAGGACATAGGAGTTCCTACCCTAGACTTTTTTGAACCACTTGTGGTGTTAACTAAAGGCACTTTTTTTTTAGATTATTTATTGGTGTAGTTAAACCACTTTATCATAGATTCGAAGACACTTACGTGTTATCCAACATGTTTTGTACATTATTTTACCTAGAAGATACCATCACATCTTCAATAGATGGGACAATATCCATGTCACCAACTGAAGTGCTTTATGAAAATGAGTATATACCCAAATCATATTGACATGTCAATTCAATCAATACTCTTATAAAATGAGCTAACTCTATGAGTGGAGCATTTGACATGGTCATATAATTAGAATTGTGTGCTAGATTCAAATAATTTTTATACGCTTGTTTCATTTATATAAAGTGGTTCTCCATGAATGATACAAAATTGACATGAGTGCCTAAGTTTGGATAGTATATTTACATTCAATGGTTTGTCTATAAGTTATGTTGAGAGGTAGTCTAACTAGGCTAGCAAAATTTTCATGAGGAAATTCTGATAAAAATTTGGCCCCTACCTCCACAAATCTAACTAAAATCTCATCCTTTTTTCAATCAAGTGATGATTAAATAAATAAGGATCATACATCAATGGCATAGTAATGTAATATGGTTGTTGTTGAACTTGATCTACAACTAATGGTATGAAAGCAAGGTATTGCAAAATTTTCTCTTAGTTTTTCTCTAAATATGAAGGGGTGTTAACCAAATAATGGACTAATGGATCTTGATTTTTTTCCCTAGATTGAGAAGTGTAAGGATTATATGGATTCATTTCATGAATGACATCATTAACATAGGGGTATTGAGCAAATTTATCATTCATGACCATGTTATCATAAACTAGATTATACATGGCTCCACTACAAGTGTAAAAAGACACCCAAATAAATGACTAACATTCTATGAATAAGGTATAGAGTTATATAAACTCTTAAAAATAAGGTCTAAAATATAAATGGTCCAAAATTGGTATAAAACTTGGTCTACGAATGGAGTTATTTATCTAAAATAATAAATGATAAACTCAATCTAAAATGGTCTAAAATCAAATGTATTACACAAATGGTCAAGTGAATTAGTAAAATTGAAATTAAAAACATAGGTAAAAAGTGTTTAAAATAATCCTAATCTAGGTCTAAAGATGAAAAAGGTTGATAGGTATTTGGGAACAAGGCACAAAGCTAGGCTCATAATAAATACATCTAAAATAAAGATATATGATGTTATAACACTTAAAAACATGACAAAATAGATATACTTAGAACATTCTTGGTCTAAAAAATCAAAAAGGTAAAGTGCTAGCTCTTTTGGGAACATGACACAAAATCTATACTTGGCACAAACTAGGTCTAAAAGGCAAGAAAATTAATATAAATTTTTTGAAACACTTTGATTCAAACTAGGAATTCATATTTTAAACATAAAATTGACCTTTAGTAAAAGACATTTAATTTTATGCACATGAAAGATAGACCACTTCCAAAATCTAGGCACAAAAATAGTCTTAAATTGAGCAAGAAATTAGTCTAAGTTACACAACCCAAAAGTGATAGATAAATGTCTAAGTCAAAGTTACATTAGGCATAAGCATAAACAAATTAATTTTTTAATTTGAAATTATCAAGAGCAATTTTGAACTCAATTTAAAAGGCCTGGTTCCTAAATAGAAAACAAGCTAGCCCAAAATAGATGACATAATGATACTAGGTATAGACCCAAAAGGCACACGTTGTTTTAAAATTACAATTCGATATAAGGAAACAAGTCTTTGAAATAATTTGATAAATATAACAATGCTATCATGATACAAAGGTATGACAAATGGTTTGTTTTAAAACTCTAATGTACAAAAATTGGAATTAAATGGGTAATGTAATGACACCACTTTCAAACAAGTGACACACACACACATAAAAGTTTTGCCAAATGACTAAGGAAAATAAACATAACACCTCTTTAATTAAAATAGTGATGTGCAAACATGACTTGTTTTAAATTTGGTAAGATAAATAAATATTTTTGACTCAATATGATTCAAGTAAGAAGGAAAAACAACAAAATCACCTAAGTGTAATGTCTTAATCCTAAAAATTAAAAAGGTGGTTTCATACTATCAAATTATGTCTATATACTTGCTATTTAGGTGAAATTATGTCGTTAATCTAAAAATTAAAAAGTGCATGAAAAGTAGGGTTCTTAGGCCACCTATTATCTCAAGAGTATGTATGATGACATGGAACTTTAGGCTCCTCATCTTTAATTTATAATATATCTACGAAAAGTGGAGTTGTCTAAAAAATATCAATTTTCATACATTATAAATGGTCCCATATGTGCAGTTAACACTAGGGTGAAACACATCATTTGGATCCATTTTAACTATCTTGTTTTGAAAATGTATTGTCCTTTTCATAACCACTACATTTGTCAATTACGTAATGTAGTAAAATGTCAAAGTTAAACATACATTTTGAGGTATTCTCTTATTAACAAGTCTTAATCACTCAAACAAGAATTCTAGTAAGTTAACCTTAATTTATATACCCCTACTATGGAGTGGTATTGAAGTGATGTTGAGATATGAATTCTTAGGTTAACACTTCCCTTGAGAACTCATGGAGAGGTGATGAAATCCCAACCACAAGAAAAAATGCATAAAATATAATTTGAGTAGGACTATATGATCATATTATTTAATGAAATCATATTATGCAATAATGAAATATTTTTTGCAAAAATTGCATTATTAGGTTATGATTTCATCCTTCTTAATGCAATCATAACCTAATAAATATTTTTCTATTGAAAATAACCTAATAATGCAATTTCACTCCCCTTAAAAATGATTTATCTTCTTAAAATAAATATTTTTCCATTGAAAATAACAAATTCACTAATCTATAACAATTTTGTAATTACCTAAAAAATGAAAACGGATTTTTCCTAGAAAATGATTTCATGGTTTACTCATTGATTTCACCACTTGCAAGCCTAATTTCAAAGTTTCATAGAGCTGAGGTGACTTAATAATTTTTTGAGACAAATTTAAATATTTGACTAATTTTTTCATGGTTTACCTCACCTAATTTGTAGTTACATAGTCATGAATATGTGAATATGTAGTCATAAGTAAAACATGGAAAAGTTAGTAATAAATCATTAAATAAAGCTCTATAATGAAGTATTCTTGGCTCCAAACATATCTTAAAATAATCCATTCATACTTGTAGGGTCTTTGGTCCCACCGGGCATGCCATCATGTGAAAAAAGAACACATAGAGAGGAGGTTAGTATAGTTTTAGTCCAATGAAACAAAATAAAAATAACACACTAAACACTTAACACCTCTAGCCTAGACACTAAGGGGAGCATAGGTAATAAACATAAAAATTAAAAAAAAATTAGAACACAAAATAAATCATTATTTTTCCTTCCTTGTAACTCCAAATGTCTTTTTGAAGTGGCTTTCTCAATTTTAATGCATCAAGAAGTCTTTACCAATGAAGCTCCATTTGTTCCTTCTTTTCTTAGAACGTTGGTTTGGTTGATTGGATTGTAAATTTAGCATGGTAACATTTCACTAATGAATATTATTTGGTAAATCCTACATAATAACACTATACTAAAAAATCTTCTTGATTAATAGGTATGGCCTTGTATTTATAACTTCTAAAGTTAACTCTCATCTAAAGTGAGTTAAGGTTAAGTTTAAAGATGGAATGGATTAAAACTAACCCTAGGTGAGTTGAGGTTAACTAAAAAGAGTTCAAAATTTTCATGTAATTATTAATTTTAATTAATATTCATGACTCTCAAATTATATATTTTGAAAGATCTTGACAACTCATAAAGGCAATGATAAAAAGGTGACAACTCATAAAGGCAATGATAAAAAGGCTTGATATTTAGATTTTAGAATTTCCATTTTTAGATACTCATTAATTACAAATGGATAATTTATCTAATAATGTAATATATTTCAATTATTTAATTCATTTTTATTAGAATTTTAGCTCTTTTAATAATTGTTTAAGTGTCTTGCTTAATGGGTCCATAGGCCAAACTATCAATTTTTAGGTCATAAGGTAACTGGAGATGAATTTTGTGAGAGGTTATTATTTCATATGGGATAATACCCAAAATATGTATGCCTAATCATGATTATAAGTATTGATTAATGATTCATGGGAAAAATTGGTATGTTTAGTGATTTTTAGGATTAATTTGCCATGTATGGTAGAAATCATTTCAAAGTCCAGTCAGAAGCTAGTCGTGGCTAGAATTGAGCACTATCAAGGGATTCCATATTCTTCTTAAAATTAACCTATTTGGTCTTATTGGGAGCAAGGTAAATATTAATTAAATTAGTAGTATGGGAAGTATAAACCATTGGATCTAAAGGAAGAACATTAAAACTAAAAGTAATTATATCTATAGAAAAAATAGGACTAAGAGGAACAATGGGAATAATGGGATAAATAGGGACTTTAGTAAACATTATAATTGAAAAAATAATAAGACCCAAAGTAAGGTAAGTAATAGTGGTTAGATTAGTGGTGACCTCACCTAGTTTTTTTGCATTAATTAGTGTTTTTCCTTTGATCCTATAAAGACTTAAGATTTTGGCCTTATTTAATTCTTTATCCTTGTCCTTAGACTCTTTTGATGGCACATCCATAATTCTAATTTTAGGAGTTTTTAGTAATGGTAGAGTATCCTTATGGGCTCTCACTTTCCTCTTGTAATAGTTTATTGTCTTTCTAGACAAGGTAGGAGTCTCTTATGTGGTGGAAGGTGTAACATACACTTCTATAGAAAAAATAGCTAAAAAATTAATAGGGAAATATATATCCTCAAATTTAGATGAATAAATTAAAATTATTTAATTCTCTCCTCCCAAACAATTTATAACAGTAGGAATTTCCCCCACCTCTTGCTCTTATTTGATAGTTTTCATTACAAGTGGTGGTGAAGCTTGGGAAGGGCCTTCTTATGAGGAACCTGACACCATATGCACTAATTCAACACCCTATTCCTAATTTATAGCCAATATCATACTAGGTGGTGATTTAGAGGATGTTTCTTGGTTCACAGGTTGTTGGGTTAGCTGAGAGGTCTAATAGTCTATAGTTGCCCATCCACCAGGAGGTGGAAGTTTTGTTTGTGACTTTATCATTATGGATGGATCTCTTTGGATGGTTATCAAATGATTTTGTGTCAACCCATACAATCTTTCCCTTTCCACACCTTAACATCATCATTTTAATTCAATAATATAAATTAATGTGTATAAGGTTCATATTGGTATGGCTTGTCTAAGCCTTAGATATGATTCTAGATAAGGCCATGAGCATCCCATTCCCTATGTGATAAATATGTCAAATATTAAAACTCTCTAGTTTTTGCAACTTCTCCAAAATTTCTCATGTTTATGTATCACATGTATCCAATCATCAAGGAAGACTCGTGGAACACACCTTTGTGTTGATTCTTCATTTGGTAGTTTATTTCTTGCTCTACCAATTTATTTGAAACATACTTAAGGAGATATAGAGGGGAAACATTGTGTCCTACCATAGTTATAATACTATAATTTAAGTATATCTAATATTCCCCTCTTGTCCATAGTGTCTTCTTGATACTTTTTAAGACTTGATTTAAGGGATATTCATGAATTGACCTCTACACTTGAGAGTCGACATTATCAATTGTGTAGATAATATTCCTCATTAAGAATATATATGGAGGAATTAATAAATTTGCATACCTAATTATTAATATAGTTTATGGTAGAATTTTAGATTGTTCCATTATGTAATTATATGGTAACCATGACTACATCTAATAGATATGACATCATGTAGACATGGCCACCCATGGGTTTTTTATCCTTTTTAAACATTTATTATTTAATCCTAGTGTTGATTATTTCTCCCAAGGTGAAATTAAGGTTTAAGGTCATTAATATTTTCAACTATAGAACCCATTCTAAGTGGAATAAGTGAATGATGTTGTACCCATATAGTTTATTTAGAAGGGCATCCCAATGTAGATTCGCATTTTGAAACTAGTTATTAGAATGAGCTCCTTGGCTTTAAGAGTGACCACCTCTCTAGTATTGATCCATTTCCTTAATGTATTCTCTATTTTACTTATTTTCTTACATAATTTAACTCTATTCCCATTAAATGTGGCATTTATGATGGGTAATCACATGTATCTTTGGAAAGCATCCCCATAGATACATGTGGCAACTATCTTGTGGTTTAGGTGGTGTATAAAGTCACCACTAGTCACCTTCCCCATGAATAAAACTTTATTAATTAGGTCAATTAAGGTCATAAATTAAGGCTTGGTGGCTACAAAGTGTAATTTTTGGTTTTTTAGTGATAGTAGGTCTATGATTAGCTAATTCTATTCAATTTTTAGATTATCCTCATGTGAGTGGGAATCTACATTTTATATCACATCCCATGAATCTATATAGTTTTCAAATTGGTCATTGAACACTATTGAATCAAATACAATGTCTATTTACTCTATGGAATCTTTGTTGGATAACTTAGACATGGTGGTAATACTCCTATAAACACCTTAAATGATGATGCCATTGTTAATCATGTATGTTCTCATAAAATTTAGATATTTTAAATTTTACTAAAATTAGTTCACACTTGAACATAGATTTTTATGGCTCAAAGTTCTCTTTAGAGTTAAAATTCACTAAATTTCATTAGAAACCAATAAGCATGATGTCTCTTCTAAATTTGTTGATATATATATTTTGAGTTTAGGACCTTAATTCTAGTTCATACACCATTAATTCCTATCATCTCCAAGATGTTTTTACTCATCTAATTATAAATTTGACACTTTAGTTTGATAGGTGTGATCTTATGAATCCAAGAAGGGAGGTTAGTAACATGTTAGTCCAAGTAATTAAAATCAAATTTAAAACACTCTAAAACTTACACTATAAGCCTAGAACATAGGAAGAGCATAGTAATAAAAGAAAAATGAAATCACATCTAAAATGTTAAAGACTTTAAATGCCTTACCTTCTTTTAGAGCTCAAAATGCTTTGTTGAGTGGCTTGCTCATATTGTGCATCAAAGAGTCTTTATAAAATTAATCTTGTAGGCTCCTTAACTCCTTGACACCATTGATTTTGATGTGGCTTTATGATAGCTTGGCTCAATATTTTGGCATTATAACACTATTGATATGAATCTCATGCAACAAATCCTACATAATAAATATATAATATCCAAGCTTAGAAATGAAGAGGCATGGAATTGTATTTATAACCTAAGGATTTAACTCCAACCCAAGGTGAGTCAAGGTGGAGTTTAAACATTGAATGGGTTCAAACCTAACCTAGGTGAGTCAAATATAACCCTATTAGAGTTAATAGTTTTCAAATAATTATGATTTTCAATGAATATGCATGGTTATCCAAAATAGATATTTTAGGATATTTTCAAAGAGATTGACAACTCATAAAGGGAATGATGAAATGCTAGGATATTTATAATTTTTGAATTTCCTTTTTTAGTCATTCATTAATTTCAAATGGATAATTCAACTAGGAATTTAATTTTTTTTATCTTATTAATTAATTTTTATTAGACTTTTATCATTTCCAAGATTTTATTTAAGTGTGTAAGTGACCCACTTAATAGGTCCATAGGCCAAATTTATTATTGTAATTCCACAAGGTGATTAGAGATGAATCCATAAGAGGTTATTTTGTATATGTTAGAATACCTTAATTACATATTCTTAAACTCATTTTCAAGCATTGATGATTGATGCATAATCAAATTTTTGACATTTAGTGATTCCTAGGCTTAGTTTCCCATGGTTGGTAGTAATTGGTCTGAAGCTTGGTCAAAAGCCATTTGTGGCTAGTTTTAGGTGTCTATAGTTTGCCCCTATTTGGGAAGGCATTGCAAGATATAGGCATAGTAATCTCTTCCAAAATAATTAAATAGGCCAAAAAGAAGATAATGATTGAATAAAAATCTCAAAACAATGTTTAGGAAGTCTATAATGATGCCCCCTCAAGGGAGTGGGTGACACATATGATTGATGGGCAGTCCCTCAAAAAGAAACAAGAAGAATAATGAAATTAACCCATGGGTGAGATTAATCTAATTGAGAAAATGCTTGTATGCATTGATTTAAAAAATTTAAATTTGCCCAAAGGTATTTATAATTAAAAACAAAGGTGGAGATACTAATTTACCCAAAGGTGGTTATAATTATTGGCATAGATATATGCCTAAGTTATGGCTAATGAGTCAAAATAATGATTTGCATATAGTAGTTTATAATTAGTAAAATGACCTAGACGAAATAATGATATTTTATTATACCCCAATAGGGTAGATTGGAAAACATAACTCAAGGATATAACCTCTCATATAGATTAAATATGAGTGCATGAAAACATATATGTGATAGTCTAATCACTGAAGAAGCCATAAACAACAAAGCACATGCTGATGTGCAAAGTGATGAAAGGAAGAATAAAGGTTTGATTAATTTTTATTATTTGGTTGTACCTGATAATGTGGAGATGTTTATACTTATCAACATTGATACAACTAGAATGGTTAGTGGGCTGATTTTATTAAGGAGGGTGGGAGGATTTGCCAATGTTACCAAGGAGAAGTTTCTACAGCTCCATTACTTATAATATTTTATAAGCTAATTTTTACTATAACACATGATGGTATGCATCATGATAGAACATCATGATCACTTAGCCAAAATATGTAGAAGGACTGACTCTTGATCTAATAAAAATTTGAAAATAATGCATCAATATTAAAAACCATGATGATAATGTTTACATATGAATATGGATAGACTCAATAATAATTCGCAATGAATCACCTAATAAGCACATAAAGACTGAGTCAAGGAATAACAAAAAAAAAAAAGCAAACAATCAAGCAAAAAAATAAATAACTAATCTAAAAACACACATAAAGACTGAAATTAAAATCAAAATAAAGCATCCTAATAAAAGACTTTCCCCAATAGAGTAGATCTAGGATGACTAACTAGGCTTAGATAGGACAAATGTTTTTTGAATTTAAAAAAATTGATTTTTTTTGGAATTTTGAGATATCTTTAACTCATCATAGATTGACAAGATACCACTCATAAAATGGGAAGAGAATTGGCTTAGGTTGATCATTAAATTATGAGAGTGTACGGAAAAGAGGAACTAAGCTCACCTCAACATGAATCAAGCACGACCTATATAGTCCCATTAGGACCTCAAGTCATAGTATTTATGCCAACACAAAAGGTAGTGAGAATAAAATAGGTAGCAATAAATTCACAAATAGAGGCCAATGATAATAGTAATAGTAAGGTGATGTAGCAATGCATGGTAAAGGTATTATTCCTAATTTCCCAATGGGTGGTTATAAATAGAAAAAATGACATAGGTATGTGATACTAATTTTACGATAGGTGGTTATAATTAGTAACACAAGGTGGGATACTAATTTTCCCATAGGTGGTTATAATCAATAGCACTAGTCAAAGAGAAAATGAAAGATAAATTTCTAGATCCACTATCACACTAATTTCATAAACTGTCATTTAAACACAAAATTCTAAAACTACTGAAATTGGATCAAAATCCCCTCATAGAAGGTGTGGGAAGAACCAAAATAACTAAGATCAAAAGGGTTGGGTAGAATGGCTAAAAATATTTTTTGATCTAATAGGGATGGCATGGTACAATGGCATAGGGTATGGCATTGTTCAAGGATAGTGATGTTATAACGGTAATAGGCTTTCCCCTAAGTGATAAGGCAAGGTAAATGGTAGGGTATGAAATAATGGCAAGAGGAATGGAAAATTAAAAAAATAAGGTAAATATAAAATGTAAAAGGTAAATTAAATGTTTTTAGCCAAATAAAATAGTAAGGTAAATGATTCTATCCAAGGTAAATGTTTTTATTGTTCTTGCTAATTTGGAGATTCATATCCTAATCAACATATGATATAACTAGATTAATCAATCATGTAAATTATTATCCCATGCCTCTTCTAAAAATTAATTCTATTTATAACCTACTATATATTTGGATGCCGAGAATGTGGTTTTGATCCTCATTAGTCATTGATTCTTTTTCCTCTAATCCTTGATACAAGGTATCTTTGTAGCCTCTCTAAAGGAAAGTGAAACCAAGGAGGGTAAATACATATAAACAATGGATGATAGATTTGATTTGTCAATGTAAAGGTGGATGATAATGGAATGTATAATGGTTGGGAAATAAATGAATATCATTATTTTTAGGCACACACAATGTTTTTAATTCTAAATTTGACATAACTTTAGATGTGTCAGGGATGAAGTATTTTGAATATACTCTCAAGAGGACCATAATATTATTTTGTTGTTTTTGCTTGAGAGTAGTTAACATAATATTATACTATAGAGTGAAATCTATATCGATGTCACCTTTAATAATGTCTTCATCAATAAGTGAAGAACTATTGTGTTTAGCTATTAGTGCTTCAAAGATGTTTTCACTAATGAAGTTATATTTATTGTCCCATGGTGCCTTAGAAAAAGTTTTACTAAGGAATGTTGGATTTTGAAGTTTATTATCTTATATCACCTTTGAAAAGGTTTCACTATAATATGTTAATTTTTAACTTTGAATGCTCCCTAGCACTTCCAAAAAGGTTTCACTAAGAAATTATTCTTTTTCTGCATGAATGTAGCCTTGCCCCCCCTAATATTCTAAAATTGATGTGTCACCAAGGATCTCGTTCAAGAAGGTGTTATTATATCTATCCCAATATATACTTGTAGGAGGAAAATTTTTAATATAATGATTATGTTTGGTGTTTATAAGTAAATGTGGAATGGTAATGGAATGGGAAGAGAAAGCACAATCTTCATAAAATATACTAGGAGAAATTGTGTCAAAGATGAAGTAATCACCTACAAAAAATTTGGAATGATAATAAATATATTCAAATTTATCTTCAAGTCATGTGTAACAAATATTATAATAACCATTAATGTATTTTGATTTCTAAATCTAATTTTGCCTCAAGGGACTCTAATTCTAACATTGAGACTAGAATTGATTCTAATTTTGATGCTAAATCTGATGTTGGTTCAAGAATATAACCTAACTTCAATGTTTATTATTCATCTAGTGTGAATGTTTCTATAATTATGTTTTTTTGAATGTTTGGTATTGGATAAGTAAGGACCTGTGATGGCATGATAGGATCCATAGAGAAATTGGTTTATTAAATTAAGACTCCTCCTCGAGGGAGAAAAGGTCAAGAGACAACTCCATAGAGATTTTCTTGTCAAGGGGAGTTTCTTTAAAAACAAGACAATGGTCAAGGTAAATATTTGCCTAAAGACAATTATAATCATTAAGAATTGACTTAACAAAGACTAGCTTGTCAGAGTGAGACTCCTCAACAACAAGCATAGAATCAAAAGGTGATTCATCACAAGTCAACTTGTCACAAATAGGTGTTTTTAAAAAAAATATGGATTATTTGGTTCTCTTGTCCTTGGGTTAAAATCAATTGTAAAATACCAAATTTTTATACATCTTGGTCTTTAAAATGATTGGCTTAGTTGGAGAGGTATTGATTGGTTTGGTTATGGCTAGATGATCAACATGATTTTTCTAATGTGGGGAATTATTGGCAATGGATGAAGAATGGTCAATGGTTAGATAATGATAGGATTAAAAAAGGCTGGTTTATGGATTATGATAGTAAATGTGATCTATCAAGTTATGATTAGAAAAAAATGTTGGAATAATGAGTTACCATACTTGGAAGGGCCTAGAATGATAATGGTAGGGCATTGCAAAGCTTATTTACTTATACAAGATAAATTATGACGTATTTTAATATAAATTTTAGGTAATTATGGATATTGGTTACTTTCACAAGGTAAAGGATGAGGGCCTGGTATAAAAATGGTAGTCTTTGGATGTTATGGAGCTTGGTGGCTTGTGTAGTCTGAAGGAGGATTAGCGGTATAATGGGGGATCTGATTCATGATTGGTGAGATGCTTAAAATCATACATCAACTAGCCCAAATAATATACCATTGAATACAATGCTTGGCATTATTCCCTAGATTGAGGATTATAAGGAGGATATGGATTTGTCTGATAAATGACATCATCACCATAGGGTTCTCAAACAAAGTCAATTTGTGTGCCCATTCTATCATAACTTGGATTGTACATGACTCCACCATAAGTTTAGAGAGACATATCCACATATATTATGAATATTCCACAAAAAGTCTTGGACTTCTATAAACTCTAAAAAACAATGTTCAAAGGACAAATGGTTCAAACATGGTCTAATTTGGTCTAGGGGAGTTGTATCTCTAGAATGGTCTATGTTAAAACTTGGTATAAAATATTCTAATTTCAAATTTCTAACATTAAATGTCTTACACAAAAGGTCAAGTGAATGAACTAAAACTATAATTCTAGACTCTAGGAAAGTGTTCCAAACAAGTTTAATCTAAGAAAATAAAATTTACTAGGTCTTTTGGCCAAATGCAACATCAAAATCTATGCTCAAAATAGGGATGTTCAAGGAATTATGGTAAAATTATCACAAAATCTAGACTTAAAAACAAGGTGATATTTAATCTAATAAATCTAAAACACTTTGGCATAGACTAGGTATTTGACTTTAGACATGAACTGGGTCTATTGGTAAATGGAATGAATTAAAAGGCACATGGAGAGATATGATATTTACCCCAAATAAAGGTATAAATAACAATGAAAACTAGGATTCTTTAAACAAACAAGCTAGATAAAATTAAATGACATAATAGTACTAGGCATAGATCTAAAAGGCATATGTAGCTCTAGTTTCAAAAAATTAGAATTTGGCACAAAGAAAACAAGTCTATGAAATGATTAAAGGAGTTTAATGATGCTATCACACTCTAAATATGTCATGTATGGTTTTTTTTAATACTCCAAGGCACACAAATTAAAATGGATTAGGTAGTGTAACATTACCCTTTTCAACCAAATGACATACACAAAAAGATTTGTCAAATATTAAAGCAATCGTATGGTAATAAATGATATGCATATTACCTCCTAAAACAATGGGATTATTTTTAAAAAACTTATTTTGACATGGAATAACAAACAAAATAGATATTTTAGACTCAAAACCATGCAATAAAGGATAAAATGACACAAACACCTAAATGTAACATCCTAGATCCTAAGACTGACAAGGCTGCATAGTACTGTCAAGTTCTACCTATAAACATGATGTTGAGAGATTTTAAGTGTTAATAAAAAAATAAAATCACATTAATAATTAGGATTTTTACACCCACCCTTCACATAATAGATTCTACAATGACATGGAACTTGGAGCTACTAGCCCTATATCAATAATATGTCTATGGCAAGTGGGGTTATTCTAATATACCAATTTTTACATGTTTATAGATGGTCCTAAGTGTGTCTAAAATAATAGATTATAATTTAATTTTTATCTTCATCAACTAACTTATTATGAAAAGGTCTTGTCCTTTTCACAACTACTACATCTATCACTTTCTAAGTGTAGTATGATGTCAAAGTTTTGCTATGATCGAAGGTAGTATATTATTAATGGATCTTGTTTAACCACTCAAATAAGCATTCCAATAATTAAACCTTAATTTTTATACCCCAAAATGGATTGGGGTTTAAATGATGTTAGGAGATGAATTTTCAAGTCAATAATTTCCTAAAGAATTTGTGAGGAGGCAATAAACTCCTACTCACAAGGCAAAATGCATAAAAACAAAAGATCAAGTGAAAAGACTTTAGGTCATGTTTAGATCACCCAAACCATATGGATTTTATGATTTCCTTAATTACATTATTTTCATTCCTTTAGATAATTCTCAAATGTAAATAAATAACACTTTTGGTCACACAAGTTCTCTAAAAGGGATAAGGGAAGAGCATACATGCATCAATCATTTTATGAAAATAAATAACTTTTGAAAGAACAAGCATAAATCAAAAAATCTTAAGAGTATGTAATCTAAGTGTGAGTTTTTATTTTATTGCATCAAAGTGAGATGTTTTTGAAATTTTGTCTCCTTAGCCTTAGTTCAAAAAATTACAAAAGCTTCCCAAAAAAATTAATCATAAACACACCTAAGTTCTTTTTAGTCCCCAAATAAAATGTTTAAGATTTAAACACTTCCAAATTTGTGCCTTGTTATAGATTAGGTCCTAAAATTTTTAGAGTATTTTTTCCTACTTATAAGCTCAAATGCAAGTGATAAAACAACATTTAAAATTTAACTCTCAGGTTTTTTAACCTTTGTCTAAGAAATATATCATCGTTGATCCACACATGGATCAATGTCAATCCATATATATCGATGTCAATCTAAAAGATAATCGATTTTTATTATAAAAACATATAAATAAACAAGTTTTTTTATATAAAGGATGGTTAATAAAATGAACTCAAAAATAAAAACACCTCACTAGGTCCTATAATAAAATGGTTAACTAAACAATATATTGGTTCTTAGACATTGAATGAAGATATAAAGATTAAAAAAACTCATGTTAGTTGTCTCTATTATTCTCTATTTTTAGATAGGGATCATGGTCAATTATACTAATTGATGTTAATGTAGAAAATTAGCATCATTCTGTCAATTTTGAAATAAAATGGTATTGATCCCTACAACTTGTGATCTACTAAAAATATAAAGATGTGAAAAACCAAAGTTAAAACACAAATTTTAAAGATTCTCAATCACTCAATAAAAAAACTAATATCAGCATTTTCATCTTGTTTCTATATGGGATGCTTTATTGTGTCCTAATGGGTATGCCATTTATGATCATAGAAATCTAAGAAGGGAGATTAGTAACATGTTAGTACCAAGTAAAAAAACTCAAATTAAAATCACACTAACACTTACACTCCAAACCTATAACTTAAGGAGAACATAGTAAAAAAAAGATAAATAAAATCATAAATAAAATGTTAAAGACACAAAATCCCTTACCTTCCTTGAGAGATACAAATGTTTTTTTGAGTGGCTTGCTCATATTGTGCATCAAAGAGTCTTTGGCAAAAGAAGATTATAGGCTCCTTCTCTCCTTGGCACCATTGATTTTTATGTGGATTAATGATAGCTTGGATCAATATTTTAGCATTATAACACTATTTATATGAATCTCATGTAACGAATCTTGCATAATAACTCTATAATGTCTAAGATTAGAAATGAAGAGGCATGAAATTGTATTTATATATCAAGGATTTAAATCCAACCCAAGGTGAGTCAAGGTATATTTTAAACATTGAATGGGTTCAAACCTAACTTATGTGAGTAAAATATAACCCTTTTAGAGTTCATAGTTGTAAAGTAATTATGATTTTCAATGAATAGGCATGGGTCTCCAAAATATATATTTTAGGATATTTTCAAAGATCTTGACAACTCATAAAGGCAATGATGAAAGGATAGGATATTTTGAATTTTTGAATTTATTTTTTTAGTTATTAATTAATTTCAAATGGATAATTAAACTAGGTATTTAATTTAGTTTATCTTTTTAATTAATTTTTATTAGCCTTTTACTATTTATAAGATGTAATTATTGTGTGCAAGTGCCCCACTTAATAGGTTCATAGGCTAAATTGACTATTGTAATTCTGTAAGATGATTAGAGATGAATATGTGAGAGGTTATTATTTCATATGATAGGATACCCCAATTAGGGATGCTTCAATATTTTTTCAAGAATTTATTAATGATGCATAAGAAAATTTGGGACATTTAGTGATTCTTGGGCTTAATTTGTAATGGTTAGTAGGAATCGGTGTAAAGTTTAGTCAAAATCTAGTTGTGGAAATTTTTAGGTGTATACATTAGGTATTCCATGTATAATTTATATACATTATAATAAATTCCATGTTATATCTTTAGACACTTGCCATATTATCATTAATTTCATACATAATTAGGTGTGCCATGTGGCTTGTTTTCCGAAGTTGGGTGTCAAAACCTTTATTGATAATAGGATAAATAAATTTTGTGATGCCTCAAATACATGAAATGTGAAGACAAAGTGAATAAAAAAACTTTTAAGAATAAATATTGAACACGCGTTGTGAACAAAAGTTCTAAAGACCAAATCTTATGAACAAAAGTTTTGAATAAAACCTCTAAAGACCTGAAAGTTACATTTTACAAAAATTATGAAATGCCAAAATATATGAAGTGTAAAAAATTGTGAAAGCCAAAAATTATGACAAACACAAGTTATGATGAACATTTTTCACAAAGATGAAAAGATGTGAAGAATAAAATTATTGAAGTATGCATTTTATGAAAACTGAAAGCTATGAACACCTCGTATGAAGACAAATTTTCCAAATATTTTTTCGAAGTTTAAAATATGTGAAGGCAAAAAAATATGAATGAAAAAACTTGTGAAGACTCAAAAGTTTGTATATTTTTAAGGTCATTGGTAATAAATTTTATGACAACCAAGAATAAAAGTAGTGAATAACCAATCTTATGAACAAAATCTCTAACAAAAAAAATATGATTATATTTTTCTAAGATAAAGTTTTTAAACAAAATTTATGAATACAAAGTTTCCAAGGAGAAAAAGTTCAAAACTACTAAAATATATAAAATGCACAACTCACAAAGTGAAAAATATGTGAAATTAAAAAATTAGTATTTTAGGTCTATGGTTCATGTGTATATTTAGAAAACATGTATATATGAAAAACTACCAATGACCATTAATATGTTAGTCTAAATAAATCATATAGTGAAAACCTAGATAATGAGGTAATACTAATTGTATTTATATATGATCATCACATAATAAAAATATTATACATGTAGACTAATAACTTCTTAAATTTTTGAGCTTATCTATGTGTGCATACTATATGCAATAAAATATGTATCATGTTTATAAATCAATCCTAGCTTGGAGAAGATAGAGCATACCTACACTTCTGATTGGGAATACATTTGTTAATCAGGGGCATGACCAATATGGGGATCCACTAGACCTGATAAGGGATCACTTATCACAACACACCATGATAAGAAGGGTTTTAAAGCCTACAGTCTAACACAATCATGCAACAACCCTAAAAGAGTCATGTGTTTAATGTTGACTCTATATCTAATAATAAAAAAGTAAATCTAATCTAGTGCACACCAAAGTTAGTGGCATAATAAAGGGGGTTAGTAAAGAAATAAAAACATTTATAAGATAATCTCAATTAATCTAAGTCTGAGTAAGACTGTAATACATAGAGTATGAAGAGTAATAGTATTTGATCTAATACTTATTCTACTTCTATCCATTAAAAAAAGGAGAACAAAGTTAAATTATACTTACCTGAATGTGAACCCATCAAGACTCAATATCTCCCTTGGCCAAAGGGGATTCACAAGAGGTTATGTTTTTTAAGGATAACTAAGAAAGGCCAAAGCATCTAAGACTTATCCACAAGACTAGATTCTCTAAGTAGAAACCCTAAGTCATGACTCCTCAAGTATAATGGCGTAAGAGTAGATTGTAAAGAAGCATGATTAAATAATATATCTTTATTTTATATTGAAATAATGATGAAATTACCTTGTATTTATAGGAAGATCTCACCCTAAATCCTTTTGAATATGTTGGCTATATGGGGTTGACCCAATTAACCCTATATGTTTTTGGGAGATAAATCACTAGGTCTCAAGCTAGGTCAACTAAAGGGATAATGATAATATAAGTGAAAAATAACCTAAATAATATAGGTTCAACCTATTCAACCTTATACATTAATCATAGGCTAAAAATTCTAAAGGGTCAACCTAGTCAACCTAATACAATCAACTGGCTAAAGGAGATCAAGGTGACGAAAAGAGGGATCAAAAGAGGAAAAGGACTAGAGGAGTGTGAAAGGGAAGATTAATATCTTAGGGAATAGTTTTAATATTTGTTTGGATTGGTAATAATGTGAAAATAAGGGACAACAATCCTATGAACACTAATGCTCTACCCACCCCTTTCTCAATGCACCTTTTAAGACATGCACTTAGAGAGATTGAGTCTCAATAGGTTCTTACAAGATGTGAAGCATCAAAATTTCATAAAAGGTTGAAAATATTATGTGTATACATATTCCCCACTCAAATATCATCATATGTCACTAAGGTGCAATCGGGGATGGTGCTTCGAGAAAGAACATAGTAACACATAATGTTGATGCTAAAAAAACAAGTTGTAGTAATTTAAAGCAAAAATAACTAAAAGTAAATGACTAAAAATTAAATAATTAAAAATTAAATGTAATTATTACCTTTAATTTCATTTATTTTCATATGGTTTTATACTTTTTGGTTATTTTTGATTTTGGAGGGCACAAAGACTACTTTTGACAAACCCAAGAATACAAAACTAAAGAGCAAAAACAAACAAATGCAAGAAAAGACAAGATATTGGATGCTATGAGGCTGGGATGTACTTTGGAAATTTGGAAAGCTAGAGTGATAATTTTTATGTTAGACCAAATGAACAAGTCAAATAATAAGAGTAAATTAGGTAACTAAAAAGCCAAGGCTATTAAAGACCAAAAAAGTCAAATAAGCTATCATTAAGTAATAAATGCAAACCTCCCATGTCAAACCAAGGATACATGTAAAATAGAATGTTAATTAAATAAAATAAATGTTAAAATACTAAATAAAAATGGTAAAACAACATTGATATGTGAGAAGTAATAATCCTTATCTCACTCAACAAGGGGAAAAAGTGCATAAAAGGGAAAACAACATTATTCAGTGAGAAGAAACAAGCCAACCTTACTCAATAATGGAAAAAGGGGTATGAACTTAGGTTTCCATAATATTAAGATAGTAAAACAAGTGATAAATGGTAAAATTAAATTAATATAAATATATTAATGTAAATCATGGTGAAAAATAAATAAGTAATCCATAGTTACTCGAACATGTTGTTTCACTCTAAGGGTAGATAAAATTAAAACAAAGTAATGTTAGCTTGTTTTTATGAGGTGAATAAGAAGGAATTAAAGTGGAAGGGAAAATATATTTGGAATAAAAATTTTCCTATCAAGGGGAGAAATGAAATGGGTAGAGGGGAGAATGAAGGAAAAACCAAGGTAGAGGAACTCTTTGTTGAAGTCAAGACACTCAAATTAAGTTTGTCAAAATAAGAGTACTTTTAACCTTAAGGAATCTAAAGAAATTATATTAGCCACACAAGTATTGGGTCAACAAATGGAGTGTATAGATCATCCCATGAAGTTTATATATATGAAAATTAAAATGGGCCTACCTTCCCACAACATGTTCCCCATTCCTTAGGACCCCTTATAGAGTTTTTAGTCTACTATGAAGATTGGGTACTTGTGTGAGAAAGTAAGCAGTAACATAGAGTTTGTTAAACTCTCCTATTCCAATTTATTAGAATAAAATAATCTAAGTGATGTGAGTTCTATGTGAGGCCAATTTTGAATTTTGATATTTTATTACAGATAAGAGATGTGTTTGTAATCACATATTTTTGTGTGATGTTGACTTTTGAGATTTATATGTTGCCTTTTAGATATCATTACCTTTTGATTCAAATAATTTGGCTTTTAATTTTATTGATGATTTTTTATATTCCTTTTCCATACATATTTGGAAAACCAAAAATGGATTCTAAATATGAATTTAATTTGAATACTTGGGACTTGGTTTCTAAGAGAGATAAACTTCAAAAAGCATAGGGTTTAAGAGTCTAGTAAATCTAGGTGAAATAAAAGTGCTATCTTGACTTCAACCTTGTTTTATCTGATGTAGAGTGAAAGGAAAGGAAATAAAGAATAATTACACATGAAATTTTTTTTAATTACTTAAAATTACAAAAAAGTGACAAAAGGCAAAAAGGGATACAATAATAGTAAAAAGTGACTCCTTATCATAAGAATGAGGGAAATGGAGGAAAACATGTTAACATAGATTGTTGTGAAAATTACATCTAATAAAATAATAAAAATGTAAAGTTGAGAATAAGTATGTAAAAGTATGAAAATATGGTAATTTTATAAGGAGGGTTGGGTCTTATCCATGGTCTTACATTGTAACTTCATAAAAGATAAACCCACGGGATGCCAACAAGAAAGTGACAAAAAATCATAAGGGAGAAAGATAAGTAAAATATGGTAATTTTATGAGGAATGTCAAGTCCTATCCATAGTATTCTAAATCAACTCACAAAATAAAAATCCATGGGGTGTGAAAAAGATAAAATTCAAGAAGATAAAGAAGACTATGGTACATCAAGAAACCAAAAGACCAAAAGGGAGGAATAAAGGTTTGTGAAAGGAAGGAACTTACTATAGAGGGAGAGACCCATGTAAGTAACCTATAAAAAGTGTTAGATGGATGTAGATACAAATAATTAAAAGAATACAATTTTTAGACAAAGTACCTTTTGAAAAATTATGCATTGGTGGGATCTTTGAAAACATGGCTTTCATTGGTTTGAAGGCAGTATGTACTTAGGCCAAAAATATCTTTGACTAAATATATGCCCCACCATTTTTATGAATATTTATCTTATTTATCATGAGTGTATTATAATTTAAGGACAAGATCACCAGCATTAAATTTGTAGACTTTAACATATTTTTTTGGTATCTAGCAATACGATATTTGTATTGGTGGTTATGTTATAAGGAAGAAAGATATTGTTTATCAAGTAGATCAAGGGAATGAAGATGAGTTTCAAAAAATTATTCATCAAGAATAATACTATGAAGATATATAAAAAGAGAGGGAAGTTCAAACTCTAAAGGAAGAACTGACTCAGAACCATAGACTAGTGAAAATGGAGTTGCCCCAATGGTAATACATATGCTAGTCTAGTAGGCCCAAAGGGCAAGGTTAAGATGAAGATGCCAATCTATGCAATTTTTATGAATTATATTTTGGAGAATTTTTTTGATAATTTTATTATTTAAATCAGCTTGACCATTGCATTATGTATGATAAGGTGTGGAAAATTTATGATTAATCTTGAATTTGTTGCAAAGTTGTTTAACATGTTTGTTTTTGAAATTACCACAATCACATAAAATGATGGTATAAGGAAAAACAAAGAGGTAAATGATTTGATTAAGAATAAATTTGTAAATAGTAATACTAGTGATATTAATAAGAGGCATGAATTCTACCCATTTGGTAAAATATTTGGTAGCAGTGATGATAAAAACATGCCTATCTTGCAAGCAAGGTAGTCTATCAATGAGATTAGATCCTGATATAAAAAATAGCCAAGGAGATTCAATAGTTTAAAGTTTGGTAGGTGGTGAATGGATTAAATCATCATTAATCTAACAAGATTACATGTTTTATCATATTAAATTACATCCTTTTCAAAATTAGGCCAAAAGTAACCCATACATATGTATTTACAAGCTATAGCCTGTCTACTATAGTGACCATCAAAAATACCCCCATGCTCTTGTTTAATAAGAGGAGGGAACTCATCTTGCATAGAAAAATGGAGAAAGTTAGCTTTAGCATTGTGATAATAAAGTATTTTATGTCAAAATACATACTTTAAATATTATTTATGATTACATGATTTTTTCATGAGAGTCTAAATTAGGAGGATAAGTTTGATGTTCCAGGAATTGAATGATGTCTCAGTACCATGAGCTTTATCGAATGGTAATAGCCTCGATATGATAAATAAGTTAATATAATGGTTGAGTAGAGGATGGATATTTTATTATTTGTATAAGAATATTAGGATAAGAAAGGACTTTTTGTTGATGAAAGAGAGATGTGGAAGAGGCAAGAGAATTGACAATGGAATTTTGATCTCTAGGAATAGGCTTAATAGTGAAAGATATGAAATACTTAGCAATATTTCTTGTAATTTGATGATATATGATGAGGTTTTCAATTTTAAATTGATAATCCCCACTTACTTGATGGAAAATAAGCTAAGAGTCACCTAAAACATTAAGGTATTGAATGTCTAAATCAAGAGAAACTTTCATGTATAAAATGAGAGCTTCATATTCGACCATATTATTGGTGACATCGAAGATGAAGTGAAAATCTAAAGGAATGATCCTGACAAGAGGACTTGTGAGAACTCAACCTACCCCAACTCCCTGAAGGCATTTAGTACCATTAAAGTGAAGGTTCCATCTATCCACATGCAAGTCAAAATTAATTGCAAGTAACTTCTTGATAACTACTTTTGGTTTATTAATACCAAAGGGAGTAGAGGATTCATCAAGATTATTATCTTCAAGATTAGTAGTAAACCTATGAAAATAATATTTGAGATAAATAGCTTGATTAATACCTTTGATGTAAAGGATATTGTCATCTATAAGATTATCTTGAAGAGAATAAGTAGCTAGTATAGGAGCTATGACAAATTGATTAGCTATGAGTTTCCCTTTGATAGCTTTTTGAGTGATGATGTGGAGATAAAATTTCATAAGGAGGACCATCCATTTACCAATTATATCTTTAGGAAGAAATGATTTAGATAATAAATTATGAAGGGGGTTAGAATGAATAATAACATAAGTATTTTAGTAGAGAATGTAGTGGAAAATATTTTTATTTGTAAAATAGATGGCAAGGTAATCATGTTCAATTTTTGTATAACATGTTTCATAATCAATGAGGCCTTCACTAATGTAGTAGATAACATACACTCCTCCCATATCATCTTTTTGGAAAAACATTACCCCAAATGAAATAGGTGTGGAAGAATTATATAGAATCAATGGTTTATCATTAGAAGGAGAATGAAGTGTAGGTGGATGAAGAAATGAATCTTTCATGTTATCAAAGGTTATTTTACATGGATCTGTCCATTATAAAGTAGTACCTTTCCTGAGAAGTAAATTGATAGAGTGAATTTGATATGCCATTTTAGGGATGAATCATCTAATTTCCCAAAGTTTGCCTAAATACGTATGAATGTCAATAATAGAATGAGGAATAGGCATGTTGATGATATCACTAATTTTGGTAGGGTCAACATTGATGCCATAGAGAGAGACTAATAATCCTAGAAATTTTCTAGATGTAACTCCAAAAACATATTTGTAAGGATTAATCCTAACTTTATATTTAAAAATACATTCAAAGATGATATTAAGATTAGAAAGATGATTCTTATGATGTTTGGAATTAGTGATGACATCATCACCATAGGTTTTAACAATTTTTTGAATGAGATCATGAAAGATGTGAGTCATTGCTTATTGGTAAGTGGCTCTGACATTCTTGAGTTAAAGGGCATTTTGAAATAGAAATAGTTTCCCCATTTTGTGGTGAAATTTGTATTATATTGGTCCTTTGGAGCAATATGAATATAATTATAACTTGAGAGACCATCTATAAGAGATAACATGTTATAACTAGTTGTGGAATCAAAAATGGCATCTATTGAAGGTAAAGTGAATTTGTCTTTGGGATAAGCAAGATTAAGATTGAGGAGATCAATACAAATTTGAATGAGTATAGTGATATTCTTTCAAATAGGAACAATGTTGGAAACCCATTCAAAATAATATACTATTTTGATAAATTTAGCATCAAGTAATTTGATGATTTCCTTATGACATAAAGTGGATACTTTAGGCGTAAATTTTATTTGTTTTTATGCATAGGATTGGCATCATGATAAATAATGATGTTATGAACCATAATTCTAGGATCAATTCTAGGCATGCCCTCATAGGACCAAGTAAAATCCTCATGATATTTATCAAATAATAAGCTAAAGTTATCATGTTCAGTAGGTGAGAGCTCACAAAAAATAGTAAGTTGTTGAGGATAAGATGGTGTACCATATTTGATGAAAGTGGTTTCTTCAATAAGTATGGAATTTTCATCTTGAAATTGATATGGTGCATTAGGTAAGGCAAAAATTGGATTTGTTTTAGGATAAATGCTAGAAAAAAATTTGTTGAAGCAAAGAGTTTGTCTTAAAATTTCCAATTTTATGATGTTGCTAAGGAAGCTAAGGTTCTCAGGCCTAAAGTAACTCACAAATAGATTCATCACTAGGTAAGGTAGGAAGAGGACCATAATACTTGGCATCTACTTCAATATCTATAATTTTATTTCCATTGTGATCATACTTAGAATGTATCTGATGAACATTAGGTGCCTTGACATCTAGTGTAATCTTAGGAGTAGGAGTAGATGGATTAGAAGGGGTTAGAATATCCATGGGTTCAATGATGGGAGAAGGATCAGATGTAATGATTGGATCAATAGGTAATAAAGGAGATATTTAAATTTATGGAGGTTTATAAGGAATAATTTGCTCTACCACTGAAAGAGTGTTGATAAGAGGAGGATTAGTAGGAGACACATGACCCTTAAGATCGAAGGTATGAGCCATAGAAATGATATGAACATCTTGATTAAAATAATGAATTTGGGATAAGGTTTATTGATAATTCTAGACAACTAAGTCTCTAGATGGATCTTGGGCCATTATATAGTTATCATCATATGTTGAAGAAATTATACACGCTTGAGAATCAGGGGGAGTTTTAGAGGGTAAAATCTTGATATTACTGAACGTACGAGGAGACATAATGAGAGGATTTTGAAATAATTTGGCCACTAAAAAATAATTACAATTGATGTCATCTTTAGGTAAAGAAGGCTCCTAATCATTTCATGGAGGGGGAAAATTAGTAATCTCATCAATGAGAGGAATAATTTGATCTCTAGATAATAGAGAAGGAGGAAGCCATGACAAAATGTAGGGAGGTAACTTGGTAGTATTTCAAGTATGTTACAAATCATTGGCCTCATCATCATCAAAATCCATAAGAGTAACTTGTAAATTAGGATTCATGTGGATGAACTCAAGTAAAGGAGAATTATTAATTTTAGGAAAGGTAGGAATATGATATTTAGATTTAGGATTCTGAAGTTGAATAATCCATGGGTTAGCATCAGATTAATGCATATACCATTTTCCATTATGTAAGAATTTAATACATTGACTACTATAATAAGTAATGGCCCACATTTGATGAGCATGTGGAAAACCAAGGAGTATGTTGTAAGTTAAAGTAAGATCAAGGACCATAAGCTTGGTTCAAATAGTCTTAGGTCTAATGGTTAATGGAATCCAAATGCAACCAAGTGGATTTTGATTAGTCTTATCAAAACCATTGTAGACTCTAAAATTATGTCACACACATGCGTAACTCTCTATATCAAAACCCCCCTTGAGCTCTTTTTCAATAATAATAATTAGCCTTCCTAACCCATGATTTTACCTCTCACACATTTAATTAATTTAATTAAAAACCACTTATGCCACCTCACCTAGCCACCTCATCCTAAGACTAATTCTTAACCTCTAAGTCACCTCAAGACTTAGTCCCCTTATCCTAGTTACCCATGACTTGTTCTTACCCCAAAAATAAAATCCTAACCAAATACATCCTTCTTAACCTCCCATTTCTACCATTTCCTAATGGATACCACCCTTCGCATGAGAAAGAATAGAAAATAGACTAAAAATATCCCTTTTACCTATTCTCATGCCATCAATGTCAGTTAACCCATGGGTGATGTCAACAGGATCACCAATGTCAATTACTTAAGCCAAACTCAAAACTAATGTTTAGGTTAGTAGAAATCAAGAAAAACTCATTTTATTTACATACAGGCTTTTGGCATCCAGCTTTCCATATCTTGGCTTACTGTTACCTTAAAAAAGTTAATCCAAACTAGGAACCAATATCTTGAGAACCAGTAAAACATGCTTGTTTTCTCTATTTAAGGAATTGGTTTAGCAAGCCTTATAGGAGCCATCCATTGACACTTATCATTCAACCACCTCTTCAACTAAGTACATCACTTACTCTGTAAGTCTTTAGTAGTTACTTTATAATCACTTTATATCTACTATTTATTATTTTATGCATTCCTCACCAAACCCCTGTGAAGGAGTTATAAATATTCTCCACTTATTTCCCCTTATTCAAACACACCAAACCTCTAACTAGACCAATCCAAATAATACTCTCTCTTTTGTAACTCTTCCCAACCTTCCAGACCTAACCAAAACCATTTCCCAAACCCAAAAAAGACTTCTACAAGTTACTAAGAATTATTTCCCATACAGACATCAATCTCCCAAATGATATCAATCACACTTGCTCACTAACATCGACAGCCTAACTGATATCAACAACTATGGATTTTTAGTAACCTCTCTAAAACCTACCCAAATAACTTCTAAAATACAAACTAAATATACCACCTACACTTTGTTACTATCTACTTCACTTAGGTTGTGAATAATGGTATCATATATCTCTTCTACTCTCTCTTTGCTATTTATTACTCTTTTATTTATCAAAAGTGGACTATCATCCCTAAGGAAGTTTGACACTTCTTGGAACAAGCACATATCTTGGCAGCCCACTCATATATCTACTAATAGATAATTTTTTGGTAGTGATCTCTTACCTAAATTTAGTCTTCTCTAGACAAAGAGGAGTGCTCACAACATCTAGATATAGTGTGCAAACCTATCTAGGTTCATTCTAATCACTTATCCCTATCCTTCTTCTCTATTTTTATTTAGACTTGAAATAGATATAATTTTAGCAAAATATGTTTGGCACACCCAGTGGGACCCTAGAGTTCTCGTTAGGTTTATTGATTATTTTAAGCATTCATATAGGTAAAATATAGTGAAATTTTCATTTCTTGCACTTTCTCCTTCTTTTCTCCCTCAAATAAAAATATTCAACATTTTATTTTCTATTTAAGGGAAATAAACTAAAATTTCTTCTTCCTTTCCACTCTTCTTTTCTCTTTACCTCTAAAATCAATTTATCATTTTTCATACAAGTTAAAATAATATCTTATTTATTTCTTTCTTACATGCACATTAGGATAGTGAATTTCATTCTCTACTCCTATTTCATCATTATTTTCATTTGAATCTAAACATTTCAAATTTGGGTTTAAAACTTACTGCACTTCATTTTTTACTTGTTGCATATTAGCTCACCTAGTTACTTACAATCATTATGAATGAATTGTAGTGCACTTATGTTACACACACTAGATTACACTCAAAAAAATAAATATTTAAACTCACTTGAGACAAGGCCCATCAATATTTCATCACCTAGTGGATCACCTTACCTTACCCAGCTATCCTACTTGGATTTTACTACCAAGGGGAGAACCCACTCTATTCTCTGGTGGAGTATAAACTCTAAGCAGAAGGTATATTTCAGATATGTGGCATGGCTTGTCTTCAAGTCTATGAAGTTCAAGGAGAAAGCTCCTATAATAGGCCATGTACCTATTCTAACATATATTTCCTCTTGAGCACTAAAACTAACTTGAAACTAGCTCTAGATTGATTTATATTACCTTCATTAGCCAAATTCTCTTCTCACTATCTGATTAAGGCATAAGCCAAAATGAGACTAAAATTAATCTCTAGAAGTTAATAATTAGTGATTGTATGTTCTTTTTATTATTTTCTATTACCTTCTATATTTTGGAGTTGGTAAGGACATTTTTTCATTTATTCATATAATCAACACTATTTTTAATACTCAAGTTGTATAACCTATTATATTAGGTTTTTTGAGTGTTCTTTCCTCTTACACAGACCTGGTGTATCCTCTATTTTACCTAGATTCTACCTCTAGGTTTTTCAAATGTTAGATTTTTTATCTCCTAGGATATCATAGTGACCGACATCAATTAATTCCACCAACATCAGCAAACTTTAGCCTACTGATATCAGCTTATTCCATCAACGTCAGCAAACTTTGACTACTAACATCAATCAAGTGATTGACATCAGTGACTGTGTAATTTTAGTTTGCTCAAAATAGTAAGCTAAAATAAAATTACCTACTTACCTATACCTAAACCTAGTTTTTCCTTATTCTATCACAAATATAGATTATTAAGACTATTTAAACTTCTTTTTTCATGGTATTGATGCGATCCCAAGCCAAAATTATTGTTGGTTATGCAAGCCATCAAAAACTTCCACCTTTCCCTCTTGTTATTGATTCTGTGATGGAGCATACTTCATATACAGAGCATACTTTCAGCCCTAACCAAATTCCCATTGTGCCTAAAAGAGATCAATATTTTGATAAATTTCTTGATCACAATGTGGCAACCCTTCAACATTACTTTTTCATGAACCGAACCTATAATTATTTGATTGACCCACTATATGGTATGCCAACCTCTCTAATGGAGACAATCTTAGTTTCATATATCTCCACTATTTTTCCCATGGTTACTCAAACCACCACTTTAACAAGTAACCCAACCATAAATAATGTCCAAATTTTAGCATCACCAACTACCTAATCCCACCTAAACCCTGGCGTGACTTCCCTAGTTTCACATCCACAAGAATTTTAGTCAAGTCTCACCCCATTTCAAAATTTGGTGATACATATTCCATCTACTCACATACCTATAATAACTTGAGTTATGACTCACATTTCACCTATTATAACCATGTCAATAACCCAACCTATAATAACAACATCCACCCAAAGCATAGTCTCTAACCTAACAACATAAGCCCCTTTTCTTTCTGCCCTTAGCCTGTGACTCATTATCCTTGTGTTGCACCAACACAACCTCACCAAACTATGGCATACATTCCCTCTGCTTCTTATCAAGTTCCTTATAACTTAGGGGATATCTCCCAAACCAATCCCCTCCAGACCTTATTAAGATGATGATGGACAAGATGTCTAATCTAGAGACATCTATTTTGGGTTCAAATAATGTGTTATCTTATGATTAGATATGTAATGAACCATCCATATTTATATGCCTATCCACCCTTATCCGAGCCAATGGGAACTCCCCAAATTTACTCATTTATAGAGTAAATATGACCCATAATAGCATTTGTGAGCATTTAGATATGATTCTTATTTAATAGGGCATGATGATGCATTATTACTTCACACTTTCCCTGTCTCTTTCAGATGCTACCCTTGATTGGTATAGCTCTATAACTCAACAATCCCTTTTCTCATTTACCCAACTCACACAAATATTTCTAGACCATTTCTCTATTCACATTTCTAAAAAGGTTTCTATTATAGACCTTTATTCTATTAGATAATTTAATGATGAGTCTATCATAGATTTTGTCACTCACTGGAGAGGCTTGCTTAATAAACTCTCCTTCTCCTTACCCCAACCTAAGCTTATTGATCTCTTTTCAAGGGCATGTGCTAAGCACATTTTGTCCACACTCTAAGTACAAGGTTTTTTCACATTTGATGAGGCCTTTGTAATGGCATGAAAACTCAAGATTTAGGCTATAGATGAAGGTGGAGTCAAGTTACACAGTAAGAATGCCAATTCCAAATTAAATAACTCCTCTTCTTCTAAAACTTCTTCTTCAAACTAAAAATATAAAGGTTCTACTAGTGTGGTGGTCATTAAATCAAATTCTTCCATAATCATAAACCAACATAATTCTTTGACTTCCCAAAATTTGACCAAGAAATTCTAACAATGGTATGAACAAAGACAATACACTCCTATTATGGACCCATATACTTCTATTTTGGAAAAATTATTGCAACAAGGTGTCATAATCATTCCTCAAATCAAACCTCATATACAATTTGAACCCCCTCATCCTATTCCAACTTACTACAAGGAGGATGACTTTTGTGGCTACCATCATGTTAAAGGCTACAATTCTAACAACTATAAAACATTTAAGAACATTGTCCAAGACATGTTTGATAGGGGTGATGTCATCTAGCATAACCCTAATACACCTACTAATCAAAATATGGATGTGTTCAAATAGCCTTTTCCTAACCATTCACCCAATAAAAAAAATTTTTAGACCATGACTAACTCATGTCATCATAATATCCATATGGTTAATATGGTCTTTCCTTTACCTCTAGTTCAACCTCTCTCACAACAAGAGGCACCCATTTTATCAACTCCTCCCCCAAAGTTAGTGGCATTTGTTTTTCCCATTCTTACTCCTTAGGTAGAAGAGACTATTTTACCCATTCCAATACCATTTGAAGAAGAGCCTCCTATACCACTCCTTTTTCCATCATATTAGCCTATATTTATATTTTCTCTTGCACTAATGTTACATATCCTCTTACCACTTGAAGACCACACCTTACCCATTCTACAACCACATGTTAATGGGAACATCATTCCTATGTTATACCCTCTTGAGGAACCATCTTTAGCTACCTCTCCTCTACTGATAGAGATTAATACCCCATTCACTCCACCTTTTCACCTAAAAGAGCTAGTGTTATCTACTCCTACATTAGATGAGAGACCTTATTGTGCCTACTCCAATTCTACCACTTTTACCACTTATTCTACCTATGGAGGATCATATTTTACCTATTCATCACCCACATATTGAGGGATAAATTATTCCTATGATCTATCCCCTTTAGTAACCCTCTTTACCTACCTCTCCTCCACCCATGAAAGACCATGCATCTTCTCATGTCTCTATCGAAGAAGACTTTATTGTGGCTCTTTCTTGTCTTTAGCTAGAGGTATCAAAGACAAACAATTTCCCTCTTTCTCAATCACCTCATTCTTCTAAATAAGCAACTGTAATTCCTACATAAACTTCATTTAAACCCTTCTCATGCTTGGTGAAAAGTTTATAATTTTTTGACTCCATCAAGCTAAATCACATGGCATTTTGGGATTGACTTAAAACTACTTATCCTACATAATTAGTGTTGTCCCTTGTCACCAAACCTATCACTACCCTTTACCCCAAAATCTTTGAAAAAGGCAAAGATTCTTCACCAAAATCTCATCCATCTATGTCATAACCCTCACCCTCAAAGGTATCCACCACATTAAAATAGGTCAGGTTTTTAAGTGCACATCATGTCTCTAATATAATTCATCCATAGGTGAAATTAGATCTAACTCTCCAACCACAATTTAGATTTTCATGGCCTAAACTATGGAAGAATGTTAAGCTTCCTATATATCACCAATCCTTCCCTCTTTAACCCTTAGCTTTACCATCAATTTTAGGACTGCCCCCTCTACTTTAGTTAGAGTATCATCGATCGAAGTAAAACAAAAGGCTAAGTTACCTCTACTAATACCTATACCACATGGTAGGCCTTTCACATCTAACACCATGATACCTAACACCAATAAAGTATCATAAAAACATGTAACTCCACCACCACCAAATAAGGCACCATGCAAAATCATCCATGTGACTCCTAAACAAAAGGTGTCCACTCCTAGTAACATAACAGGTGCTAGCCCACTCACAAGCTCTCAGAGATTTTTCATATGTTAGTTGTTGAAATATTTTGTAATAAATATTCCTCCCATTAATCCTTATAGCCCTCTTATAATGAATCCATCTTGGTTTATTGATACACAAGTATGTCTATATCATCATTTACCTAGACATGATACTAAGAATTATAAATATCTCACAATAGTCATTCGACAACACTTTGATGTCAACATTCTCTTTGTTAATGCTCCCATTAACCTTCCTATTATTTCACCTCTAAAATCCATAATAACTCATATTGTTCCACATAAATTTAATCCAAAGATGTTGTTGTACCCCCTTTTCCACCTCCTTCACCTATGTTTCAGATCAACATAGTTAATGTGGCCATGCAATCACAAAATCAAAAGGATAAAGGTAAGGAAAAGGTCTCTGCTCCTTGGGCTTATACGTTTTCAAAATACACTCCTTTGAATCCCAAGATTTCCATCTTGGGTGTCTTGAAACCAACATCTTCAGATGTTATTCAAAGCTTGATGGTGAAATTAATTCACCAAACTCTTGTGAAAATGTCCTTATATGAGTTAATCTAAAACTCACCCCAACACTACCAATATTTTATAAGTGCCTTGCAAGTGGTTTAGGTACAACCTAATGATCCCCAACCTCTTGTAACTTTGGTTAGCTCTCTTAATTCCATCTCTCTAATTTCCTTCAGTAATTTAGAAATTCCACTTCAACACCTTGAAGATCAATATTTTGCCATTTTTATTACCACATATAACAATCAAACTCATGTAAAAAGAGTTATGATCAATGGGGGAGTTATTATTAATATTATTTCCACCCATGCTTACAAACAACTATTTCTTCTTGATAGTTTCATGTCTCAAATCGATGCGGTGATCTACTCCTTTAATGATACCATAGCTACTATGGTGGGCATTATTGTCTTAAATATCCATGTAGGTACCCAAAAAATTACTAATATCTTATATTTTTTATAAGGATATTTCTAATATAACATACTTTTTGGATGACCTTAGATATGTGTTATCGTATGTGTACCCTCAACTTTACACTACTATGTCAAGTTTGAGCATAATGGGCAAGTGCATATTATACCCACTAACCCACCTCTATTTTAAAAATGCAACATGACTTATAGTCCCAATTATGTTCTCATTCCATTAAATACATCATCTTCTCTACATGATACTTCTAAATCTACCACAAGTTCCACTACCCTGGTTATACAGATACTGGCAACACAAATTCTTGACAAAGATCCCATGGAAGAAATTTTTAAATGTTTATCACTTAGAGAATATCATTTGTTGATGCTTGACATGTTACATAATCCACAAGAGTATGTAAAGCTTCATATTCACCCAAATTATGATCCTCGTATTGGGATGGTCATCCCTTTTGGGCCCCCTAACCATCAAACTCATTCTTCATATGGGGGAATTGATTAGGCTCCCACTGTCAGCAATCCATCCTCTCCACAACCATTTATATGTGACTTCTCTTTCCTGAGCAAGCCTAGTTTTTATCACATTTATCTTTATAGGAGTTCTTAGAAAGGATTTTATTTGGGTCATTACAAGTAGGGTGTTGATACACCCATTGAGTATCCCACTAGCAAAACCATTAAAAATGTCAAAAAGAGGCATGGACACCCTACTTTTATTATCAAGTCATGCCTTTTGGTCTGAATAATGTTGGTGTCACCTACCAATGCTCTATGACTTACATCTTCCATGATCTCCTACACAAAATTATAAAAGACTACGTAGATGACTTACTCAAAAAGTGTAAAATTCACCAAGATCACTTGATGATTCTCAAAATCATATTTACTCATCTCCTATAATGTAATGATTAACTAAACCCAAAGAACTCTGTCTTTGGTGTCCTTTCCAATAAGATCTTAGGCTTTATCATTTCTCTCTATGGTATTGGAGTCAACCTTATTAAGGTTTGAGTAATAAAAGAGATGCCTCCACCTACTAATATCAAACAACTTCGTAACCTACAAGGAAAACTTTAGTCAATCCACCACTTCATCTCCCAAGTTTTAGATCATTACCAAACCTTTCACTATCTCCTCAAAAATGATGTATCATTCCATTGGAATATAGATTTCTAGGAAGATTTTGATGCACTCAAATAATATCTCCTTTCCCCATCAGTTCTTATTCCACCTAAGGACAATCAGCCTTTCTACCTTCACATATCTGTTATAGACCTTTCTCTGGGTGATATGATTACACATCAAGATGATCACCATCGAGAATAGGTGGTTTACTACATAAGTCACACACTTATTTATTATGAGACTCAATATACCCATATCAAAAAGCTTTGCCTGACATTGGTCTTTTTAGCCTCTAAGTTTTGCCATTACCTCTTAAATCACAAAACCTATGTGTTCACCCATACTGATCTCATCAAATATATGCGTTCCAATCCATATCACAACCAATGTGTTGGTCGATGGATCATGATCCTTGCTAAATTTGACTTAGAGTTTATTCAACAAAAGTCTATGAAGGGGCAAATGATCACTGACCAATTAGTTACCACCACTTTACCTGACAACCAACCTTCAAACCTTGAAATCCCTAATGAATCCATCACAATGCTCTCCACTAATGATGTCTCCTATCAAATGATGATGTTCTTTGATAGTTATAAATGTCAATATGGTGGGGGTGTGGGGGTTATTCTTATTCCTCTAGATGGTGACCCTATGCCTTTGTCATTTAAACTAAATTTTGAATGTACTTGAAATCTGACAAAATATGAGGCTTTAATCTTAGGTCTTCAAATGGCTATCTTATTGGGTATCAAATTAATAACCATTTTTAGTGATTCTTAGCTAGTGGTTGATCAGGTAATGGTTCTTACCTATGCAAAAATGAAATTATGTAGTGGTATAAACATCATTTAGATACTCTATTTGAATCATTTGACTCATATCTCCTACAAAATATTCCTCAATATACAAACAAGTTTTCTAACACAATGGCTTTAGTTACTTCACACATACCCTCTTCACCCTCTTCCTCAAAATTCTATGTCACCGTGAATCACTTAACATTACCCTCCTATGTATCAAATAAAATCATTTTTATTAGAAATGTAACATACAACTCACATGACTTATGGTACAAGTAAATCATAGATTATCTTTCCTTTTGTATTACCCCTTCTAAATTCTCTAATAATGGGAGATGTGCATGCATAAAATGTGCCACTCATTACATTATATTAGGGGGATTTCTCTACAAGTGAGGTTTTGATGGTCTCCTCTTTAGATACCTCACTAGTATTGAGAATCCATTCACTATTAAGGAAGTCCATCATGGGATTTGTGGTGGATATTTCAATGGTCATGTAGTTTCCAAGCGTATCTTTTAACTTGACTATTATTGGCCAACACTCCATCAAGACTATGGTGATTACATTTGGCATTGTGTCGAATTTCAACAACATACTAACCTCCTTCACATTCCAAGTCATGATTTACAAGTCACCAAATACTTCTATCCCTTCTCCCAATGGATCTTGGATCTAATTGGTGAGATTAACCCTCATTCATCCCTTCATAACCATTCTATCATTACTTTCATTGAATACTTCACCAAGTGGGTCATGGCCATTCCTCTCATCTCCACTAAGGTTGATAAAATTGTTGACTTTATCAACTATCATTTTGGTATCCCACATAAAATTATAATAGATAATGGTAAATCTTTCAAAAACAAGACTATCCAAAGTCTTTTTGGTACCTTTGGAATCAAATTAAGCTTCTCATCGCCATACTATTCATAAGTAAATGGATAGGTAGAAACTTTAAAAAAAACATTAACCAAAATTCTCATAAAGGTAGTCAATGATATGGATAAGGATTTTCACACACACACACACACACATTGCCTTTGATTTATGGGCTTACCGCACTAGCATTTAAACCCCTATAGGTGCTACGCCTTTTTCGTTGGTCTATAAGATAGAGGATATTTTGCCTCTTGAGGTTCATATTCCTTCTCTTCACATTTATCTAAAAGACATACTTACTAATGATAAATTTTTCCATGAACATTTGGCTCAACTTGAGTTACTTGATGATCACCATGTCATAGCCCTCAACCACCTCCAAATATATCAAGAGTGTATAATATGCACTTACAAAAAAAACTCAAGGAGTGAGATTTCAATATTGGAGATCTCATCTTAAAGTAAAATCAACATGTGATAAATATGGAGAAAATCAAATGGAGTAAGTTTTCTCCTAATTATCTTAGAACCTACATCATAGCTCATAAGTATGGCTTAGGAACTTATCACTTATCTTAGCTCAAAGGAAAGCTAGAACCCGAGCCTTTAAATGCCTTACACCTATAACCATTCTTTTTTTGATCAAGTGATACTTCACCTCATGTTTAACTTGAGCTCATCCCTTGAGCACCTCTATTACATTCATCTCCCTTCCTCTTAACCCTTACTCCTACACACTTAATTAACCTACAAAGTGCTATGTTTTTTCCCTCAAAATGGAAAACCCATAATCCTTTATAGTCTTTTCCATGACTAAAATTATTAAAAAAAAAAAAAAGAGAGAGATATGTAGACTAATTGTAATCTATCAGGTCATGATTCTCAATGTAGACTACTCCTTTGAAGGGTAACTAAATACCTTCTCTTTGATACTATCAATAGATATCTCCCTTGAAGGACAACTATTTGAACTCAAAAACAAATTCTTAGACCACTCCTTTGAAGGATGGCTAGGCCAAGCTTTGTTATCAAAGGAAATAAAAAACAAAAACCTTCTCATATTGATTAGCTTCAAATTGCCTCAACATAAAAAAATATCATTATAGGCTTGTCACATTTATTAGCTTACAAAAAAAAAACATTA
Source organism: Torreya grandis (assembly GCA_037957365.1). Taxonomy (NCBI): domain Eukaryota; kingdom Viridiplantae; phylum Streptophyta; class Pinopsida; order Cupressales; family Taxaceae; genus Torreya; species Torreya grandis. The sequence continues at coordinate 534,136 of JARHVA010005713.1, forward strand.
AGTCATGGACTTACCTATAGTAGCTCTTGAGTCACCCACAACAAGGGAATATCATCCCCACTTGAAAGGTTACGCTACCTAAACACTTTCACTCATTTTACCCTTTTCCCCTCATACTCTTTCAAGGGACTTGTAACTCACTTAACACAAGGTAAACATGATGTTTCTCTAACAAATAAAATGGTCAAATGATGTAAATTATGAAAGAGGCTCATATTCTTGAGCCTATTTATGTTATGATTATGGTCTTTGCCAGTACACAAGCATTCTACCTCTTTATTTTCCATCCCAATCATATGTCAATCTCTCTACTGAGATGAAAACTTCATATAAACAATAAAATAAACAACTTATCCATTTCAATCATTCATTATCACAAATATGGAAAAATTCTAAGATGAATCTAACAAATCAACTATGCATATACCATCACACATATGGGAAATGCTAGTCTAACTTAACTAACATATTCAACATTACCATAATGTTAACATAATATAACCATCCACATCAACATCATCATCACTATCATAATAAATGCATCTCAAAATCATAATAACACATCTCATATTTATATGCTCAACATGAATGTACATCAATATATCATAGCAATATCATCTCTCCCTCAAAATATACATCTCTCATCTTTGGCACACAAGCTAGTGTGTATATAACATACATAATAATAAAAAAATCTAGCACTTATAATCCTCGAGGCTATACGGATGGTCATGAAGAAGTAGTGTCATCACCACTCTCCATCTATCTACATCTACATGAGTTAGAAGCTATGGCACATGTCATTGATCTCTCCTATTCTCTAAACATAGAATACCTTTAAATCTATGGGAACTCCCTAATGTCCCTATCATAATAAGCAATTCTCATCAAGGGTAGCATTATACTTTTCTAGAGATATAGTTTGTAGATTTCCCATCACACCTACTAAAGGACCCTATACTAGTCATTGTGGTGGGGGAGGAGGAGTAACCTAAGATAATACTCTCAAAATATCCCTCTCTTTTGTTAGTGTCATAACCTAACATTTTAATACCCTGACCTAGCCCTATGATGCCCTAAACTAGCCATACAATGTCACCACCTATCCATATAAAACCAATACCTATGTTTGATTTACATTTTGAGCTTGCACTACTGCATAATGGGCTTGTACTACTACATCATGTGCCTATATCACTACATCATAAGATTGTATATTTACATCTCTCTCTCATAACTCCTTGTATATATAATGGTGGCCTCTTAACCTAAACCATAGGATGCAAACCTATCCACCATGTAAGATATGTCACAGTGCATCTAGGATCTCCTACACCTAGCCCTACTAATATCTCTTCAAAATATATCCCATCTATATCCTAGGGCAAGGGTAGGGGTGCTTCTATGTCATCCCTCCTATATTGAGGGAAGGCAAAAGGTACATCTTGTAGCAAGCCAAACTATCTCCTAACCCATGCCATGGGTGTCATCTCTAGCTTGACAACTCATCTCCCTTTAACCCATAATGTGCTTTATAAACAAATAGGCTACTCTACCTATCCTCTGAATGTAAGGTATGCTAAGTAGGGTCTCCACACAATATTTGTAAGGATCAATCCCTCTATCATGCAACTATAATGATCAATATCTCATACTATTCCATTTACTCAGATCGGGTCCATACCATCTCTCCACCATCTAAAACCAACCCTAAAACTAGTTCCAATCATGGTAGGTAACCCTAATGGTCATATCACCATGATATGTTCATATGCCTAACAATGGAGTAAATTCTTGACACACAAACTGTATCATCATCATAGTCTCCACCCCCACAACTCTTTATATAACTATGCCAAAAAGTTGGTCCCCATGTGAATATGGTTTGTTTCTCCACCATTTATGCCAAAACGCTTGTCAACATAATAACAAATCTCCCACCATTTGTATTACGTAGTACATACACTATAATCCCTATCATCATTAGGATGTTCAACTAATGTTGTTCCTTATTAGTAGTATATAATGTCTTATAGGCAAATCTCACTGAGTGATAGGTTACCTCATTAACATGCTCTCCAAATAAAGTTACCATGTGAATATCATGATCCTCTCTTGAAATGAGAAGATCTCCTCACTCTAGAGTGACAACCATAAAATCTTGCGCACATCCCCCTATGTCACTATTAACTCTCCACTCATCTAGGGTGATATCCCTCTTCATCCACATTAGCAGTGTAGGTAGGAAATCCCATAATGCCAACTCTTTCCAAGCCTACATCCATACACATACACCTCAAATCACATACTTTCTAATATAACCTACAACAACTTTTTTTCATTCTCTCTAGGATAACTACGTTGGCTTGAGGCCATCAACTAGGCTATGTAGGAAGCACTTAGTTGACATGGGGTCTTCTAAGGTTAGTTCAACCATATACCCACCTAACTATCTAACCTTCTCTCCCATCTCCACCTTAGGCCTCACTACCTCTCTCTCTCTACCTTAGGCCCAACTACCTATCACAACTTTAGGCCTCAAAGCTTATATCCCTAACCTTCAACCCTATGACCTATCTTTTAAGCCTTAGGTCCCTGAACCTATTTCAACCTATCCTTAACCATTTCCCCTAACACACTTTTAACCATACCTTAGATTTTTTTCCCTATGCATTGGGAGAACTACATTGGCTTAAGGACCTCAATTGGGCTACGTAGGTATCACTCAGTTGACATAGGGTCTCTGAGGATAGCTTAGACATTAGGTTCATTAACTAATTCAATTAGGGATCTAAATAAACCTTTTTTCCTATATTTTGTTCTTTAAGGTCACTGACATCAGTTTTGTATGTTGACATTGGTACTTTGTGTTAGCAGACCCCACTGACATCGACACCATGTTGATTGATGTCAATGGACCCTACTTCCATCAATGATTGGTTCAACCCTAGGGATGAATAACCTCTCTTCCAAATTCAAATTTTAACCCAAAAACACCCCTAAAACCCTCCCAAATTCATCTAAACCTACCCTCACCTCATTTCCTACCCCTCTTATAACATTATTTTCTCCCAAACATAAAATTTATCCTAAAATATAAAATTAACAAACTTAAATTCAAAATCAAATTTAAGGGGATCTTACCTCATATATCTATCTCCTTCAAGATAGAATAGCTAGCACTTGTGGTGGCACACCTCCAACTAGGTCACCTCCTAGCTTTACCATCTCACCAACACTTAGATATCTTTTTCTCTATAATTAAATATTTCAAATGAGTTCTAGTGGGCTGCCAAACCCATTTTTGTTAGGTTTGGTCACCCACTGATGTTAGCATCCTTGATCTAAGCCACTGACATCGACACTATTTCCTACTAATATCAATGTCATAATCAATGTCAACATCCTTGAATTAGAGTTTCCACCAACAACCACAACCCTTTAGACTCTACCCCTAATATAGGGCAATTTAGAGATCACATATATCTCCTTGACCATAATAACTAACTTGGAGATCACATATATCACCGCAATTATGAAAACCATTCTTGGATATCACTTAAATCTCCACCCATGATAACTTTGACTAGAGATCATGAATATCTCCTTGATCATTGACCCTTTTAAACCAACCTTGCATTGCTTCTCTTGACCACTTATGATATCATATTATAGTTGGCTATTATAGACATACATGTATATTAGGTGTTCTGAATGGTGACCAAGATAGTCCTATCACCTCTAACCTTGTGTGTTTCCTAAGAGTACTTCCTACCTCAAATTCCTACCACACATGGACCATTAGAGCTACAACTTTGATTTTTTTGACCTTATTAGCTATCACTTACAAGCTATGATTTGTTTATTTCTATCTGTGTCCTCCTTGACCTTATTTATTCTTGATTTTATTTACTATAGCTCATACTAGTATATGTGTAAGCAATGATACCACATTCTCATCCACTCACCCAATTCACTTATTATCAAATTGGTACCAGATTCTACTTTCTCCTCTGTTAGTTCCTATTTTTAGGTGGTATACCTCATCTAATACCTGGAGCATCTAACTCTTATTTTTGTCTTGCAACTTGTCATTGTAAATTACATGACAAAACGGGGCAAATGTAGACTCCAAAATTACATCACATACATGTCTAACTCTCTATGTTGAAATCTCCCTTGATCCCCTTTTCAATAATATTAATTATCCTTCCTAACACATGGTTTTACCCCTCACATATTTAATTAATTTAAAATATTTAATTAATTTAATAAAAAACCACTTATTTCACCTTACTTGGCCACCTCATCGTAAGACTAATTCTTACCCTCTTAGTCACCTAAAGACTTAGTCACCTTATCCTAACTACCCATGACTTGTTCTTACCCAAAAATAAATTCCTAACCAACTATATCCTTCTTAATCTACCATTTCTTGACTTGTTATGGTAATAAGAGTGGACACCTTCTTTGTTTAGGAGTCATAGGGATGATTTTGTATGGTGACTTATTTGGTGGTGGTGGAGTTACATGTTTCATGAAACTTTCTTGGTTTTAGGTATCATGGTGTTAGATTTGAAAGGCCTACCATGTGGTATAGGTAATAGTAGAGGTAATTTATCCTTTTATTTCACTTGGATCGATGATACTCCAACTAAAGTAGATGGGGACAGTCCCAAAATTGATGGTAAAGCTAAATTTCCTAACATATACCAAATTTGGAATGAGAAAGATTAGAAAATAGGATAAAAATATCCGTTTTACCTATTCTCATGCCACCAACATCAGTCAACCCATAACTGATGTTGATGGGATCATCAATGTCAAGTTACTTAATCCAAACTCCAAACTAATGTTTAGGTCAGCAAAAATCAATAAAAACTCATTTTATTTTCATATAATATTTTGGCATCCAACATTCCATATCTTGGCCTATTTTTACCTTGTATAATTCAATATAGACTAGGAAGCAAGCTCTTGAGAACTAGAAATACATACTTGTTTTCTCTATTCAAGGCATTGGTTTGACAAGCCTTATAGGAGTCATCCATTCAACACTTATTATTCAATCACCTCTTTAGCTATGTACATTACTTATTATGTAAGTCTTTAAGTAGTTACTTTATAATCACTTTATATCTACTATTTATTATTTTATGCATTCCTAACCAAACCCCTGTGACAGAGTTATAAATCTTCCCCACTTATTTCCCCTTATTCCAACACACCAAACCTCTAAATAGACCCATCTAAATAATAATCTCTCTCTCTCTCTCTCTCTCTCTCTCTCTCTCTCTCTCTCTCTCTCTCTCTCTCTCTCTCTCTCTCTCTCTCTCTCTCTCTCTCTCTCTCTCTCTCTCTCTCTCTCTCTCTCTCTCTCAACCTTCTAGACCTAACTAAAACCATTTCCCAAACCTATAAAAGCCTTCTATAAGTTCCTAAGAAATTATTTCCCCTACCAACATCAATTATGAAACTAATATCAGTCACCCTTGCTCACTAACCATGGTAACTTGATCGACATCAGCACCTATCAATTTTTAGTAACCTCTCTAAAACCTACCTAGACAACTTCCAAAATAAAAATTAAATATACCACCTACACTCTATTACTCTCTACTACACTCAAGGTGTGAGTAATGGTAACATATCTCTCTTATACTCTCTCTTCGCTATTTATTACTCTTTTTTTTCTCAAAAGTGGACTGTCATCGCTAAGGAAGTTTGACACTTCCTGGAACAAGCACATTCTTGGTAACACACTCATATATATATTAATATATATTTTTGTGGTAGTTCTTTATTACTTGAAGCTAGTCCTCCCCAACCAAATATGAGTGCTCATAGCATCTAGATACAGTGTGTAAACTAATCTGGGTTCATTCTAATCACTTATCCCTATCCTTCTCTATTTTTCTTTAGACTTTAAATAGACACAATTTTAGCAAAACAACCATGACAAGTAAGATGGATTTTCTTGAGATTATCCTTGTTATAACCAATTTGTTAGATGAGCCAACAAGAACCTTCATCAACTATAACTTTATAGATAAGAGTGGTATTAATGGCTAATTTGATGCAAAGTGGTGGATCATCAACATGAAATAGAAATTCATCATTGTAAATGTCTTCTTCAAGGAATTCAATAGAAGTTTTGGAATAAGGACACACAGTTTTAATGTTATTTACATTGGTAGGCTAGGATTCAATTGAAGGTTGTTCTTAATCTAAGGATGGATTGTCAATTTCTTAGAGTTGTTATATAAGTAATTTATGATGATAGGGATATGTATGAACCAAATTCATAAGTGGAATCTTACAAGTCATAAAGTTGACTTCTTTTATAAAAAACCAATGAGACTTAGAAGAACTAGCACAAGGTTTAGGGGTTAACTTATTCTTCAAAGGAATAGTTAAAGTTAGAGGATTGGAAGGAGAAGATGATTCCTCTTGGGATTCTAAGGTAATAGTAGTATTAGTAGTATATTTATGAATTTGTTCCTCCAAATATGGCTTCTTAGGATTGGTAATGAGATCTTTATGAGCTATTTTATGATGATAATTAACCTTAGTAGTGTTAACATATTGATAATTATTATAATATTGGTCATAATAAACATTAATGGCATAAACATCCTTGGTATTTGTTTTATTATTTGAAAAGGGTTTTTGGTTATTTGAGGTAGAAGCTTTAGAATTTTTTCATTTTTGAAAGGTAGCGGTGTATTCTTGATGATGAAGATTTATCATAGCTTCATGATTGAATGAATCACCAAGCATATAAGAGATAGAAAATTTAGTCATGCCTCTACAAGATTCATGAGAATTCCTAAAGTCATCATGGAACCAAAAAAATATACTGGGTTCATACCACTTAGGAGGAGAATTGGGATAGATGAAAGGTTATGTGGGTGGTAAATATTATTTCATTTTTTGAACCAAAAGTGGTGTATGAGAAGGTGAAGGAACATAAATTTTGGAAACTCCTAGTTTGGTTTGAGTATTAATAGTGATACAATTAGATGTTTGGAAAGATCATTTAATAAGTTTAGGTTACTTTTTAATTACTTCATAATAAATTCTTGACATTTAGCCTTATTAAGAGATTCATTAAGTGTTTTGAGAACAAAGGTTCAAACCTTATATTTAAGAGTGAAAGTTAAAATAGTGATAAAGAGTTTGAATAAGTTATCATCAGTTATGTTATGGTTAGTTATATGAGTTAAATATTTCTATCTTTTGATAAAGTCATGAGTTGATTCAATGGGAGATTTCTTAGGATTGATGAAGTGGCTAAGATAATTTTTGGGAAGGCCATTGTGTTGAAAATCTTTAACCAAAGGATTAACTAAATCTTCAATTTACCAAATAGAATGTTGGGGTAATTAGTTATACCATTATAATACATCACTAGTGAAGGTTTTCACTAAGAGTTTATTTTTGGCAAAGGTATTAGTTTGGATCCACTCTTTGTAAAGGTTTCCAAAGGCTTTGATAAATGAAGTAGGATCTTTAGTCCCATCATATTGATAGTTGAAAATATGTTACCAATATCAATGGATAAAATTAAAGGAGCTAAAGGTTTATTTTGAATGGTTTGAATCATCTTGTTATTCATTATGGGTTGAGGAATAATATCACTTGAGGCATCTTAAAGAGGTGTAAGAATGAAATTGGGATTAACTTGAGGATGCATAGTTGAAGGTTGATTAACCACATTGAGTAAATGTTGTTTAAGTTGCATTATTTGGTTGGTATTAGAATTTTACAATATGTTCATTTTTTTGATAACTTGGGCTAAAAGTTGAGTTGTATTAAGAGGTGGGTTGGTGTTGCTAGGAGTACCCCCCAAATTGGTATTAGGGGGAGGATTAATAGAGGAAGGATTAGTAGTGGGATTGTTAAGTAAACTTGTATCAATTTATCTCACATTAATTTAAATATTTTTAGGATGATAAGTTTCCTAGTAATTATAAAAAGGATTAGATCCATCAACTTCATCTTGAGGTGTTATTTGCACCATATTTTAGTTCATGGATGAAGGATGAAAATAGGTGCCCTAAGAGTGATGGTGCTCTTAGGAGGAAAAGAGAGGGAGAAATGAACATCCCATATAGTATCTAAATGGATTCAAGCTATCCAAGAAAATTCTTATAGGATATTTCATTATGACTAAAAATGAATGAATAGAATGTGAAGAAGGAGGAAGAGAGAACTAGATTGAAAAATAGGGAAGTTAGAAAGTAGTACAAGGTCGATTGGGTCGACCTAGCATAGAAAATAGGGTCAAAAAATATTACAAGGTCAAATAGGTTGATCTAGTATAGTGAATAGAGGCTAGAAAAGGAAAAAATAGGGTTTTCAAATAGTACAAGTTTGACTAGGTCAATCCAATATAGTGAATAGAGGCTGAAACAGATATATGTTTGACTGGGTTGACCTAGTACAGTAGATAGGGAAAGTTAAGAAGCCTATAATAGGTTATGAAATGAAATAAGATAACTTTTGTAATTAATTTGAAGAGAAATGAAAGAAATGAAACAAATAATCAATTGGATTAATGTTGGCTAATCCAATTGAAGCACACAACATAAAACCTTTCACCAACATTGGCTAATGCATGTTTTTGAAATACAAAATAAAATTAATCAAAGAGAAATAAATCAACTTTTAAAGTAAATATCTAACTAATTGGTCAACCTAAATGTTTATTAAATTATTAAGATATGTTTTTAAATGTGATGAGATGTTAGTTGTAAGGAACTAGAAGGAAATCTAAGGATGGTTTTAGGTAGTTTGGGCTAAAAGGGACTATAATGGAAATGATATAGGCTTGGTATTTGGGATTACACCCTCACTTAATACCATACAATGATAAGGGTTTTAGGTTCTTATCCATAATATACCATTAACCATGTTTTGTACTTGACTAGAGTATCAAGTTGGCTTCCCCCTTGGTGTTGAAATCGAAGTAGGTTGGCCTTGGGTAGATAAATGTTAAAAATTTTCTTTATATTTTGTGATTTGTCTATGTGTGAATAAAATATAAAATAGTGAAACTAAATGATTAATTGAAAATAACTTAATTAAGTTATGTGATCTATTATAAGCATGCAAGAAACAAGAAAGGAAAGTGTGAATTAATTACTAGAATATAAGGTTAATTTCAACTTTGAAACAAGCTAAAATGTTGATATATTCAATAATGTATGCAAAAAATATATAATAGGGTTAAACCTATACTATGGAAGCAAGGTTTGAAAATGAATATGGTTGGCAGAGTCGACCTAATTATCCAGACAGCAGATAGAACTAGGTTAGCAAGGTCAATGTAGTTGGTTATGTAGGGGAAATTTTAAAGACTAAAAACTGTAAAAGTAAATATTGTAAAGAAAGAGATAGAGAGATATAAAGGAAAATTTGTGGATTAGAGATGTAGAGAATAAATATTATTGATCAAAAAATTTGATATATGCTTGCAAATCATGCTAACTAGGTCGACTAGGTATATTATGTTTTACATCAATTTGTTGTTGAGTGCCTGAAATGTATCGGATAAACTATGTCTACCTAATATTTTAAACCTAATGTCTTAAAAATTACAAGGTTGATTGGGTCGACCTAGTTTTCTAGGCTGGATGTCTAGAAATCTAAAAACCTATACTATGTTGATAAGATTAATCCAGTAGCCTATACCTGATAATCTATGTACATAAGTTAGATACTAGGTTGATAGAGTCGATCTAGTATGACAAATATATGATAAAAATAATGTTGAAATAATTAAATAAATAAAATAAGATGAACAAATCCTACAAGGGTTAGTTCATGTTGGGTTCACCAAAATGTATGCAATCATAAATGCATATTGTCTATAAATCAATCCTAGTTTAAAGAAGATAAAGCATACCTACATTTTTAATTAGGAATACAATTGTTAAGTATAGGCATGAACAATATGGGGATATTATAGACCTAATTAAGGGATCAATTGTCACAATACACCATGCTAGGAAGGGTTGTAAAGCCTATAGTCTAACATAATCATGTAACAACCCTAAAAGATTACTAGGTTTAATGTTCACTCTATATCTAAAAACAAGAAAGTAAATATAATCTAGTGCACACCAAAGCTTGTGGCACAATAAATGTGGTTATAAAATGAATCAAAACATGTCTAAGAGGATCTCAATTAAGATAAGTATGAGTAAGACATTAATAAATGGATTATGAAGAGTAATATTATTTGAGCCAATACTTATGATACTTCTATCTACTAAATAGAGGAAAATAACGTTAGAATATACTTACTTGAATGTGAACCCATCAAAACTCAATATCTATCTTAGCGAAAATGGATTTACAAGAGGTTATTGTGGTTTGTAAGGATAACTAAGAAATTTCAAAGCATTCAAGACTTATCCACAAGATTAGATTCTCCAAGTAGAAACCCTAAGCTAAGACTTCTCAAGTAGAATGGTGTAAGAGGAGATTGTAAAGAAGCATGAGTAAATAATAACTCTTTATTACATAATGAAATAATGTTGAAATGATCTTGTATTTATAGGTGGATCTCACCCTAAATCATTCCAAATATGTCATCTATATGAGGTCAACCTAGTTGACCCTATATGTTTTCAAGAGATAAATCATTAGGTCTTGAGCTAGGTAGGTTGAAGGGCTAAAAAAACTCCAAGTGAAAAATACCCTAAATAGTAAAAGGTTGACCCAATCAACCTTGTATAGTATTCAAAGGTAAAAAACCATATAGGTTTGACCCAGTTAACCTATTATAGTCAATCGGTTAAAGGGGATCAAGGTAAGGAAAAGAGGGAAGAAAAGAGAAAAAAATACTTGAGGAGTGTGAAAGGGAGGATTAATAACTTCGGTAGTGGTTTTAATATCTATTAAGATTGGTCATAATGTGGCAATGAGGAATAATAATCTTATGAAGCATCAATGGTCTAGCCACCACTTTCATGGTGTACCCTTTAAGGCATGCACTCAGAAAGATTGAGGCTCGATGAGTTCTTGTAAGATGTAAAGCATCAATATTTGATAAAATGTTAAAAATATTATGTGTATACATATAGGAATTTTAATGAAAATAAATTCAAAATAGACCTATATTTTTCAGATACACTAGATGTCTATTCAAAAATAATGGGGTGTGTTGAGTACAACAAATGTTGACTCATAAAAGGAATACTCTTGAGTATTTGAGAACCCATTAATTTTTTGTTAAAAATTATAAATTAACATGAATCATACCATAAAACAATAATTAAACCATAAACATGAAAGAGACTCCTAATACTTCATGTAACATAATAATTTTGATCATACCTTAGATCTATGTTTGTTGAAGTGATTTTATTTTACCCTTATCTTGAGGGTTTTAGCAAGGACTTGGAATAAACTATAGGTTTCATTTAATTTTATTTGAAGCATATTGAAATTAGGGAAGCTCAGGAATTTATCTATTACCAACTAAATGTCCATATCCTTGAAAGAGATATATTTTATCCCTCCTCCACTTCTTCCCTCATACACTTACATGATTCATGATACATTGATCATATTTCATCATGTGAGTATTTGATCACCTTTAGATTTTGTTTTGGTTTTATTGATCAATACTTAGGATGCAATGGTCTTATTTTTTTTTAAGAATATGATTAGAATAAAGGAGGTAGGAACCATTGTGAGATGGTATTTGTAAAAGATTGATTTATCAAAATTTCCTTACCTTTTATATCTACATCAATGGTTATTACCTTTAACAAGTATTAATGTGAGAAGTGTATTTGATCTAAAGGAAATGAGAAAAAATTCTAAATTTTTATGGAGTAATGAGAGTATATTTTAAATACATGATATAATTTTTCATGGTTAATTTATTTATTACATGCCTAAATTTTGAAAATCTTTAATACAAAGGTGTAAAACCTATAAACAAACTAGTTTGTGTGTTTTTTTCAATGTTCTTCCCATGATATTATTTATTTTTAGACATTACTTAAGGATTTGGCATATGAAATCAATCATGCATGAGAGTCTAGTGAATTGGATATTAACTTAGTCATACAAGAAGAATTCAATCTGATTGTCACAAAATAAAGACATTTATTATATAAAATAGGGAACTAAACTGAAGGAAAGAAAAATATTGAAAATAGGAAAGTCTAATATAGAAAGCACTCAAATAATATAAATAAATTTAATTATATAAAAAAATAAACTTAACTATAAAATCAATAAATATAACCTACTCCTACCTCTACCATAGCACTTATTGGTACTCAGGGACATCTCTAGATGGTACAATTATGAAGTAGTGTTTAAAAAACTACCCATTAACTAGATATATTAGTTCATTACCTTAGAGGTAAATTAAACATAAATAATTGTTATCAAATATATCTTATATTTGGTAAGGTTTGATCCACAAGGAGGTAAAATTATCATGTTGTCCTTTCTTTTCATGGGCTTTGTCACATCAAAGCACTAGTGTATATATTTTTGAATGTTTTAAACTTTTCTCTTGTATCAAACCACCTTTTGACCATGTCCTAATGTTTACTAAAATTAATCAAGGATCTATTCCTTGAATCCTCCATTTATATTATATCCAATAATCAATATTCAACATTCTCACTTGGTTTCATAAACTCCTACATGAATTGATATGTTGACAATTTAAGCGTGATTGGGAATATTTGTTGTCATCCATATACTAGTAGGTAAGGTGAAGTTTTAAGGACATAATTATATCTTGTTTAGTCCATATATAGTGCATATTTTAGTAGATGATTTCATTCTCTAGGCTTATCTATATTTAAATTTTTTATGGCATCAATAAAGTTCTTATTTATTGATTCAACCAATCTATTTCCTTGTGGGTAATGATTGGAAGATGACCTAATGGTGATTTGGTTGTCATGGGCCCATTTAATGAACTAAACTAATTGGAATGTTTTCCTATTATCATAAGCTAAGTAAATAGGGGTACCAAACCTAGTGGTGATGTTTTATTCAAGAAAACTAATTACATCATGTGCTCTAAAATGTTTTTTAGCTATTATTTCAGTCTATCTAGGGTAGAACTTATGGTTATGAACATAAATTTGTGGGTAATTGAATAATTTAGGTATATAACACTAATGAATTCAAATCCTCACTGAGTAAATGGCCTTCCTTGAATACTAGGCTATAATGGAATTTCTATGTGTACTTCTCTCTTTGCCAAGACCTAGCATTCATGGCATGTTCTTATATGGGCATGTGCATCTTTATAGACTATTGGCCAATAGTATGCTAGTCTAATTATCTTATGTGTTGTGGTGTTTCAAGATAATTGGTTATTATCTATGTTCTAGTGTAGGTTCTCTAATATATCTTGTGATTCTTCTCATGATATGCATCTTATGTAGATGCCTTCATAATTTATTCTATAGATAATTCTTTTTCTGATCATGTAGTGAGCAACCCTAAGCCTCAAAGATCTCTTTTTCTCTCTACTAAGTTCTAGGGGATAAGTACCTATGAGTAAATATTGAATGATATCAATGTAACAATCTCTTTTAGATACTTAGGTCTCACACACCTCCTTAACAATGATGAGTGGGTTAGCCTCAGTCATAAGCTAAATTATGCCTTATCTTGTGATAATTTTGGTATGCTTGATTTCAATGTCAAATTCCTAAAATTTTTCTATCCATTTACTTTTACGCTCTCCCAATTCATTTTGTCCTAAATTGATCTTGATATCAAGGTCTAGAATAATATCAATAGTCTTATTTCTCAATATGTAATGCCTAAATTTATTTACCACTTTTATGAGAGCAAAGATATGATTGCTTATAATGGATTAATTGAGGTCTACTTCCTTAAAATTTGTGCTCATAAATGGAATAATATGTTCACTTTCATCCTTCTTATAGGTAGGGACATTATCAATTGTGTGTTCTAAAGCAAATGAATATGAGGAAAAGTCCTTATTAAAGTCTAGGCAATTTAACACTAAAGCCTAAGATATGGCATATTTGATGTCTTGAAAATACTTTAGGTCATTTAGTGTCCAATCCATTTTGGCATCTTGATTAATCATTGCATTTCAAGGTCTAATAATTTTTTTAAAACTTGGGATAAACTTCCTCACAAAGCTTATCATTTTGAAGAAAGACTTGAGTTTTTCCTTGTTGTTTGGGAATGTAATCTTACAAATCCCTTGAAATCAAGTTGGATCAATGTTTATTCCATCCTTGGTGATAATGTTCACCAAAAATTTGTCCTTATTTACACCAAATATGATATTTTTTGGGTTTAGTGAGATGTCAAACCTTCTACATCTTTCAAATATTAATTAGAGATGGCTTTCATGATTAATTCTATTTTATGAGGAAATAGTGAGGTCATATATGTAAATGACTATGTATTTACCTATTATCCATTGAAATGTGTGGTCCATGGCCTAATGAAAGGTAGCCCATACATTAACTAAGCTGAAAGGCATCCTCTTGTATGCAAAATTACCCCACTTTATGGTAAATACAGTTTTCATCTTGTCTTCAAATTCTACCAATACTTAGTTATGTCCTAAAAAAATGTTCAAGATGGACATCATTTCATAACTACTTACTATCTAAATCACCTCATCCAGGGAAGGCAGAGGGTAATTATCTTTCTCAAAATCCTTATTTATTTTATTTAAGTTGACACACAATCTAATCTCCACACTTTTTTTCCTAATTAGAACCAAGTTCTCAGCCCAAGTTAAGTTTTTGATAGGGAACAATATCTTACCATTTAACAACTTATCTACTTACTTTTACATGAGTAATTATAGGATGGGATTGAATATCTAATATCTTTACCTAAATGGTTTATGGTATAGATTCAGTGGGATTATATGGGTGATAACTCTAATATTGAAAACCTTTAAGTCTTCATAGGTCCAAGCAATCACATATTTATATTGGATGAGAAAATATTTCACCCTTTTCCTTTCTTTTGAGGTTCAACTAAGACCAGTGTTGACATAGAATGAATCACTTTCATCCCCCTAGTTCTCCTTGTTCAACTTAGATTCATTAATTTTGGGTTACCTTAATTGTTGGGCTTTGGGATCCACATCAAATTCTCTCTCAAAAGAAACCATCCATAAAGGAAGATGATTTTCCTTGAGTTAAATGAATCCTTCTTCTCCCAATTCCTCTTGGCATAAATAAGTGATTTTCTTATCATCAATGATTTAGGATTCAAATTTCCCTAAATTGTTCAAGAATTGGACAATTTATTGATCATCATCAGACACCTAGAAATTTTCTATATTATCAAGAACAGATAGGAAAGGTATTATTTCAATAGAGAACCTATGCACTTTGGACTCTTGTATGGTGATAAATTGGAAATTAAAGAAGCCAACAAGTCAATAATCTAGTTCTATTATCTAGGAATAACTACTATATTGAATGGCTCAAATGACTCAATCAAATTTTAGGCTCATTTTTATATCTATTAAGATATGATAATTTTCACTAGTATTTATTTCTGACCTAATTAATCACCACCTCTAAATCTCCATATACTAATAGTTTATTGACATTATTTTTAGAGTGAATTATAGCCCCAAAATTAATGTCTTGTATTGTACTCTATCGATGATGCATAAAAATTACAACTTGTATATTGTTAGGTAATTCTTACCTAGTGGTTTAATTAGTTTGATACCAATTCCTAATCCTTGATTGGATCTTTCATCATAAAAATGGAAAGGACACAAATAGGAAGGTCCCTAAACATCTGGCCTTTAAACTTCATACTCTAGGGTAAAGGTATAAATCCTAAAATTAGAATATTTATAACTTATTCATTATTAGAATTCATTTACATGATGGGATAATTCATTCTCAGCTCTTCATCAGTTTTAATTTGATTTTGAATACCTTTCCATGACAACCAAATATGAGAGAAGTATGTTGCTACATACTTATTTAATGTCTTTGACTAATCTTTGCTTAGTAATAGTCCATATCCCTCTAGGGTATCTACCATCAAGATGTCTATAGTCATTTGCACATATGTCTTAGGTGTAATGTAAATGCATACATTTTTTAGTTATCTAAACATGGGCACTATATTTTTTCTAACTATTGAACCATCATCATGGACAGGCTTGGAATTACTTCTAGATTTGGACAAATAGAAGTTAGCATTACAGTAATTGAAGCTCCAAAATAAAATAATTAATTGCGTATATTTTTACCAAATTCTCTAATAGTTAAAAATAAAGGACAAAATTATAACTTAATCTTTTATATGTCATTCATATGGGCAACTTTTGGCTTCTCTATAACAAAATGTCCTATAATAGACCTCTATAAGAGCTCATTATATTTGATAATCTAAGGCAATTCATGAAAAATGATTGTTTTTATCTTCTTCATGTCTTCAATAATGTTGTATCCTAATTTTATATATTATTCATTTTTTAGTGTTTAATTATTCCATTTAGGGGGAGGTGGATTATTATCAGCCTTCAAATTTAGGGGAATAGTGATACTATTTAGAGGAGTAAACATAGTAAAGGGTTGCTTGTTCCTCAAATTGTAATTTCTTCTCTAAAAATATTGTAAAGTGTATACCTCATCTATGTTTTCCTCTATCATATTTTCATATTCATTTGGGAGAGAAAACTCACAAGTTTCAAAGACCATGGTTGTGATTGAGGAACTACTATCATGGGGGAACTCTGGTGGATTATTATTTAAATCTTGACTCATAATTTGTCTCTAGAAGATTTCAAATGCTACACAAAACTCAAAATATTTAATATCACCTTGTTGTGATGTGTTATAAACCCTAAACTAATTAGGCATATTTATCTCCACTATGTTTATCTCAGGTATATTATTGGATTTTTTTAATATGCATTATTTGTAGGCTTATTGAAAGGTCTATTATATCTTTGAAATCCAAATTTATAATTATTATTCAGAGCAATAGCATTACCTATCTTCCTTTACATGTCTAAGAAGTCATTTCTTAGAATTTAAACCATCCTGTGTATAGAATTCAAATATGATTTGGTAGAATCTAGACATTGCGCAAATAAATTATTAGATGGGAGAAAAAGTTGACTCTATTGATGAACATTCATTTGTGCAATGTTATTTAAGAAGCCATATTTTTGATTTAGTATATGTTCTGTCATAGGAGGAATTGTATAAAACTTATTCTAGTTAAATTCTAGAACATTCTAATTCACATGAGGTATTGAATTCAAATATAGGAAACCATCATTGAGGCTTAGAGTGCCAGTTATCTAAGGATTTAGTTTTCTATCAATATTGGTCACTTTTTCATAGGATAGTGATATATTATTAGCAATAGCAACTCTTTTATATAAATATTATATTAACTAGATCTAGGGTATTATTGTACATTTTAAGTGTTAATTCCATTGATTGTTTATATGTAGTGCTTATCCAAGTGTACATATTTTCAAACCTCACATTAAAATCACATATTGGCTCATTAGGATCTCTCTTCATATTGGTGAAATGTTGATACACCACACTCAGACTAGTAAATTATTTTAATTTAGAAATAAAATTACTTTGATACAAGTTCAATGAGTAATCAAATTCTATTTTAAATTGAAAATCCAATTATAGGAAGCATCCTACAATGTGAATGGGAAATATATTCATGCAACATCTTCATCAATAATATTCTTTAACCTTAAAGTAGATTTAAAATACTTGATATGCTACTCTATCATATTTCCTCCTAAAGGGGAGAAATAAGTTAGGTACTTCTATATATTCCTTGGTAAATCATGCATATCTCTTGGGATTGTAATAGTAGATATGAATAACCAAGGATAAGCCATAAGATGAGTAATGGGCTAGATGTTTCTTATTAGGGAAGGTATCCTAACCTAGGGTATTATGCTAACAACTTGTGTATATCTAGGCCTTTGATGGATTGACAAGGGTGAAACCAAAAGAATGGTTTGAGATCTAGACCTAGTTACTCTCTTAGGTCTCTCCAATGTAACTCAAATGTATTGGAAAACCTTTTGTATGGAAAATCACATAGTAGAACTGGACCTCCTTCCAGCATCAACTTTTTGTTATGTAGTTTTTATTCACACTAAAAATTTTAACAACGCAACCTCTAAAATTTTAGGATAATAATGTAAATGAACTTCACTCTAGGTCATGATTTATAGTTATGGGTTAGATAAATAGGTGGTGGAATAGAAGGTTGATCATGCAAGTTATTAACCAAGTGTGAATGGATGAGTGAAACCTAGATTAACGTTAAAACTTAGTTGAGTTGGATGGATGGATTTAATTATAAAGTGGGTAGATCTCAAAAAATTCCTAATAAGGGGGGAAATGTAGAGTAGGAAAGAAGGTTTTGTGATCTTATTAAGGATTACTTCCAAGACAGTCTCTTTGTGGACAAGTTTCTAAAACTAATGCTTGAAACTAGTAGTTGATGCATACAAACATGCTAACACAGTTACAGAATCAAAGGAAAATATGATGTAGCATACTCTTAGATCTCATCTAAATGTTACTCATGTTTAGATTTGTTGTTTCATACCCTTATTTATAATATTATAGATTATATCAAAGAGGTGTTTAAGGTAGCTATTTCTAACTCCTATAAATCTATATCATGTAAGACACCTCTACACACTCAAATAAAATGAAACGGTCAACCTAATTGAATAAAATAAATGATATTTGGTCTTCATCCAATAACTATTGCACATATTATAATATCATACACAAATAATAATAAGAAGGAATTCGATGTAACTTTTGCATGCTTTGAATTACTGAATCAACCAACTAAGAAAAAATCATGACTAATTATATAAAATTAAAAGAGAAAGACATCAACACAATTGCATGACAATCAAAATATTTCTTCCTATATTGATAACAATTTTAATGAGCCTCCTATAATTTGAAAATGAGAGGATTACAATATAAATAGATTTTGGGAGGGGTTACCTCATCCTCCAAATCCATTTAAAATTATAAATTTGCATGCTAATGATAATTAGAATTAGAGTTCTAATTGATGAATGTTTTGCATGCATATTTAAAACTAGTCAAAATTGAGTCTTTGAAATAATACTAATTCTTATGAAACCATGAAATGTGTGTATGTTTAAAATACTATTTAATCAACTATTACATGTCTTAGTTCCATTGCTAATTTACATATAAAATACATATAGAAATTACCTAAGAAAATTAAGGTTTACTAGACATTGGGTTCTACATGTTTGAACTTGTAGTCATCAAAGGGATTGTATTATAAGGTGTAGTTAAATTGGATTATCCAACCATAGCTTATTCTTTACTTCCAGTTCTTGGTAGTGATTTTATCCAATGTTATATTGTAACCTTATTATATTTGTGTTTAGAATATAGGGCCTATGTATTGTGGTGACTTTCTCTAGTAAGTGTGCATGATTGGCTTTGGTGGCTCTAAAATCCACCCAAAATATCTCTACCTCTATAACCTCTTTCCTATAAAATCTAGTTATTGTTTAATTTCTTATAGTGTGTACCTCTAAAGACTTTGCTTAGAATTTATGGACACCAATTGGATTAGTTGGTCAAAATTGACCCCACTTATTAACTTAACTAAGATATATGTGGCTTAGGATAGTTTTAACTCATCCGAAATTTGTAAGACTTATTTTTAATGCTCTACCAATTTTAGAATCAGGTCTTGTGCACTTGATACCTAGTCTTAGACTTATGATGTCCTAATGACCACCAAATTGAAATAATTATCTACTTCTAATGGTTTCATTAAATTCAAATGGCCAAAATCCTTATTTTGGTGTATAATATATGTAAATTGAGTTTCTTCTCACCTTATTTTTAATAACTAAATAATTTAGATGTTTTAACAATGTGATGGGACAATTCAACTCTTATTAAACAAATAGTTTTTTAAATATTGTATAATATCAAAGCTACATTTTGAACATCACCTTCAACCACTCTATGAACTTTTACATTTTTTTGTTTCTCTTATACTTTCTCTAGTTCATACTATAGCTCTTGTCTATATTGTTTAGTGCCCTCATTAAGTTCCAATAATGCCTCTATATTTGCCTAAAGATGAGCTTTGAAATCCTCATTATATGGAGACTATCTAAGTCTCATATTTTTTATCTTTGAAATCAAGAAAACATCTTAATTTTATTCTAAAACCAAACCTATGACATATTCATCCTATATTTTCCTCTTTTGGACCCTTTGGATAGTTTCTATTGATTTATCAAAATTGGATCTCTTAGTGGGGAACTCTGTTATTGTAAAATTGTGTCTTTGAGAAGCTTAAGACTCTAATTATATATCCACTATATAATTACCAAATGTGTAACATCCTCTAGATGAGTGTACTCTCAATATTAGCTATCAAAATGTCCCTTAAAGACTGCATTAATGCCTTTATATGTAGTAGGTCTAGTAATAATAGAAAGATGTTTGTTTGTTACTCCACATCACCAAATTAAGGCATTGGATGGATAATATATGTTGGTTTCTTCCTCTTTGATTTGGTAGAGGGGAAAATATAAGTATCTTGATTTGGAGTGGATGAAGTCATGGGTAATCCCAACTGAGTGGAAGACACATGTCATTAAGTGCTAGTAAGGGCTCCCATAGTCTTCTTAAAATGAACCTTTTTGGACTTATGAGGATCAAGGGTAGTAGTAATTTAAGTAGTAGTAGGGGAAGAATAAAACATTATATCTAAAGAAACAATCTCAACATTAAAAACAATAGGAGATATATAAATAATAATACTAAGAGGAATAATGGGAATAGTGAGAGAAACAAGGACTATAGTGGCAATTGGAACTAAAGAGATAATAGAACCCAAAAAAAGTTAAACATTAGTGGTCAGAGTAATGGTGACCTCATCTAATTTATCTACATCCATTGGTGTTTTTCATTTAATCCTATGAATACTTAATATTTTGACCCTCTTCAATTCTTCATCCTCATCCTCAGGCTCACTTAATGGTTCCTCCATAGTTGGACTCATAGGAGACTTTATTAATGGAAGATGATCCCTAGTGGTTCTCACTTTCCTCTTTAATATATTTTTGTCTATCTAGCCAAGGGAGGAGTCTCCTATGTTGTGTAAGGTAAAATGTCCACATTTATACTAACATGAATTGAATAATAAATGGGGAGATATATATCCTTAGAATTAGAGGAATTAATGTAAATTAGTTTCTAATTTCCTCCCAAAGAAGTTTTCATAGTAGGAATTTCCCTCACCTCTTGTTCTTTCTTGATAGCCTTCATTACAAGTGGTTGTGAATTTTTGGAATGACCTTAATGTGAGGAAATTTACACCATATGTACTGATTAAACACCTTACTCATGATTCATAACTATAATTATAATGGGTGGTTATTTTGAGGATGTTCCTTGGTCCATAGGTTGTTGGGTTGGCTGAGAGGTCTAGTAGTATATAGTTTCTCATCCATTAGGAGGTGAAATTATGGTATGTGCCTCCATAATTATGATGAATGTATATCTTTAGATGACTCTTAAATTATCCTATATCAACCCAACTAATCTTAGCCTTTCTATCATCTTAGCATCATCCTTTGTATTCAAGAATACAAAGTCATGATAATAAGGTTTGTGTTGGTATGGGATGCCTAAGCCTTGGTTATGCTTCTAGAAAAGGCCATGAGGATCCTAGTCACTATGTGGCAAATATGCCAATGAGTAAAAATTTATATTTTTTATAAATTCTATGAAATGTTTCATATTTATGTAGCACATGTGGCCAATCATAAAGGAAGACCCATAGAACACACCTTTATGATTCTTATTCATGTATTCATCTATGCTCTACCATAACTAGTAAGACATCTCCTGCTTCACTAATTTGTCTAGGATATACTTGGGGAGATATAGAGGGGAAACCTTATTTCATGCCCCCATGATTATAGTATAATCTACAGATATCTATTAGTCTCCTCTTATCTAGAATGTCTTCCTGATACTTTATGAGACTTAGTTCAGTGGTTTCTTATGAATTACCCTACGCACTTGAGGGTAGACATCTAAACTATGTATATGATATTCCTCATGTAATTATATATGTGGAGGAATGAATAAAATTCACATATCTAATTATTAATGTAGTATGGGGTAGGACTCTAGAGTGTTTTGTTATGAATGTAGATAGTTTTCATGACTACATCCAATAGATATGACATCATGTAAAAGTGGCCACCCATGGGTCTTTTATCATTTCTAAACATATGTTCCTAGAGCCTGGCACTAATTTATTTATCCCAAGTTGAAAGTAAGCTCTGAGGTCATTAATAGGTGTAATAGCAAAATGCATTCTAGGTGGAGGAAGTGAATGTTGTCATACCCATATAATATATTTAATAGGTCATCTCAATACAAATTCCCATCCTAAAACTAAGTATTGGCATGGGTTCCTTGGATTTGAGAGTGACCACCTCTCCAATATCAATGTATTTCCTTAATATATTCTCTATTGTGCTTTTTTCCCATAATTTAACTTTGTTCTTGTCAAATGTGGCATCTATGATTGGTAATCATAGGTATATTTATAATGCATCCCTAGAGATGTAAGTGACAACTATATTATGGTTCATGTGGTGTATAAAGTTGCTACCATCCACCTTCCCCACAAATAACAAGTCCCAAAATAGGTTAATGCAGGCTGTAGATTTATCCTTGGAAGTTGTAAAGTGTAATTTTTGGCATTTTAGTTGTAGTAATTCCATGACTAGATACTTATATTTGACTATTAGATTGTCCTCATGTGAATGGGCATCTACATTAGTTATCACATCCCATAGAGCTATATATTTTAAAAATTGGTTGTATAACATTATTTAATTAAAGATAGTGTCTATGTATTATATCAAGTCTTTGATGGATAAATTTGGCGGTATAAATACTCCTCTAAACACCTTAGATTATGATGTCATTTTTAAGCCTATATGCTCTCATAAAATTCTACTATATATTCTCTTATTAGAATTAGTTCATACTTG
This sequence comes from Torreya grandis, assembly GCA_037957365.1. Classification (NCBI taxonomy): domain Eukaryota; kingdom Viridiplantae; phylum Streptophyta; class Pinopsida; order Cupressales; family Taxaceae; genus Torreya; species Torreya grandis. Next base: position 557,240 of record JARHVA010005713.1, read on the forward strand.
AATTTAATCTACTAAGGATTCAAATTATCTTTGGAGAGAAAACTCACTAGATTTCATTAGAAATCAATACGAAAAATGTCTCTTCTAAATTCATTAATATATCTTTTGAGTATAAGACTATAATTTTAGTTCATGTGCTATTAATGCCCAACATCTCCAAGATTATTTTACTCATTTAATTTAAAATTTACCACTTTAATATAGAGGGTATGCCATGTATAATATATAAAATTCATATAAATTCCAATTTATAGCCTTACACACATGTCACCTTATTGTTATTTCTATATAAAATTAGGTGATTTATGTGGTATGTCTTCAGAGGTTGAGTGTCATAACTTTTATTAAGACTAGGATACAAAATTATCATGATGCCTTGAATAGGAAAAACATGAAGACAAAGTCTATCAATAAAAAAACTTGTGAACAAATTTTCCAAACACACTTCATGAATAAAATTTTCAAAGACCAAATCCTATGAACAAAACTTTTGAATCTGAAGACTTGTGAGTTGCATTTTATAAAAATTTTGAAATGCCAAAATACATGAAGTGTAAAAACTCATTATAGTTAAGAAAATTGATGAACACAATATCCAATGAACATTTTTGTGAAAATGAATAGATGAGAAGAATAAAACTATCAAAGTATAAGACTTTTGAAAATTGAGAGTTACAAACACATCCTACAAAGATAAAGTTTCTGAACAAAGTTTTTAAAGTGTAAAATATGTGAAGGCAAAAAGTTATTTAGGTGAAAAATTATGAATACACAAAATTTTAGAGATGTCAAAGGTATTTTGTGATAAATTTTATGATTAAAAAAATTTTAGACAACAAAATTTGTGAAGAACCAATCTTAAAAATAAAAGCCTTGACAACAAATTTGCAAATAGAGTTTCTAAAGACAAAGTTTCTAAACAAAAGTTGAGAAGACAAAGTTTCTAAAGAGAATTTTTTTTGAAGTGCCAAAATATGTGAGATGCACAACCCATGAAGTGAAAATTATGTGAATTCTAAAACTTAGGATTTTAGTTATGTATTTCATGCACATATTTAAAAAACATGTATATATTCTAAACTCCCAAAGAACATTAATATGTTAGTCTAAATAAATCATACATTGAAAACTTGGATAATGAGAGACTATCAATTGCATTTATACATGATCAATACAATGAAAACCATATACACATATAATAATAACTTTTTAAAGTTTTTATCTTAGCTAAGTGCTCATGCAAATGTCAATAAAAAATATTTTGAAAATAGACCTAGGTTTTCTGGACTACAATGGGTCCCTATTCAAAAATAATGGGGTGTGTTAAGTACAAGATTCCCCTATAGTATAAATCTATATATAAATGTGGAAGTCATGTTTTTATGGCATTCCCCACTGATATTCCCCCTTTTGAGGTGATGGAAGTATAAACTAGTAGTTACCTTACCTCAAAAGAATAAGATAACCATATAAGCTATGAAAATACCATGTAGCACATAGATGAAACATGTCTAGGTAGATATATAATTAAATCACAAATAATTTGATCACACCAAGTCCTAAGATGCAACATGTAGATCATAGTAATGTCTATATAGTAACATTAAAAACTCAACAAGTAATCAATCCCACACACAAGAGTACTCAAAATCAAATCAAAAGAAAATGGTCCAAGGAGACCTCAAACAAGGGGCATCTTCAAATTCCACACAATCAAAGGGACATCACTTAGTCTAATGTCAATAAATAAATAAATTATATATTCAAATATCAACATACAATAATCAATGATATATTCAAATGTTAAAGAGGAAAATAAAGGCATGAGGATCGTAAATAATGTAGAATATTCAAATTCCCAAACAAACAAGATAGTAGCAAGGTAAGACACTTAAGGAAGTATATAAATGAGAGCATAATCAACCAATATAAACATAGTATACTATTCCTTGGATATATGTGTTATAAATAATGTTAAGTACATAGCATATCAAGTGCACTAAAAATATCTTACAGGCATCTATAAGTAAATATGTGATATCAAACATGATAATGTAAGATGTATATAGAATGATATAACCTATATGTATCATGATCATAGAGTTGGATGCCCCCAACATCTTGGTGAAGTGAGTAGATGGAAATCCCAACATCCAAAATTCCATAGACCATGTATCTATGTATGCTAGAATCACACTCAAAATATGGATGAAACACATGTGTATATAGGAAATATTTATTTGTCATTTAACATGGAACTGACAACATATATGATAGGGAGATAATAAGATATGTAAATTTTTAAAATAGTTTGGGATTTTTTAATTTTTTTAGTTTCTTGGTAATTTTAGGATATATGGATGGAAAATACTATCCTATAATCTCATTGAAAGGATGGTCATTATATCTCCCCATTATGAATCTGGTATAATAAACCAATGATGTTATTAAGGAGCATGTATAGGTACAATATTTATCATTATAGTATATATGATTTTATGTATATCTAAAATATGAATTTGTTATTTTGAAGTATAAATAGTAGGAGTAGTAGTTTATGAAACCCATCATCGAGTTTTATGTGGTTTATTTGGAGTATCAGTAATATGAACTTGTGTAGGTGCTCTATGTATTTGAATATGGTGTGTATAGATAAGGATTTCATAGAACACACTATGAATATATGATTAAAAGGTCTATAAATTATTGGCCACCTAGTAAATAGTAATACATATTTCTTACCCTTGTGTGGAAAATTAACCTTAGGAGGTTTGATAATTAGTTATCTAGTTACAAATTTCTCTTTCTAAAGAGGATTTTCATATTGAGTTTTGAAAAGTTTAATTATTTTATTTGTATGGATGTATTTAGAACAACCATGTATTATAGAAGGTGATTCTTAAAGTGTATGTATCCAAGGTCATCCTAATAACATATCATATACACCTATGGAAAGTGTACTTGAGAAGGTAATAATGACATGGGTAGGACCCACCGATAAAGGTAAGTCAATCTCACCAAGAACTTGTTATGAGCTCCCATCAAATGTTCTCAATGATATGGATGAAGGATGTAAATGATTATTTTTTTAACCTGAATGCATAATTGATGTCATGGTATAAACATTTTTATTTTCATAATTTTCAATCATAAAACTATCTATAGGTTGGTGATCAAGGTATTCTTGAATGAATAAGGAATGAAGATCTCATTCATCATTCCTAATGTCACTATCATTGAAATTAATAGGTATTTGAACCATAGGATGTGTATTCCATGTATGAGTAACAATAATCCCATCCAATGAGTGTTTATATTGAGATGGAGGAGGATGCACATTATATGACATTTGGACTTATGGATCCTTCTTTTAATAATCTTGAAAATGATTTTAAATATTTCTTATATAAAGTGTTCACCAAGGTGTGAACTTGATTCCTTTGGAATATCATCAAATTTAATCTTTTATTCATTTATGAGGTCATGAATCTTATGCCTTAAGGTAAAAAATCTATTCATAGAATGTCCAGGGCCTTGTTGATAGTCATAGTAAGTATTTACATCATACTCTTTGGGTATATATCTACTCATATCGGCCTCTATAGTATGAAGGAGAGATATAATATGACAATCTATAAACCATGGGAGTAATGAATCAGGAGACTTAGATAAATGTGTAAATTATCTCTATGTGTAAGTGGATAAGATAAGTTGATTAGGTTATAGTGACACCACATTAATGATGGTATATGTTGATTGTTTAATCGCAATAGGTTTGACCTTATAACTTGGTTTGATAACAAACTTTGTATTAGATGTAGATGTAGTTGATGTATTTTATACATATTTAAGTTAGTTTAATAAGATAAGTTTCATTTCATGATCATAAACAATATGGCATAAATCATCATAATATTTTAAATTTTTAAATACAATGGACTCATGTAAAATATCAATCAAAATTTAATTTAAAATATCTTGAATCTTTTTATCTACCATAGGATTTGTCATTTTAGCTAACATTATATTGTATCTTTCATTGATAGTTTCATTGGTTCCTTATTTAATTTTTATAATTTGGGCATAGGAAACCTTTTTGATAATTTTAATAGATAAGTGTGACAAAAACTAATCTACAATGTGTTTGAATTCATTTACTGATTGAGTTGGTAAATCATAGAACCATCTCAAATCATAGTCCTTGAATCTCCTTAGAAATAATTTTATCAAAAGTTTATCATTGGAGGCATCCTGCATAAAAGGATCGCATATGTTATTCTATATCACCCTTTCCATCATAAAATGTAAACTTGGGTGTAATAAAACCAATTGACAATGGGTGTAAAGATATCTCTAGTGTAATAGAATTATGTAACACCTCTTGTGAATCAATAGCATAAGGTGTTTTCATATAATTTTGTTCAATATTTGTAACCTTAGTTTGTAAAAGTTTTATAGTTTGGATAATATCTTGCACTTTTTGGTATTTTAGGTTGGACACCTAAAAAGTCACCAAAGGATGTGTATCCATAGGTTTAGTAGATATATGCATTGAAATTGGTAATTGGATTGAAATATTTTGGTTCCCCATGAAAGATGTGGGAATGGTAGTTTTAGTGAACAAAGGTTGAAGTAGATATCCCATGCCAATATTAGATCTAGGTAGACGTATTATTATGGAATCATTTTTAGTACTTGTCAACTTTATAATTCACCCATAGAGAGTGGTATGATATATCTTCTTACAACTGACAAAAATAAAACACTGCAAGGTTGTGTGTGACCAATGTTTATAGTTAACCCTTAGGTAGGGTTGATTCCCATAGTGTAACACCTAAAACTAACTCTACTCTACTACTATAACAAGGAAAATGATTATAAAATAAACATAAAAATAAAACTAAATATTAAAAACAAGGTGATGCACCATAATGTTTGATTACCTCTACTTGCCTAAGCATACTCAAGAGGGAAAAAAGAACCAACACACCATACACAACTCATAATTTTATATACTTCTTCATAAGTGTTTCATAGTTAGGCTTAAAGCTTATTACATCACTCAAAAGGGGTAGACGATGGTCTTGTATAGGCTCAAATGGTGAAAATTTATAGTTTAATCCTAAATGAACTTGATGAAAACATAGACTATGACCTATAAATGAATGTACTCTTACATAAATGTAAGGAAATATTACTATAAATCAAGGATAAATAATTATATCACAATACAAGATCACCTATTTCATGATTTTACACAATGCACAAGTGGTGAGAAGGTAATAGTGGTTATTTTTATTAATCTAAAAGGTACAATAATTACAAAACCTAGTTGGGCTAATTCATAACTAGCAAGAGGTATATCTTTTTTAATGAAAAATATCTAGTACATATAGGAGAATGAAAACTATAGAGAGAAGAGATCATGACAAGAGGTCATATATGCTATCATTATGACATAAAATAGGCCTGAAATTGAATTTTATTATTAAATCATTGTTCTCCATCCTTATCTAATGCATTAGCCTTTTAATTGAGGTTTTATTCAAGGAGAATAGCGTAAGAGGTTGATGGAGGACTTAGACAAGTCAAAAGGTCTTCAATAGAGCCTCATTTTGAAGGTGCATTATCTCCTTGACTCATTTTATACTTAATTCTCCATCATCTTTCACTTTAATTATTTAATTATTCTTTAACCAACTAGTTTTCAATTATCATGAATCTATTCCTCAATTTTAAGACAATTTAAAGCAAACCTTCAACCTATTTGACCTCATTATTTAACAATTTACTTGTTTAAATCCATATGTTAGACCTTAGGAAAGAATATTTCTCCTCCATTTTGGTGTATGGTTTGGATGATGGAATTTTTAGTGGATATATTTTTGAAATTCATTTATGATTGTGCATTACTCTTCATTCTCCTACATGAGATTGTTTCTATAATTGACCCTTCACTTCCACACTCCATGCATTAACTATCTCATTTATAGGAGTATTCATGTTTTATTAAGTCCATTTATCCATCTTTTCATGTAATTAAAGTTCATGTAATCTCCTTTAATATTTTTTATAATTTGAGGTCATACTAGTTGCCACTCACTCAATTAGGCCTAAAAAAAGGGTCTACCAATACACAGTGATCTATAAATAATTCATATACTAGACTTAAAATATTTTAAACACATTCATTACCTTGTTACAACCTTTTATCACCTGAATATAAATTATAAAAACATTTTTATCATTATAACTTGAGTTATGTCACTTTTAGCCTCATTAAGGATTGGTTTTCACCATTTTTTACATGCGCACATTTGTATTTTAAGTTTTCTCTCTCCTCAAGTACTGTAAGGACCTGATACCACTAGAAAGTTTTCTAAAAATAAAAAATACCTTAAAGTTTCATATGTTTTAGAGATATAAAACTTAAATTATGTTATTTTGTGTGTATCTTGGATCTCATATGGAATCAAGCATCCAATCTAATAGAAATTTTATATATTGAGTTATAAAAGATTTCAAAATCTAATTATTTTTATGATGTGACTATATGTACACCCTCTACCCTATCCAATAATTATTGGGTAGGCTCATTATTATCATGTATATTATGCTTCAAGGTAAAACATCTATTCTTAGAATGTTGAAGGCCTTGGTGATAGTCACAATAAGTATTTTCATCATACCCTTTGGGTAGAGGTCTTCTCATATCAACCTCTATAAGATGATGTATAGATATAATATGACACTCTAAAATCCATGGGAGTAATGAATCAAGAGACTCAAGTAAGTGTGTAAATTATCTATATGGGGAAGTGGATAGGACAAGCTAATTAGGTTATTGTGTTACCACATTAACCATGGTAGATGCTTATTTTTGAGGTTCAAGAGGTTTAACCTTATAAATTTGTTTGATATCAAACTTTTTATTTGATTTATATTTAGTTGGTGTATTTTATACATATTTAAGTTTATTTAATAAGATACATTTAATTTCATGATTGGGAATAATATGGCATAAGTCATTGAAAGATTTGCAATTTTTGAATATAATGGACTTGTGCAAAAGATCAATCAAACTTTTCTTGAAAATACCTTAAATCTCTTTATCTACCATAGAATTGGTCATTTTAGATAACATTATATTATATATTAAGACATATTCATTGATAGGTTCTTTCGTTCCTTGTTTGATTTTTATAATTTGGGCATAAGAAACATTTTTCATAATGTTAATAAAGAAGTGTGGCAAAAATTTATCCACAAAGTGTTTGAATGCATTTACAAATTGAGTTGGTAATTCATACAACTATATCAAATCATAGTCCTTGAGGCTCCTTGGAAATATTTTTTTAAAATTATCATTGGAGGCATGTCATATAAAAGGATTCGAGATGTTATTTTCTATCATCCTTTCCATCATAGAATGTGAACTTGGATACAACAAAACCAATTGGAAAGGGGTGAAAATATATATCTAATGCAAGATGATTATGAAACACCTATTATGAATCAATAACATAAGGTATTTTCATTTAATTTTTTTTAATATTTATAACCTTAGTTTGTAAAAGTTTTATAGTTTTGACATGATCTTGAATCTCTTGGTCCTTTAGATTAGACATTTGAGAAGTCACCATAATAAGTGTACTCATAGTTTGAGTAGATATATGCATTGAAATTGGTAATTGGGTTAAAATATTTTGTTTTCCTATGTAAGATGTGGTAATGGTACTTTTAGGGAACAAAGGTTTAAATACATATCCCATGCCCCCATTATATCTAGGTATACTTATTGGTATGTAATAAATTTTATTTCCTATTATCAACCTTGGAATGCAACCTTAGAGAGTGGTGTGAGATATCTTATTCTAACTAGAAAAATTAGAACACTTCAAATTTGTGGCTGACCTATGTTTATAGTAAACATCTAGAGAGGGACGGTTCCCCTAGTGTAACACCTCAAAATAACTCTCCTCTATTGTTGCAATAAGGAAACACGATACAAACTAAGCACAACACTAAATCTCGAAAACAAGGTGATGTGCTAGAATGTTTGACTACCTCTACTTGTCTAAGCATACACAAGTGGAATAAATGAACCAACTCACCATATAAAACTCATAATTTGACATACTTTTGCATAAGTGTTTCATAGAGAGGCTTAAATCTTATGACATCACACAGAAGAGGTAGAAAATGGCCTTATAGAGGCTTAAATGGTGAAACTTCATAGCTGAATCTTGCATGAACTTGATGAAAACATATATTACAACCTATAAATGAATTTATTCCTACATAACGGTAAGGAAATATGACTTTAAATCAAGTATAAACAATTCTATCATAAGATAAGATCAACTATTTCATGATTTTACATAATACACAAGTGGTGAAAAGGTAATAATGGTTTTTTTATTAACCTAAATGGTACAACAAGTACAAAAAATAGTAGGCCTAAACCAGAGCCAGTAAGAGGTATATCTTTTTCAATGAAAATCTCTAGTACATATAGGATAATGAAAACTATAAAGAGAAGAGAGTAAGATAAGAGCTCATAGATGTTATCATTATGACATAAAATAGTCCTAAAACATAATTTTACTATGAAATCAATGTTATCCATCCTTTTTAATGCATTATCCCTTGAATTTAGATTTTATTCATGAAGAATAGCATATGAGGTTGTTGGAGGACTTAAATGAGTCAAAATATCTTCAATAGAGCCCTATTTTGAAGGTTCATTATCTCCTTGACTCATTGTAAACTTAACTCTCCATCATCTTGCCCTTGAATGCTTGGATTCTTCTTTAACCATCTTTTTTTTTAATTCTCATGAATTGATTCCTCAATTTTAGGACAATCTAAAATGAAACTTCATCCTCTTTGACCTCATCAAATAACCATTTATTTATTCAGATCCATATGTTTGACCTTAGTAAAGTATATTTCTCCTCTATTTTGGCATAGGGTTTGTATGATGGACCTTTTATTGGTTATATTTTTGAAATTATTTAATGAGTATGCATTAATTTCCATTTTATTACATGAGACTAATTCTATACTTGAACCTTCACTTACATATTCCTTCATACATTTACTAGCTCATTTGCAGGAGTATTCATATTTCATTAAGACCATTTATCCTTATTGTCATGGCCTTAAATTTCATAGAATATCCTTTAAGTCTTCTCACTTTTTCTAATTTAATATATCCTTCAAGTTTAAGCCCTTTATCCTTCGTTAGGCCATACCAGTTGCCCACTCACTTAATTAGGCCTAAAATAAGGCCTTCCTATACATAGTTAACTATAAATCCTTCATTTTTTGTCCTTAAAATATTTTAAACACCTTAATTACCTTAAGATACACTTGTATCATCTAAACATGAATATTCAAAACATTTAGATCACTACAACGTGGTTATGCACTTTTAGCCTCCTTGAAAATTATTTTCAACATTTATTACATGCACATATTTGTATTTTGATTTTTATATCTCCTAAATTACTATATAAAACTAATACCACTTGAAAAAATTCTGAAATATCAAAATATGCCTTCAATATTCATGGGTTTTGGATCTTTAGAACCCAAATTAAGGATTTTTGGTGTACCTAGGATTATCTTGAGTTATAAGAGGTTTTAAGAGCTCATTATTTTTATGATATTATTTTATGGACCCCCTTTAATTTATCCAATTTTTCTTTGGTTAGGTTCAATTTATAAAAGTACCAAAAACTTCTAATTTCAGGTATGTAAACCCTTTTCCTATATGGATGCATGCATTTTACAATATAAGAATGTCTTTGCATAGTTTTATTGGATTAAAAGATAACTTATAAGGTATTTAATCTCTATTTATGGTTTTATTATGGCCTCTAATTATCTTGGATCACGTTTTAATCCTCAATATCCTTCAACAATGCAAAACTTGATGAAAACCTCACTTTTCTCTCTTTTTCAACATGGATATAGATGCATTTTCACTCTTGTTGGAGAATAAAAATTGTTTTTAAGATTCCTTGATGATTATAGGAGTTTATTATACCAAAAAAATATTTTTAAATTTTAATTTATCTCTAAAACTTCTTGTAACCCCATTTGAGCTTTCATTAGGGTTTTGAAGAGGGTTTTCAAGTAACCTTACTTCTTAAGGTTTGTTCATAAAGATTAAGACTTATTGATAGGACTAAACTCCAAAAATAGGAGTTAACATACCTATTATACCTTCTTATCAACCATTTTTATCCATACAACTACTCCACTAAGATTACACATTGGTTTTGGGATGGTTTTGAGCTTGATGAACAACATTAATGGAAATTTAGGCCCTTTTCACACATTGTAGGCATTTTGTGAGCTCATGGAGTTATATGGAAGCATTAATAGAATAGAGACACATTATAAAAACCTTATTATACCTATAATTTTCATTTATGACTCATTTTTATCAAGAAAACCTTGCAGTCCATGCTACAATTAATGGAAAACCTACTCTTTATGCATGAATCTTTGTTTTGGGTTTGATGATCATGTAAGAGCTTGAAGGAGATCAGAAAGAAATTGAATATGGTTGTATAAAGTTTTAATATGAATTATGAAGTTTTAAAACCCATCCATCGTCTTCCTTCCACCTACAAATAATGAAAAACTTGATTTTTTACCTTTTAAATTTTATGAAAACTACCCATGTACGTTGTAATATCAAAAAAATTTCAATTGTAATATCAAAAAAATTTCAAATGTGTTGTAGATGCATACATATAAGGCATATACCCTTGATTAAAGGCATGAGAATCATCTTTAAACATGCCATTCACACAATACTTACATTTTTTCCTTTTGATTACCCCTACACATCTTTGATAGTAAACTTGGAAAGTTGAAATTGTCAACAAGAGTGATTATATGAACTAATGCTTGATTAGGAATCCCAATGGAGTATATGTATGGAAATTTTAGTGTAAAAATAAAATTTAATATTTTAAAAATACCTTAAATTTTGCTAAAAAACATTAAAATATTCTAAAAATACTAAAAACATGTTCAAAAGGCCTTAATTATTTGTTATGAGGACTTTTTTGTAATTTTAAGGTATGATAAACACTAGTGAAGGAGAGATGATCACTCACAAGACCTTAAAAAAACACTATAAAACCTTTGTATTACAAATGGTGAATTTAAATAATTAATAGTACCCTCTAAGGACTCACCATCACTAGGTGAGGAAGCCTTATCCTTATCATGCTTATTAATTTCATCTCTTGTAACATACAAAAATGCATCTATTAAGTCCTTTTTATTATTGAGATGAGTGATCAAAGCCATCTATCTTCCATTTGAAATAAAGTTTTTGTATTACTATTTTTCATTTCCTAAAAAAGAAAAAATATAGATTTAGTTTAGATTGAATCCATGGTAAAACTTAGAGCATAGGAGAAAGAGGTTGGAATGAAAGGGCATGAACTGAAGAAAGGAGGTTCATGTTCAAAACCTAGGGTATAAGGCATGGAGTGTAGCAAGGTCCAACTTCAAGTGCTTATGCTAAAGGCAAATTTGTAGGAAATCATGGCCAAAAAGATCACAAGAGAGTTTTGGAGGTAGTGATTGAAGAAGATAGAGACTCATGGGATAAGTAAGTTAACATAGATAATATTGGGTCTAGATGGAAAGGTAATCTAGTTTAAGGGCACCAACTATATCCACCTCAAGTTATAAGTAAAAAAACTTATTCTATATGGAGGGAAAAAGAGGAGAGGTTCAAATCACCAAAAACTTTCTGCAAGATTCTGAGGAAAATCATTTTCAAGCATATTAGGAGGTTCATAATAGGGCATTTTTCGGAGATAGAATAAAAATAGGAGAACATAAAACCTTAGAATGGTATTTTGAGACATTTTTGGTGAAGCTTAAACTCTTAATAGATTTTTCCCTAATTTACAAATGTGTGTGGAAATGGATAGCAGTGGGAGTTATAGAATTATGGATTAAAGAGAACAGGGGCTTGGAAGTTAAAGTAAGTTTTCTTCCTAAAGGCTTTTGTTGCAATTTTTAACTCATTTAAAGCTAGAGAAAATGTTTTTGAAGTCAAAAAATGGCATGTTGATGGTCTAAATCTATGGCTTCAATGTTGGAGTCCAAATTTTGACCATGTTAAAGATAGAAAGGCTAGTTATCTAGTTTGGATCAGATTTTATGGACTTCCATTAGAATATTAAAGCAAATATTGTTTGATAGCATTGGGAGGTTTGGTTGGCATGGTAGTTGAAATTAATGCCAAATCTATTTCAATGGGTAGAGAAACATATGCAAGAGTCAGGGTGGCTTTATATTTGGATCAGGAGATTCCTAAATTTGTGATTATCAAGATAGAAAATAGGATTTGGCACTAGAGGATAGATGTATAAAATATTCTTGTTAGATGTTATAAATGTCATCAACTAGGGCACATAAAAAAAAATTTCAAAAATAAGAGAAGATCACTTCAAAAAAAATTAGTTAAATTTAAAACTTAGTGGAAACTTAAAAAAATGTCCCTCAAGCAAGGAAGATGAAGAGTTGAATCAAGTTAGTAGTAAGAAATAGTCTGTGACATCTAAGGATCTATGGATTTTCCAAGCTAAGAAAATCAAAGTGATTAAATCATAGATAGAAAAGATTGGTTCTTTAGTGGTAATTTATCCTTCTTCAATGATTAAGAGATATAACTTTATTGAAAAGGAATCTCTCTTGATTAAAGAATTAGTTAAAAATAAATAACTAATTATCACTAATAAAGATCTACATAATCCTGAGGAAGAAGATCTAACCATCAATGGTTCAGAGAAAGAGGATATAGAATGGGAAGAAGAATTTGAGGAAGATTCTGAAGGGGATCTTAACTCTAAAGAATTTTTTACCATTTCACAATCCCACATTTCTAAAATGAACCTGAATTGGGGACCTCACTAAGGTTGAGGTAGAAAACAGAATAAAGATCATATTGAAGGTGAAAATTTCATAGGCATGTAGGGCACTTTGGATAACTTTATTGATATTGTGAAGTGGGGGGTGGAAATACCCACACAATAATCATGAAGATACTATCTTGAAATGTTAGGGGCATACATGCCCTTAACAAAAGATGCTTGTTTAAACATCTCATAAAAGTTTAAAATCTAGATATCATTCTACTTTAAGAAACTAAGCTTGATAAGGAAGAAAGTACTATTTTTTTAAGTTCATTTGGAAATTGTTACAATGGAAACTTTGTGGATGATCTTGGCATGTATAGAGGCTTATAAATTTTGTGGTCTTCCTTTACCATCAAATCTAAAATAATTAATTCTAGGTAGAATTTGTAAGCAAGTAAAATTTCTAGTTTTAATTCATATTTGCAATTTGTGTTGATTAATATATATGGTCCACAATGTATCCAGCTTAAATCTACTCTATGGACTAAAATCTCAATTTTTTAAAAAATATTCAATTGGAATTTTTCTTTTGGAGGTGACTTTAATGTTATTTCTAGCTTCAAAGATAAAAAAAGGTGGAGTTTTTTCAAACTCACAAATGAGTCAAGATTTTGGCAATTTCATAGATAAAAATTACCTTAAAGATGTTCTCCCAAAGATAGGTTGGTTTACCTAGAATAATATATGTTTGGGTAGGGAAATTTTTTTGGAGCACTTGGATTAGTTTTTAACAACTCCTAATTAGGACCTTAGAAATAGGAAATTGGATTATTGGGTTTCTTAGTTTGTGGGTTTTGATCATCAGCTAATTATCTTAAGTATCAATTATGACTCACCCCTAGAATGATGTCCCTTTAAATTTTAATTGATGTCATTAAGATATCATTATATTCTTGAATTTCCCTCATTTAAAGGAAAAAAAATGGTTTAGATGTTCAAAAAATAAAATTGTGAAAGAAAAATTGAAAGTTTGGAGTAGATAACATTTCAAGAATTTTTTTTAAGAAAAGCAAGGTTAGAAGAAGAATTAAAGAATTTGAATGATGTATTTTTTTATAAATGGATGAATGAGGTTTCCTATAATAAATAAAAACCTTTGATGAAGGATTATGAGGAAATTATTTGTAGGTAAGAAATATACTGGAAGCAAAAATCTAGAGAAAATTGGCTCAAAGAAGGCAACATAAATTTAGCCTATTTTCATCAATCAGTTAAAGATCATAGGAAGGTGGTTATAATATCTCATATTCATTATATTTGAGGGGTATATCTTGAAAACTAGAAGAAATAAGATAGGAAATAGTCTTGTACTTTCAAAATCTATTGAATGATGAATAATGTTCACTCTCGAGAGTTGAAAATGATTTCCTTCACCTTATCCTTGGAGTCATTTCTCAAGAAATGAATGAGATATTTATGGATCATTTTTATTTATATGAAGTCTAAAATGTAGTTTTTTCTATTTCTTAGGAAAAATCTCCTGATATAGATGGTTTTCTCATGGCTTTCTTCTTGCACTTTTGGGAAGTTGTAAGTGTAGATGTCTAGAAAATGGTTAAATAATCAAGAAAGAAGAAAAAAGTAAAACTTGAGCTCACTATGAATTTCATCTCTCTTTTTAATAAATGGGATGATAAATATTACTTTCTTTATTTTATACCCACTTCTTTGTGTAATAATATTTATAAGATCATCTCGAAGGCAATTGTAGAAAGAATGAAACCTTTGCTCAACAAGTAGGCTTTATTCCAAGTAGAAGCATCCAAGAAGGTATTATTGTGGCTCATGAAATTATGGATTATTTATATCAAAATCATAAAAAAATTATTATAATTAAATTAGATATAATCAAATAATATTATCAAGTCAATTGGAGATTTCTTTTTAAAATTTTGCTAAAGTTTGGCTTCAGTCATGATTGGTGTGAATGGGTTTTTAGTTGTGTTTCTAATCCAAATTTTTTAGTTCTATTTAATGGTATCCCCATATTTTTTTATAAATAACTAGAGGTATGATTCAATGGGATCCATTATCTCCTCTTTTTTCAACATCTTTGTAGAGGCTTTGTGTAGAGTAGTTTGTAATGCTCAAGAAGGAGGTCAGCTTTAAGGTCTTCAAATTTTTGATAATTTTAAGACTCTAACTCATCATCAATTCACATATGATAATTTTATATTTTGAAAAGAAAAAATTTTAAAAGCTAAATAATTCAAAATTATTTTGAAAAATTACGAAGTGACATCTGGTCAAAAAATTAATGAAGGTAAATCTAAAATCTTTTTCATGAACTACTGTCTTAGGAATGAAAAGAACCTTAACAATCTTATAGGATTTAAAATTGGGAAGCTTTAAAGAAAGTACTTGGGATTTATTATTTTTAAATGGTCTGGCTCCTATAAATTTTGTAAATATTTACTACAAAGATTCAAATACCATTTAAAATCTTGGAAGGGTAGATGGCTTTTTCTAGAAGGTATAATTACTCTGATCAAATTAATTCTCAGTGCTTTGCCGCATTACTATTTTTTGGTGCTCAACCATCCTATAAAGACTTTATAATCCATGAATAAAATTATGAAATATTTTATTTGAAAAGGATGTGGTGAGTATAAAAAAATTCCTTTTTTGAAATGTGATCAGGTTTGCAAAAGAAAGTAGAAAGGTGGTGTTAGCATCAAAGCTCTTCATCTTCAAAATATTGCACTTGGTGCCAAATTGGTTTGGAAAATGGTTTATGAACCTAAAAATTTATGGTGTAATATTATCAAAGCTAAGTATTTAGATTCATATGCCCTAAAAATAATTATCTCTATTTTGAAGCCTCTTAGTGGCTCCCATGTTTGTAATTTCATGTTAAAATATAGGTCGGTCATTTTTCAACATGTTTCTTAGACTATAAATAATGGTAGAAAGGAAAAGTTCTGGAATGATTCTTGGAATGAACACCATCATATAGCATAAATGTTTGAATATATTCAAATCAAACATTTTTTAGAAGCTCAATGGGGGACTCAGGTGAGTGATTATGGTTTTTTAGATAGTCTCACTAAAAAGGTGGTCTATAGTTAGAAATGTCTTCATGGCCTTCTTATTCCTTCAAAAGAATTGTGTGTTTTGGAAGAATGCCTCAATATTAGGAAGATTTTTTTGAATAACAAAGAAGATCAGTTGCATTAGATCAGTGTCAAAATGGGTATTTATTTGGTTCACCTTGGTTTCCAAATAGCTGAAACCGAGGATGACTGTCTCAAATGGGCTAACCACTTTTCTTCGAATAAAGTAAGACTTTAGAAAGTAGGTGTCTTTTCTTGGTTAGTAGTTCATGACTATATTTTAATACAAGATCATTTGAAGAAAATTATATTTTTAGTCCCATCTAGATTTTGTCTATGTGAATAAGATGAATAAATAATTGATCATATCTTATTCAATTTTCAATTTCCTAGCTAGTGTTGTGTATTGTTGTGCAATAGATTGGATGGGTCCTAGGTTTGGCTACAAACACTTATTTAATCTTTTTATTCATGGTCAATTGGAAATTCCAAATATTTCACTTTTTCCCTTTGGATAATTACCCTTGATATTCTCATATGAACAATCTAGAAAAAAAGAAATGCATAGATTTTTGAAAATAAAGCTCATCCTTTATATGCAGTGTTGAAAGATATAGAAATTTCAATCTTAGAAGTGGTGTCTTCACAATTTCAAAAGAAAAAATTTATGTTACTAAAAGGGACATGGAAATGTGTGCTACCTATAAATATATCAAATAGTCTCTTATTGAAGGGTTAATAATAAATAAGTAAAATCAGAGAAATAGAAAAGATGCAATCTAGACACCTCCAAATCATAACTGGTTTAAAATAAATTTTTATGGGGCCTATAGAGGTAATCCAAGGGAATCAGGGGTAAGATGTGTGATTAAATATTGTAGTGGTTCTTTAATTAGAGACTTATCTTTGAATCTCCCTAATGGGACTAATAATAAAGAAGAGGCCCAAGCATTGGTATCAAGAATTCAATTGGTGATTGATTATGGTATAACTACACTGGAAATTGAAGGAGTTTTGTAAGTTGTAATTCAAGATCTAAAAAATCAAAGAATAAACTCATGTAAAATAATGAATATCCTAGAAATTGTTTGTCCAAAAATGAAAATTTTATCTAATTAGTTAGCTTCACATTACTTTAGATAAAGTAACATAGTGGCAGACTTCCTAGCCAATGTGGCTACTGATCAACCTATGGAAATGAGATTAGACAATGTTAGTTCAAGTTGGGCCAATTGTATCAATTTTCACCAAATTTATTTCTAATTTTTCAATGGTTTTTTTTAGAAGTATTTATTTTTAAATTTGATTAAAAACTAAAATATTTCTATTATAAGGTTGTGAGAAATTTTTTGAGAGCTTGATAGACTTGCATGATTGAAGTTTTATTCATAATGATGGTAGAGGATTTTAATCTAATGGGATTTGACCTACCATAATTAGTTATCATGGATCAATATATTTTTTAGTAAAGGTATTAATTTATAAGATTGCCATGACTTCCATAATGATTGCGTGGTGGCTCTTTTCCTTGGATCAAGTTTGGATGGCCATCAATTTTGCTTGTTAATTTGAGGATGGAGAACTTCTAGAATGATTTTGTGAGCTGGCCCCTAGTGTTTGGTAAGGCCAAAATAAGAGAAATGGGTTTTTATGGTACAGTAACTAAGACTCACATTGAAAATGTTTTTCGGCTCCCTTTGTCAGAAGTTGAGGGGCAATAAAACTTATTTTGGGTATGGACACTAGTAACAAGTAATAGGGTCCAAGTTAATTCATATTTGGCCTCACCTTTCTCCAGAAATATCTATCTTTTGGTTTCAAATTATGATTAGGTTCAAATTTTGGTTGATTTCTTTGTGTTACAAGAGTATCAGTAGGGCTTGTTTACTCAAATAGCTTCTTTATCTCTCATCCCTTCTCCAATAATGCCTTTCTCTGATCATGACTCTCTAGGTCTCATCCCTTTGTTAGCATTCCATGAATTGGAAGCTTGGTTTTTAGCTTTAGTACACTTTGTTAAGGAAGTGGAATATGCTTCTGATAAATCTTAAGGAGTAGCTCATAGTAGGGGTTTAAACCTGCCTAATTTGGATGATGTTTTAAAGCATATTTCTAGTCTTGATGTAGAAATCTTGATCAAGTCAAATCCATCAAGTGGCTTACAAAAGGGGTGGCATGGGGATTTTTCAAATCCCCTCATTGGTGGCATGGTAAGACTATGTTATCAAAGGTTTTTATTGGTCTTTAACATAGGTTAGTCTATCCCTAGTTGGTGGTAGCATTTGGAGTAAAGTCAAAAAATGGGGTACCCTCATCAGATAGAACACTTATGGCTAAGGTGTAGGTTGGTCCTTGTATAGTTTTTTTTGATAGTAGTATTTTATGTGATGCCAAATTGACTGATCTTGTAATCCTAAAATGATAAGTGTCCTGCTGTATTCCTTTTTGAAACATCATTATAGTGTGTAGTTATTAGTAATCTCTGTTATCCAAATCTATTATTTTTAAATACATATGTAAGATAATCAGTCTATATGTTTTATTTATAAAGGTAGTATGGTTATTCTAAAAAAAATGTTTACCTAGTTTTGATTGGTCAAACAATCCTTAACGTTTTCTAATGTTAATCCACACCACCTTTTTGTCTCATGCTATATATGGTGTAAGGGCCTGAGACCCTTTAATTCTTAAGAACTAATAAAAAGTGAAAAATTATAGAATTTGAATAATAAATTAAAATCCTAAGTGATTGAAAACCTTAGGAATTAGAAAAAAATTTCACTCGCTATAATCTAGGGTTAAATAGGTAAGAGACAACCTAGGTAAAAAGGATGGTAGATTCTCTAAAGTACGCTAATTTTTTGTAAAACTTAGATAAAAATATACTATATTTACTATGTTGAGATTCTAAGAATAAAAATTACATCTATGCTAGATATTATAATGAAATAATATAGTTGGTTTTGATGTTAATATAGATTTGGTCTTGGAATAGTTAGAAAGTGGACTATATCTAGATTATAAAACAATCACCTAATTTTATAAATTTGACCTTTGTAGTTTTAGACACTTACATTAACCTAGGATGGTTGTGTCAACATTATTGTTTAATCTAGATGTAAGTGTCCAGTACATAATACTTACTAAAATTAGATGTGAGCACCTAGATACTTATGGGTCTTTAATCATCTTCACTTTTGTGCATTCATATATAGGTCATGGATTATATCTCCTTGTTAGATATAACCATAGTTCTTCATCTTCATAATAGTTTAGTAAAAATGGGTAAGTGGGCACATAGAGTTGAATTAACCCAAAGAACCCTTTATCAGTGAGCATTGCCTACATAGCCAATACTTTAAAGAGGGCCTTAGACTTATGTATTTTTCCCCTACGTGTTTGCTTGTGTGTTAATCATAGAATGTGTGATAATTAAGTATAATAATGACCTAGCTTTTAACTTGGAAAATATATTTCTTGGGTGTTTCTTTCAGTATTTCAAACTTATAGATGTGTTATCTATATACTGATATAGAAATAAGAGAAAATGGGGAATATTTGTTCATTATAGTTCTTGGTAGAATGTTTTTGATAAGTTACCTTGGTATCTTTAGGTATTTTTCTAGGTTTATAATGAATGAGGGTTGATCTTACATTTATATCAATCCTCTCAGAGAATATCTCACATTAAAGCACTTAAGAAAACCTTTAGGTTACATTTCATTTACAAAATAGATGACATTGTGGAACTAGACACTTATGTTAGGGTAGGACACTTGTGTTGGCACAAACATCTGATTGGGATGCAAGTTTTTAGGTAGTTGAAAAAATAATTGCAAGTATAGAACTTACAAATATGGAAGATAAGCAAGTTTATATTTTTTTAGGTAAAATAAAAGGTCAAAGTCATCAGAATACATTGGTCAGACTAAGAGATAAGTAATTAGGCATAGAGAGATAGTGTATGCAAGCCTTTTGGTAATGAAAAAGTTATATAATTTGAATATAAATCCCTAATATGTATTTTCCAAGTGTATAAGACTGAGGTACTATATAATTCAAAAATATTATCTATACCATGGAGTGTTGCACCTCTAAACATGTTGAAACACGTCTACATCAACTAAGGCCCTCATCAAGGCCAATGCTTTAGAATTTTTTTTTCCATGATGGAATCTCCTTTGCATCTTTAATTTTATTGGGATGATCATCTTCATTATAAATGTTGAACTAGAAGTCATTAAATATTAGTGTGTTCTCCACTTGTTTAGACTATTATAGCTAAGTTTGTGTCTGTTTGGTTTGTGCTAATAATTCTTTCAAAGAATGCATATTTTGAAATGAATGGATATTTAATTATCCCTTGTCACTCAACAAAATTCTTATTTTTGATATACTACCCAAAAAATATATCAAAACTCTCTATATGCTCACCCTTCTAAATACACATTAGTACGTAGAAGAAGCTCATCCTTTCTATATACCCAGAAATATGTGAAAGAGATGTTAAATCACATGAGATTAGAATAGTATATGGAAACTAGGTAGTACATGAAAATGATTTTTTTAATCTACAACATCCACATAAATAGAAGTCTTTATCATATTCTAGATTACACTATATAATCAAATTATTATTCTCAATTTCAAAATTTATGGCTAATGATAATTTCAATTGGGTAATAAAGGGAAGAGAAAACTAAATTTTTCCTTGTTATTCTCAAAACATTTATAGGGAAAAAGTCATAAATGTCATTTTTGTAACTCTATTATAATATAATTGTAGTATTCAATCATGACTACATTACTTGTACACGTGAACCAAAGGCATTTTTAATTAAAAAACACTACATTTTTGTTTTGTGTTTGCACAATTTATTTATTTTTTAAAATTTTCTTGAATTTGGAAAAATAAAAAATTTAGTTTGAAAATTGATTTATTTTGGTTTTTATAAGTCAAAAATGAATTTAAAATTTCATTTATTCTCTTTTGTGAATATTCTCCATTTAAAATTTGGATTTTCAATAATTTTGAATTCTTTTCCAATGATATTTATATTTTTTAATTATATTTTTGTAATATGACTTATTTTTTCAATGGTGTTAAATGGAAATAAAATGAAACTCTTTATTTGACCTCCAATTAAAGAGAAGAAAACTTTTTATTTTAAAATTAAATAAAATAACAATGAATAAGTGTCATATGTATGCCATATATTAAGATAGATATACAACTTATCCTACTTAGTAAATCTAAGCTTAGAGAAGGTAATAGAATAACTTATATTATGATACTTTTTATATCAAGAACATGATCAAATTAGATCCACTAAAATTAACTATTTTTGATTTCTCAACATGCCCTAATTATTACAAGAATTAGGGAACCTCTTTTTTACTTTTTACTTTGCTTTTACTTGTGTTCATGACTCATTGGTCTCAGCATTCTCAAGTTTCATCTGGTCCATCTCAATTTTCATGTTGAAATATGACTCAAAACCATCACCATTAGAATGACATGTTCATGCAATAAAACTTCATATATAACACTTAGCATGAAAGTGGAGTCTTGACCTCCTACTTTTGCATTTATGTTGACAGTATTTATGAATTATATACCACCTTAATCTTGTACACTGAGAAAACTTAGACCTTGGTTATTCTTCTTAGTTCTATACCTTTCCTACTTCTATAAGTCTCACATTTACCTCTCTTGTGCCTCGTTTCCTATCTCTTAGTTTGAACAGTCATATGTTGATGAACCATGTTTTTTATCTTGCCTATAATGCTTAAAACCTACTTATCTTGTGCCTATACATTTTCTAAGCCTATACCTATTTTCATGCTCCCTAAATGCTTAAATTTTTTACAAACACCTATGTCAATGTAGGTATCCTTCTTTGATGTAAGTGTTTAGTGCCCTAAATTTATCTAATTTGTAAATGAAATGTATCTTGATGGTCAACTAAGTTCTTTAATGCAAGTTATTTATTCAAAGGGATTGATATAATTATAATACCAACCCTCGCTCATTACTCACCTAGCACAGACCAAAGAAAAATATCAAAAGCATAAAATCAATCACTCAATAAAGTAAAGCCTTCCTATTTTCTCATATTCTCATATTAGTCATAAGAATAACACATAAATAGTTCTGAAGTAGTAAAGGAGTATCCTAAGAGCCTAATATTCCAAATTAAAAGATAGATCACTATTGTACTTACTTTCCACATATTTCATAATTCATACACAAGCCAACATATATGGGATAACTACATAATTCTGATTCTCTCTTCTAAGTATTGGCTATATAAGCAATGTTCATTAATAGAAAGGACTTTTGAATATCTTGATATCATGTTCCAACTAAACCATTTTTATCATAGCCACTATGAGGATGAAAAACTAGGGTTTTTATATTTGACAAGGAGTGATAGTCCATTACCCAAATCTAAATGCACCAAAGCAAAGCCAAAAACAAACTCAAAAGTATCTAAGTGGTCACAACCTATTTTAGGAGGTATTCCATATAGGAAACCTACATCTAACCTAGACATTAACATCAATACAATTATCGTATGTTGATGCAAGTGTTTGAGGCTACATAGGCACTTAATCCTAAATTTGGTGACTATTATAGAATACTCTTCCAGTCTAATTTCCTACTTATTTTAAATCCAGATCTATATTAGTATCAGAATTAGTTAATTACTTATTTTCATTATCATTGTAATATTTAGCATAGTTTTACTTTTCATTTTTAGCATATATTATCATAATAAATTCAATATATGTTCTATCTAATTTTTGAAAATAATTAGCTTGATATATATCTAATTATCACCCTTGTGTTTATCCATTTCCACATTCTTAACCCTAGATACCCCAATCTATACTTTTAGGGTTAAACATTTTATGAACCTAGCCTTTGATCTCAAAACCTTAGTTGCCTTAGGATTTTTTATTTTCCCAATAAAATTTTGATTTCTAATTTTTCAAATAAAAAATTTAAAATTTGCAAAGAATCAAATTTCTTTTTTTATCAATATGTGTAATAAGGATTCATCTATCACCTACGTTGGGTTTGAATTTTTAATAGTTTTTGAAGTTTTTTATATCACCTCCCTTGTCAAATCTATTAATCAAATTCATAAACATCACGAGAAGGTTTTTAAAAAAATACAAAAATTGATCTCTCTTCATAATTTTTTTTTAAATTATTGATTTGGTATCTAGATGTCAATGTGCATGCTCTAAACCATTTATTTTACCTAATCCTTTTTTGAGTAACAACTACCATCCCATACCCATTATTCACCTATGTCTTATATTAGATCTTGTGGTCCATGTTTTTATTACTCAAATAGGTGAGGTTATTCAACCTAATCTCCTACCTGTTAATATACAACATGTGCCTCCTAAGCCTAGTCTTGTGATAAAACCTAAGGGATATGACCTTATCAATCAATTTAGCAATACACATGCTAAAATTTTAATCCTTGATCTCCTAAAGCAATCCACTATTTACAAGGATATCTTATATGGCTAATTACATAAAAACCAAGTTCTGAGGAATATTAAACCTAATTATTTTTTGAATATCATGAAATATTTAAAGAACAATGCAAAGCTCATTACCTTTGATCCAACATATTTACTATCCAAAGATATCATTGATCAATATTTGTCTTTATTCATACAAGTGACCATGCAAAATATGGGCATAAAAAGGGTGATCGATGATAATGGATTAGGCCTAAATATTTGTAGCATAAACTTCCTAACCACCATGGGTATTAACACCAATATTATTCAAAAAATAGTTGTGCAGATAAACATGTTTTATAATTCACATAGCTCTCTAGTTGGTTAAATCACATTGTATGTAACTTTGGGATCAAAAATGTTTTCAATTAATTTTTATGTAATGTCTCAATATTTACATTATAATTTACTCTTGGGTATACCTTGAATATATTCAATGAAATTTGTCTCATATATGATACACCAATGTGTAAAATTCATATATGATCATCTTTCACATAACCTATTCAAACATAAGTCTTGGTACATATAAGCTAAATCCACTTGTATAAAATAAATAATGGGATCCAAATAAGGGAAAATAAAACATAGTGGATGAGCATGTAAATGTTTGTTACTTCACACATCTTTTTTAGTTAAAAACATTGAGTCTACCATACAAGAGTTAAATGGAAGGACATCATGTGAACAAAGTGGAATCTTCTCAAAAGTATTCATAATAGAGTTTACATATCACAACACAATAGGATACTACAAATACCATATTATCTATGTTACTTGAACATATAATTATTTATTTACCTTATACCAAACATAGATTATACATTAAAGTTATACTTATAGAGGGAGTACCATATTGTAATTATCATCAAATCATTATCTATAATACCAATCAATGTGAGGCATTAAATAACTTAATTCATAAATATGAGAATGAAGGATCCATACACATTATGCCTAAAGTGTGAAAAATACAAAATCCTTCTTATCCTTTAGAATAAAACTATCTCTTTAAGTCACCAAATCATTAAGAGTTAACTATTATGGGATACAATTATGGCACCACATTTCTTACGCTATTAGGAAATATTATAGATGAATTATTATACTCTCTATTGATGTTAGAATCTCAAGGATACATTTAATTACCTATCACCTATGTGACACATGTGGAAACTTTGACCACCCACACACACACACACACACACACACACACACAAGTCTATGAACAACATTTGAAATTAAAGTTTGGATAAAATTGACTAGTCAAGTGGAATGCAATGATAGATAATACAAATATGTGTTTTAATTTTATCGATATATATGTAGATATTTGCATGCATCATGATGGGTATGCTTGTTTTCTTACACCACTGGCTTCAGGTAAACCATTAGATAGATTTATTGAAGAGGTGGTAGTACATCAATATAAATAGATCTTGAAAAAATTCCATGTATGCGTACAACTTTTGTTGATGAGGACTTCCTAGATTAATATTATTATAATATTATAAAAATACCAAAAAAACCAAAACATTAAAAAATCCAAAAATATTTTTGGCACATATATATTCTATTAGATCCTTAGCATCTATGTGTTAGTTCTATATTGATGAATATCATATCATTTACTTGTACATAAACGTGTTTCATGATTCTATGTGAGTGTGATATAGGCATACACAGATGCATGATTTATATGCTTATGGATGTTAGGATTTCCCTTTATTCATGTCACCATAACATTGTAGGCATCCACCTCTACGATCATAATGCATCCAAGTTATATCATTCTATGGTCACTTTACATTATCATGTTTGGGCTAATAGGTAATTAATCATTCCTTTATCCATACTTTATATGATATGTACTTGATATTTTTACTAACACATTGGATCCATGGTTTACTATAATATGTTTATGTTGGTTTCTTTTAATTTCCTTTATGCAATTCCTTGAGTGTATTTTATTAATATTGTATTGTTTGTTGATCATTTGAATATGCTCCATTGTTTACGGCCATGTACCTTTTGTTTGATTCTTTGAAATTTTAATATGTCATTATTAGTTGTATGAACATTTGAATATGCCATTGTTACTTTTATGGATATTTGACTAAGTTATTCTCATTTGATTGTGTAGCATTTCAAGATACCCCCTATTTACAGTCTCCTTGGACCATTATCTTTTAATTTGATTTTGAGTGCCCTTGCATGTTTGCTTTATTTCTTATTGATTTTTTATTATTAATATCTAGATGTTTATATTATCTTTATCATTCATATTAGGCACTAATGTGATCACATTGTATGTGCTTCAATGATACATTTACCTAGACATATTATCTTATGTGCTACATGGTTCATTCATAGTTATATGGTTACATTATCCTTTTGAGTTGAGGTAACAACCAATTTATAATCTTCACTTAAATAAAATTATGGTCATATCAGTTGTGGCATGTAATAGAGACATGGCCTCCACACATTCATAGTTTCAAATATACAGTGGGGGCATGTTTTAGAAACATGTTCTCTGCACTTATTCAATATTCAACATACCTAGATTATAGTAGGGAAATGTTTTGTAAACATTTTAGCCACATTTAAACTTATATAATTTTTATATATCTCAATGTATATTAGGGGAATACTTTAAAATCATGTTCTCCACACTTACACATTTTTTGAACTGGTCAAAACACATAGTCATATGATTCTGATACATAGTTATGGAAAAATTATATACATT
Organism: Torreya grandis; assembly: GCA_037957365.1. Classification (NCBI taxonomy): domain Eukaryota; kingdom Viridiplantae; phylum Streptophyta; class Pinopsida; order Cupressales; family Taxaceae; genus Torreya; species Torreya grandis. The sequence goes on from JARHVA010005713.1 coordinate 583,549, forward strand.
GATACCATTGTTATATATGATTTCATCATGAGACATATTTAAAGTGAATATGTTATGTAATGTGCACTTTATATTATAAAATCCAAATCAGTTTCATAATCTAAACACTTTTAGGTATTGTCACCATCCACCAGCTTAAACTTTTATGAACTATATTGATCCAATATATTATAGTAGTTAGTTCACTTCTTGGTATGGTTGAGATGATTGAATCACTCAATCTTTCCATTATTTTAGGTTAAAATTTATTGTATCATCTATCCTCACTAGTCAAATAGTGTGATTTGACTTAGTTCACTCATACTCACTAGGTTATAAGTATGATTGGGTTACACAATTGAGCTAGTCCTAACTACTAGGTGTAAAGCCACCTTTTTTTCTAAGGTTGGGGGCATGGGTACTCTTATATTTATATATCTATCTCCTTATATATATCCACTTTATATTTTTTTATTTGTCTAGATCTCATTTTTATTAATTCATAATGATACATCTTTCAAATCAAGTTGTCAATAGGCAAGGAAGTTACATCGATACATAGGTGTAATCTTAAAACTAACCTCTTTAAATTTCAATCATTTTAATAATTTCAATTTCATATTATATGCATTGATTATATATTATAATATTCTTTTGGTTTTAGGTCAGTCTCTAAAAAAGCACTCAAGTTGGACTCAAGTAAAATAAGGTGTGTTATACACACCCATGTACACATTCCTTTCCTTTAAAATAAAAATTTCATTACTAGATTGAAGGGGAGGAAAATGTAGACACTATTTATGAATTATATAGCACCTCTATCTTGTACACTTGGGAAACTCAAACCTTGGCTAATCTTCTCAGTTTTATACGTTTCTTTCTTCTATAATTCTTCCCTCTACTCTCTCTTATGCCCCTTGGCCTATATCTTAATCTAAATAGTATTATGTTGATGACCCAAGACTTATATCTTTCCCAAAATCCTTAAAACCTATTTATCTTATGCCTATGTAAGTTATGAACATGTACCTATTTTCATACTCCCTATACACTTACATTTTAAATAGACACCTACATCAACATAGGTGTCCTACTCTATTGTAAGTTTCAAGTTCCCTAAAGTCATCTATTTTTTAAATTAAATGTATCTTAATAGTAGTCATAAGTGATTTAATGTGACTTATTTATCCAAGTGGATTGGTATAAATATAAGACCAACCCTCACTCATTCCTCACCTATCACATACAAAGGCAACCTATCAAAATAAATAATTAAATAAATACAATCTTTCCTATTTCCTTTTATTTTCATATTAATTTTAAGAACAACACATAGATAGGTCTGAAGTATTGAATGAGTAGCCTAAGAGTTTGATTTTCCAAGTTATAAGTTGGGTCATTGTTATACTTAATTTCCACATATTTCATGATTCACACACAATCCAACATGTAGGGGAGAAATACATTATTATAAGGCCCTCTTCAAAGTATTAGTTATGTAGACAATGTTCATTGATATAAAGGTCTTTAGGATAGCTTGACATTGTGTGCCTACTAACTCATTTTTCCCATAGACACTATGAGGATGAATATCCATGGTTTTATTATTTGATAAGGAGTGACATTACATGACCCATATTTGAATGCACCATAGTCAAGGTGATAATAAACCTATAAACATCTATGTGGTCACATCATGTTTTAATAAGAATTTCATATAGGACACATGTATCTGATCTAAACACTAGCATCAATATAATTATCCTAAGGCTAAAAAGGCATTGAATATATAATTTGGTGACTATTATATAATACTCTTCTTGTTTTATTTTTTGCATGTTCTAGATCTATATTTGTATTAACACCATAATCAACTAAGTACTTGTTGTCTTTATCATTGAAATATCTAACATTTTTCATTTTTAACATATCTTAACATAATAAATTTAGGATATGTTCTATATATGTTTTTCAAATAATTGGCCTAATATAGATCTATTTTTCACCTTTGTGTTTATTCATTTATATATTCTTAACCCTAGATACTATAATCTAGATTTTTAGGGTTAAATAATTTTAAACCTCGCTTAACTTTATCTAATAGCCTATTATAGGAGGTCACCTCAATTTCCATGATTTTTAGTCTCTTGAAACATATATCATTATGACCAATAAGTCTAAATGATAAAGTTATATATATATATATATATATATATATATATATATATATATATATAACACTTGGCCCTGAAGCAGAGTCTAGTTTCTCTTATGCGTACTTGTAGAATCTTGCTCTCTAGCTCTCTAAGTTCCTTAAATTTTATTTAAGGGGTCACCTTAATTTTTGTTCCATTTTGGCCCCTAAAACATATCTCATCCTATTGACCAATATCATAAAATTCATTTTCATATTTTACACTTTGTCTCTAAATGACTTATTTACTTGTCTTTGCCCTATTAAAAATCTCACTAAGTCAGGTGACAAATTTATCAAAATAAATGAATAGATCTAGTCAAAAGTGATTAATATTTATGTAAGTATCAATAAATAATTATTATTAAAACCCCCAATTAGGTATTTAAATTTACTTATTAACTTTTTTCTAGTGTTAATGAAAACTCTTTTCCAACCTAGGTCTATGTTTATAATTTCCATCTCTCATAGATCTAATCAGGCTTGTACAACCTTAATAGGTAGAGGGATGCCTTAGGTTATTTTTTGTATATTATATTTATGTATTATATATAAATTCATTATTTTACATTTATTAAATTAAAACACTTATTATTCTTTTTAGTTTTAGACCTTTTCCCACTTTTGTAAGTCTTGTATCTGCTCTATCTTATTTCCCTTAGGTTATATCTCTTAGTCTAACCAGTGTTATGTTGATGACCTAGGAGTTTTTTATTTCATATAATGCTTAAAATTTACTTATCTTTCACATTTTAAAGTTTTGAACCTATACCTACTTTGTTACTCTCTAGACACTAATGTCTGGGATAGACACTAGCATCAATGCTAGTGTACTAACCCAACACAAGTGTCCATTGCCCTAAAGCAATATATTTTTCAAATGAAACATATCCTAATATTTGGCATAAGTTTTTTAATATGAGTTAATTATCCAAAATGATTAATATAAATACAAGATCAAGCCTCATTCATTCCTCACCTAAAAAAGACCAAATAAACCAAGGTAACTTATTAATATTACTATATCAAACATTCAATATCTTTTTTCTACCTTGGATTCCTGAAAATGTGTGATCTCATCGATTCACACCATCCAACATAATTTATTGTGGTTAGAAATAGGGGTATATCATAAATGGGCTCTTGTGGCTTGGGATAAATTATGTTTTCCAAAAAAGTAATGGGTTTAGGACTCAAATATCCTAAGCTTCTCTCTTTCCCTCTAAGATAAAAAACCTAGTGGTTCTAGTTAAAACACCCACAATATATTTGGGCCACATTCTAGAGATATAAATACAATCCTCACATTGAAGAACAAAGGATAGTTTAACTCAATGATCAGATCCCTGGCTCTCAAATATAGAATGTTGCTTACAATAATAGAGGACTCATTTAGAATCATTATTTTTGGGAAATAAAAGATAGTAGTACTAATCTATTTTGGGATTACTCATAGTAATAATAGAATGTTTGAAATGATGATCCCCAAATGGATATCCTCATAACTCATCTTAACCAATTGTAAACTACCACTATGTTAGATCTCTAAGAATAAAATAATGTTATAAATACCTATATAATCTAGAGACTCAAAGTAAAGGATCTACATTTCAATGATGAATTAAAATTTCAAGCTTTTTAGGAGGAACTAGCTTCTAGATGCATTCAAATTAAATAAGGACCTAATATTCTTAGATGGGGCCACATTATAATGGGTAATTTTAATTTGAAGGAAGCATACCATATTAAATTTAAACACCATACTCTACCACAAGTTTAAATATAATGAAAACTCTAGGATTTAAAAAACTAGCCAAAGATTAGTACCTTCTTATGGTTGTTATTCCATTAAAAATTATCACATGTGATAACCTTATAAAAAGAATATTCAATGGCCCTTCTAAATATCTGTTATGACAAAATGTAGAATAATAAATGAATAATATTTTAAATACCTATCTTTATAGATCTACCCTTTGGTACCTTGTCTCATAGTTTTTCCAAAAGCTTGACCACAATAAAGGCTACATCGTCTCCACTTTGAAAAATTGACAAGACAATTTCTTTGTCAATCTCATCTTCAATCACCTCTAGTAACTCTTCTCATGATTCATTGTTTGGGATATTTGGAAGGAGAGGAATAGACATATCTTTAGAGAGGAACATAGATCTCCTAGTGAGATTTGGAAAATCATTAATTCAAATATCATAGAAACCCTTAAACTAATACCATGGTCCCTAAAAGACTTGAAATGCACTCCTTAAGAGCAAACAATATAGACAGTCTAGTAGATCACATTCACTCTAGGATTGATAACTTATAAAACCCTAAATATTAGTTCTTTAATCTCTCTCAGCTAGCAAAATCTTCCCCATAACTTCTTAAATCTAAATTTTGATGGGGCTTCTCATGGTAACCAAGGCCCTATGGGCTATGGTGGGGTCTTTAGTAATGAAGCAGGTGATATTTTATTGGTCTATGTGGGATAAATAGGTACTAACATCATTAATATGGAATAAATATGAGTACTTATTTGAGGTATTTAATGGGCCATCTCTCGCAACATCTCTAAATTGGTAGTAGAGGGGGAATCATGGATTATCATCCAAATGCTAATAACAATACAAAATGACACTATGGCTCATAAGGTCTCTATAAACTAGCATCTCTCAGGCAATTTGACTATTTTGAAAAATGAAATAAAGCACATTCCTATTCTCATTAATTTTCACATTTAGTAAGAATAAAACAAAGTAGCATACCATCTTACCAATGAGGGAATTAATCAAAACCTAGAGGATTTTTTTGAACATAAAGAACAACTTCAAAATCAAAATTTATAAAATAATTGTGTGTCTCTAAAACACACATATGTTACCCCATTGGATGGGGTTCTTAGATGAAAGGGAATACAATCATGTGATGGCTATCAAGGTGGAGTTAAAATGTAAGGTTAGAAGGTGTCTCACTTTCCACACTTATCATGCTCACACCATGCATTTATATGAGAAGTTTGTCATGTTCTCGTTTACCACCCTCAATGTCAAGCTAGGGACTAAAGTGAATATGAAGGGATATGGTAGCATCCCACTTAAAATATGGTATAAGTCTCTATCTATCCCTTTATCTCATAGTTTTATGTTATTAATCTAATTTTTTTAGTTTTGCCTAATTTAGTTCTCAGGTTTATAGTAGGTATATCAATCCTAGGGATCAAGGATGCATAGTTTCTAGTTTTATTTGTCATATTCAGGACTAGTTTCCCTTCTTAGGGTATTCATGTAATGGTCGTAATAATTTGTTTACTCTTGGTTTCATGTACATCATTATTCTACTTTGGAAACAATTTTGATAGCTATTAATTCAGTCTCCATTCTGGTGAACTGACATCATGAATAGTAATTTATACGTATGTTTTGCCTTTTTGATCTAATTTAAAAACCATAAAATTGTTTACCTATAAAAAAATTATATAACTCCCCATTATTAAATTATGGTTGATGTGTTAACACTCTAAAACACATGGTTTCACAAATTACACCTCCTTGGGTCAAAAACACTCAATGTCATTCTCCAACATATCAAAACATGGTTTATGTACCCATATGTCTATTCATTCCTTTAATTAAAAATTTAAAATAATTCAATGATCTAAAATATTTCAAGTTTTCTATCATGAGTGGACATTTATATATACATATTTACTTATAGGTTTTGTATGAAAATAATGTGATATTTAGTGCATATTTATTGGCATTATGTGTGATTAAAAATGTACCAAAATTATTTTTTTTATCATTTTAATCTTGAATTTTTAATACTAGATTAAAGGGGTGGGGGGATTGTAGATAGCTAATTTTTTTTATTAGAGATGAGAACATCAACATTTTCATACTTTGACATACATATACATGTTTGTACACATGTGACTCTTGTACACACTTTCATCTAACTTTATATCCATATTATTGTCTTGGATGACCTATTTTTCACTATATTATGTGTAATAAAACTAAATAATGCTAAGAAGACTTTCACCATATTCCATATCACTAATTTTATCCCTCTAGATAATTTTGAAAATAGTAAGACACTTGAAATTTTATGCAAGATTTTGATTGTATTGGTAGTGTCCAAAGACCCTTAATAACTTATTGTAAAATTCAAAAATATCCCTTAGACCTACCTAGACACATTTGATATGTTTATTGTAATGGAAATATCAAAGAGTCATCTATGAGTAAAATTAAATCCTAAGGTCTTACAGACATATAAATTAATTGATATTTATTTTATAATTAAAATAAAATTATAAATCCATTAGCATGCCATTTATAAATTATCATAAAATAATATAAAATTCCCTCAAATGAGAACCCTAGATTCATGTGTAAATATTAACAAAAGGTTAAAATTCATGTTGTCGAGTGTTGAAAGATGAACATTGAATTACCTTCTAACATGATTAATATGGATATATATATATATATAGATATTTAATTATGGTATTAAATATTTGAAAATGTCATTTTTTAACTATCTCTATCATACATGAATTGTGCACACATATATGCCTCTTATTTGTAATTCTCTCACACCCACATACTTTATATGAATTTTAGCCTCTTAATTTATTGTTATTCATCTACAAGAACCTATTGATTCCTTTCAGTGTATCATAGGTGCTCTTAGTGCTTAAATAACATTTATCATTTTAGAATTTAGGGAATTCAGAGCATCTGTTGCTAGTGATATCATCACCTGTGATGAAATAGTGGCATAGCAAGCAAACTATTCCACAATATTTATATTGATTGGTGGTTGGGAGCCACCTTGGTCCTTAATAATTTTTGAAAATTATGAAGCATATATAATATTATTGGTGAATTATGATCAAACTCTAAACTAAACACTACTCTAAAATGAATATTTAAAATGACTTTAAGCTACAGTGATCTGGTTAAAATAAGAAAAAGGAAAATTAGGTCAGAATGAAAGTATATGATTTCTAATCTTTGTCTTCAAAAATCATGAAAATGATTAAATTATAACTAAACATGCACTTAACCAATGCATAGTGTAAAATAGCATATGTTCAAATTCAATTACACAATGAGAAAGTACCTAAGGATAAGATGATGAAATACAAGTAAGAACTTTTTTACTTTAAATATTTAATACTGCAATCAAATAACATGTGCACATCCTTATGTAGAGCAAATAAAACAATGTAAACCTAATTACATTCAATTAATATATCATTCACATATATTATCAACATTATATTAATGATGCACATCCATAATTCTTAGAAAACCATTCAAATCTAAGACTTAGAACAAACAATTGAGAGAGAAGCCAAGATAACAATTCACACAAATAATTGAGACAAACTTTATAGTATTCCTTACTTATACTAAATTGTTCCAAAAGTTACAACGTAATTTTTAGCTCTTAGAACCCTCTCTTTACAATAAATAATTCTCTTTTTATAGGCTTCATGGAAGAATGCCAATTAGCTGCATCAACTGACAAGTGTATAAATTATGAGAGATAACTATCCTTTCTACAAAGTTTCTTAAAATACACTAAACTTTTTAAAATACACTGACCTTTAGGAAACATGTTTTAAAAATGTGCATGCCTTCACAAAGAATATGCTAATTATAAAATTTATAATGCTTTCCCAAAAGAGAATATCCTCAACTAATTGGTAGACCTTGTGTTGATGAAGACCCATAAATTTATTGAAGTAATGCCATTTCCCTTTGATGCTACTCATTAACTAACTTCAAGTTGATAGATGGCTCAAGGAGGATTTCATCTTCTTGATCTACCAAATTATCTATGTCCCTATCATTTGTATGCAAATCCTCTTTGATGCTCTTCATATTATCTATCTTCTTATCTACATTTAGAGTCATATTTATGATCCTACTATTTTCACCTCTAAACTTGCCTTGGCTCTTATTTCTCACTTCTTGCATGACTACGATAACTTTGTGCTTGTATTCATCATTTACAATGATGCCTATGTAGGTGTTATTGAAAGGATATATATTCATGGTCCCTAAGAGATTTTCAATCTTGATTAGTAATTCTTTTTCATCCTTGATGAGTCTCTCTATGGATTTCAACCATGAACTCAGGCTACTGATTTTATCCAAAATCAAGTCTAGGATAGTGTTGAGGTGAGGTATGTTGATAGTCTTGAATCTATGGATTTTATCCCCTTATAGGATGCCAATTAAATCCTTGATTTTTTCCCTACAACCTAGCCACTAGGTGATTAAATCCTTATTTGTTGTATCATGAAGGAACTATGCACTCTACCTCAAAAATTTTGACTTAAAAGAGTTAAACATGTCATGGAATGTCTTCTCAAATTATTCAATGGTGGATTCAAGAATTGATAAAATTACCTACTTTTCCAAATCCTCATTCAACTCCTATAGGTTTTTTTTTATTGTTATAGACCTTTGATTCTAGTTTGCAACTGGGCACTTTGAGTTTTAGCTAACTTGAATATATATTCCTCATGAATGGGATCTTCTCCTAGTCTTTGTGTTTCTACACTATATCACTTTCTACATTCAAAGAAGAAATTAAGAAACTAAGAAGAATGGTCAAGGTTAGGTGTTACCTGGATATGGTCGTGCGCACCAAAATCAGACGTTGGAAGGTACTCCTCTTTGGCTGTGGAGGAATGACACCTGCAAAGAAGAAGAGACTGAAACATGAAAAATGTTAGATGAGGAGATGGTGGGCTATCAAGCAAAAGCTTGATCCCTAAAGTACGAATACTTCCTTAAGGGATATCAACCCACTGATTAAAAATAGAATATTTGACAGAAATAGTGAAAGACAGAATGAAAGAAATAAAGAAAAAAAGCAAAATGCATACTTGATATGCAGCAAATTACTCTGCATAGTCACCGGTGTCAGTCTTTGTGCCGGCATCGGTCAAGGAAGGGTACCGACATCGGTTAAATTACCGGTGTTGGTAGGGGTAATGACTGGCGTCGGTCGGGGTAGCAAATTTTGGATGAGGTCTGGTCGGGTCTAGACAAGGTTTTAGGATTGCAGAATGCTCTGAAGTCTACGTCTGTGGGTTAGGGAGTCAGTTTGGGAGTCAAGGGATTGTTTAGGGGTTTGAGCAAAAATTTGGGTAGAGTTACAAACTAAAAATGGTGGATAGAGGTGATACGGGAGGAAGTCCAGTCAGGTCTATAATCTAAGTTGGGGTGGTAATATTAAAAAACAATAACCATAGAATAAAATAAAAGCACAGAGGAGACACTTACCTGTTACACGTTGAAGACAGAGTAGGAGACATAATTGCTATTGTTCATGTGTTGCAAAAGTTCAATGTAGTAGACCTCCAGAAGGATGAGCAAAGTGGAATACCTGTACCGGAGAGAGAGAATATGAGAGATTGGATTGCAGATTGACTGGATGCAAAAGTTAATTGATTGTTTCTTGCTGCGGTGTTTAGATCCAAGAAATGTTTTGATACAGAAGGTCTGATAACCATTTGCGAAACTGATTGGTAATAGAATAACAAATAATGGATTGAGAAACAAATTAATAGACACAGTTTAAGGTTGATCGATGCTGGCATAACTACCAATGTCGGCTGAGGGGTGACCGACGTCGGCGATGTCAGCCGAGTAGTGACCGGTGTCGACAGATGTAGAATGGGGACAAAGGCTAATTTTAGCTTTCTACTCATTCTTACATGATGCTAGGGGCAAGGCTCATGGGAAAATGGTTGATAGGGGTTAAGGGGAAGATGAAAAGGGTTAGACACAATTTCGGTGTCTACATTTGCCCCTTTTTGTCTTGTTGGTTGTTCTAGATGAACTACAAGACAAAAATAGGAGGTGGTTGCCCCAAGTGGGGGATAAGGTCGATTCCATCTTGTTGGTTGTTCGAATGAACTACAAGACAAAAATAGGGGGTGGATTACCCCGATTATGGATGAGGTATTCCCCCTCAAAGAAGGAGTTGAGGGAAGGGAACCGAGAATCAGGTGCTGATTTGACAAAGAGTGGATGAAAAAAGGGTGAGGGTGAATGCTACAAAAGTCGTGATTGCACACATACCACATCACAAGATGGTCAGGTCAAAGTGTCGCAGGTCGAGGGTTAAGGAGTGCCAAAATTGAAGTAATTAGGCCCCAACATTTAGTCGTCTACTAATCGGGTTATTCAATTGAAGCTGTAGCTCCAATGGGTCATCGTGTTCTAGGTATCTCGGGCTTAGGAAGTGCTCCTAGAAAAATGAAAAAGTCACAAGTAGTGTAGATCAACTGGCTTGTGATCCTATACTTGTGAGGGTAAAAAAATAGTCTGTGCACAATTTTGCTAACCAGTCATGAGGTAGCATACAGGCAAAAACAACCAAGGCAACATTGCTTTGGAAGTGGTTGAAGTCAGAGGAGATAGGCATGATTTCCAATGGTCATTGGTCGAGGTGGAGGAATGGACGAAAGGATGTGGCTGAGCTAACCTCAGAAGACATTATGTGATCTAAGTGCTGCCTACATAGCCCTTGTGGAAGGGCCTCAGGCCAATGTAGTTATCCCTAGAAGGGAGGAAGGGTCAAAAGCATGGAATTGGTCTTGGTCAAGGGCAAAGTCATGGTCAAAAGGAGGAAAGAAGGTTTGTCCATCAGAGAGATGAATAAACGAGGTTGGTTGAGCTAACCCCAGATGATGTTGTATCATCTGAGTGCTACCTACATAGCCCTGGTCTTAGGGCCTCAGACCAATGTAGTTCAGACAAGTTGAGAAGATTGGTCGATGATTGGGTTGGTCATGTGTCAAAATGATGAGGAGAAAAAGATGTTACAACCTTTTCCAAATGGTGGATTCTACAACATTGGTTGAGGGGTCTTTCATCCCTAGCAATTTTCCATATTCATGATGGATGTATGCTAAAGGTGAATTGAGGTCTATTTATGCGTCAGCAAGTATTAATTTATGCTTAACATAAATTGCATCTGGTCGATAGTTTCCATGTGTAGTGGTGTCCAGGGAAACTAGTGTGAATAGGCTATGGGAGTGGCCTAAAAAGAGAGTTGAGTTGAGTTGATGAACAAGTGATAAAGTTGAATGTGACCAAAGTGTAGAAGAAGTGAAAGGCATATTGCTTTTTCATTGACAAGGACCAGAATGACAGCATAGATAGGGGTTATTGGAACCAAGAGCCCCATTCATGCATGATGTCATTGACCATATGTTGTGTTAGAACGGTAATCGAATCACTTTGACATTAAAGTGAGCTCGAAGTCCCTTGAGCAAGTGATAGGAAGAGGAGATAGGGTAACCCATTTTAAGAGCATAGATAACCTTGCCTTTTTTATGGGAGACCCTGAGACAACTATAAGTCAAGTCCATGACTCATTTTTTTTTTTTGGTTGGCAGACTGATCGATGCGGGAAGTCTACATAGAGATGTCGTTTGCTTGGTGGTCAATTGTGAAGCTGATCGATATGGGAAACTTCTAAGATAGTGCTGTTTATTGCCAGATTAGTCATAGCCATCCTTTGAGGGAGTGGTCTAGAATTTTGCTTAATATAAGGGCTTTTGAATAACTGTCCTTCGAGGGAGCAGTCTGCCTTTTTAAATTTGATATTGATATGGTGACCGTAGATATTTTGACATCTTGATTTGTTTTGACAAAAATGTGAGTCATGGACAAGATTATAGAAGGTCAAGGGCTCCCTTTTATTAAGATAAAGCATCCATACATCATAAAAGGGTTAGAGAGGAATTGTTAAGAGGAATAGGGATGAAAGGAATTAGGACTAAGGGGATGGGGATTTCTCAAGGGATGAGCTCAAGTTAAATGTCAAGTGAACGAGTACTCGACTAGCAATAGAACGGTCAGAGATGCAACGCATTAAGAGGCTCAGGTTCTGGTCGTCCATCAAGAGAGGACAAATGATAAGTCCCTGATCCATACTTGTGCGTGATAATGAAAGGTCTAAGCCAATTAGGAGCAAACTTGCCTCATTTACTTCGCTCTATATTGGTCACGTGCTGATGATGATTAAGAAGTTGGTTGATGTGGTCACTGATTTGTCGAGACTGGTCGAGGGCCGGGTCGAGATTGGTGTTTGGTCATGATTAAGAGGTTAAGGTTGATGAGTGGTCAAGGTTTGGTTGCTTGGTCAAGGTCTGGTTTGATAATTGATTGAGGTCATGGTTGATGTGTGATTGATGCTTGGTTGAGGTCATGATAGGCAATATAAAATCAAACTCCCCCCAGCCGTTTGGTGGTAGAAAGAATGTCTAACACCTAGTGCAGATGAGATGGAGAGAAGATGAGGGGGAGAGACCTAGGTACTCCACCTGGTTGATAGGTCAGGGGTTCCCAAGCGAATGGCATTTAGGCCTTGAATAAGTTAGGAGGGATGGAAACCACCGACTCCGTAGGTGAAGGAGGAGGAATGGGTGAGCCTGGAGGAGATTGGTCAATGGTTGGCTCAAGACAAAGGTCTGTAGGGTCTTGAGTGGGGTCATGATATCCCAGGCCATACCGTTTCTTGCCATTGTCATCATTGAGCAGCTCAATAGGCTGATGGGAGCCCTGTTCATAGCGTCCAAAACCAAAACCCTTCCATGCACACCTGTAAAGGTAAGTGTGTGTAAAGGCGGGGTTGCCAAGAAATGAGAAGTCTGATGTGGAATGTTGAGGTGAAGAAAGAGGATTCCCATCAAGAGGAGCTTGATTGAGCCCCCTAGAGACAAGGTTGGTTCAGAGGTGAGGAGGACCATAAGGCATGATCATCCTGATTCGATGGTCGTAACTGGGGCTATGATGAAGGAGTCCATACTCTTGTAGAGTTTGGAACATGTCTAAGGCCAGCAAGTGATACTCCCTCAATGAAAATCTTTGGAAGATGTCTTCCATGGGGTCTGTGGTCATCGCTTGAAGGGGAGGTGTGAGGGCGACTGCCTATTACGAACTGGTCAAAGCTTCCACAGATGGAGGCAGTGCTGGGATTAATGGCTTGATAGGAATGAGGACGTCATTTGGATGGTAGGTGGTGTTGCAAGTTTTGAAGGGTGAAGGGTCAGCAATAATGGTGTGGACTTGCCCATCGTGCTCAAATTTCACACAATAGTGTAGGGTGGAGGGGACACAGGCCCTGGCACGGATCTAGGGTCGGCCCAGTAACATGTTGTATTGAAACTCTCCTTCGATGATGTAGAATAGCTCTAGGACTATGCATGGAGCAATGCAGATATGAAGGATGACTGTGCCAATGGTCATGGTAGTGGTGTCATTAAAGGAGCATAAGATTGCATCAGTTTTGGAGACACAATTCTTGGGAAGAGCTAACTGATCAAAGGCATGGGTGGAGATAATGTTGATATTGGTACCTCTGTCGATCATAACGCATTTAATGCATGTCCGATCAACATAGGTAGTGATGAAGAAGGTGGCGTCTTGATCTTCCCTGTTGGATGTGGGAATCTTAGAATCACTGAATATGGTGGAGGCAATAGGGGCTAAAGAGTGGACAAGGGTAGCAAGTGGCTGGGGGTCCTCGAGTTGGACCTCCGCTACCTGCAGGGCTCTGATGAGGGCTTGATAATGTTGGGGTGAAGTTTGGATGAGGTCATAGAGGGACATCTTCACAGGCATCTGGTGAAGCTGTTTCAACATAGAGTCATGGATTGGTCTAGAAGAAGAATAAGAAGAAGAGGGTTGAGGCGCGCCAAGGATAGAAATCTTAGGCTTGGGAAGTTGAGGTGGATTGACGAAAGAGTAGGTCTAAGGAATGGCAGCTTTTTCTTTTGCCTTGTCCTTTTGTGACCTAGTGGTTATGTGAATGGCATTGATTTCAAAGATAGGAGGTGAAGGAGATAAAGGGGTTGTAACCTGTTGATGAGATGTTGATGGGTTTGAAGAGGTTGGAGGGTTATGAGAAGGATTCAGGGGTTGGTCGAGAGTGTCCTCAAAGAGAAGAGTGTCTTTCTCCAGATCGCGGTGAATGACAACCTTGAGGGCACAACAAGTCTCGGTATCATGTCCTGGCATACGATGGTATAAGCAAATCTTCATGTCATCGAACCAGGAGGGCTTAGACTCGAGGGGTTGGAAAGGTCTGATGGGTGGAAGAGTTATGCTAGAAGTCTACAAAAGTCGATGCAAGATCAAAGAGTATGAGCCCACTAAAGGGTCCGTGCTCATCGATGTATGCAATGCTGGTGACTTTTGCTTGGGAAAAGTTGGAGGAGGTTTCCATACCACCTTCTGGGTTGATGGTGTGGCAACATGCAGAGATGATACATTCTTCATGAGAGGTACCACCCTTTTGGGAAAGGGTAGGCTAGTAGTAGGCAAAAGAAGCAAAGGAGACAACTGGTTTTGATTAGAGGTATGAGTGGGGAGGACTCTAGTCAGGGTCAAAGGATGAGTGCCCAAAATGGAGGGCAATGGTGATGAGAGAGGAGGCATTCACCTCTATGGTTTAGTAGTCTTCTTTGATTTGGGTTGAAGACTACTATTGGTCAAAGTCTGGTCTAAGTCCACCTTCACTTGCAGATGAGTGAGATTGGAGACAGGGCAAACACCAAGTGACTTGATTGGTTTAGATGGGGTAGATGAGGGTTTCGGTCCTGATGCAGTTGCTTGAGGTGTAGATGGTCTAGAAGTGGAAGTCTGGTTTTTGTTGAGAGTCATGGGAGGTTCTGCCATGGGAGGATTAGCAGCATGAGATGAGAGAGCACGGGCATGTTGAAGAGCTGTGAGATGCTCCCACAATCCCTGATGCTCCACTTTCCTTGAAGGGAGAAGTTCGAGTTTCTCCACTAATCGGGAAAATGGCTGAGAAGATGTTGGATGAGGTTTGGGTTCTTGAGAAAATGTCAATGATTGTGGGACCAAAGGTGTGGTAGTCTCGGTTCCAAGGCATGATGAAGTCATGACAGGTTCGTCCTTGGTTGGAGACAAAGGAGAGGTAGGTTCTTCCCTGGGTGGAGAAGAAACTGGAGAATTAAGCTCCTCAAGCGGGTAAAGGGTAGGGATGATTGTGCCCTCCACGTGTTGTCGAGGAGTAGGAAGGGTTGGGTCCTCCATGGGCAGCAAGAAGGAAGATGGTGAAACTGGTAGTGATAGTAAGGTCGAGGCATCCTCCAAGATGAGAGAGGTTGACAGAGAACTAATCGGAGAAAGAGGTTCATCCACATGTAATGGATTGATGGATGGACTCACCTCTTGAGGTTGGTTGGAAATGAAGGGTGAGACCATATTGACTGTTCGAATGTTGTGTTCATGAGTGTTATCAATCAAGGTCTGGACATTATTTTGAGTTGGTGGATGATTAGGGAATGGTTATTTGAAGATGTCGATAACCTGATTAGGTGGTGCATTGGGATTGTCTAGGATGAGGTCACCCTTTTGAAGCATGTCTTGGATTATGTTTTTAAGGGTTTTATAGTTACCCGTGTCATGAACTTTAACACGATGGTAGTTGCAGAAGTCATTTTCCCTATACCACACAGGGATGGCGCATGAGGGATCAAATTGTGGAGGTGGTCAGATCTAGGGGAGATTGAGGACCCCCTGTTTGACGAGTTTTTCCAACATAGACACATATGATTCTCTGAGTGGAGTATACTGTCATTGTACATATCTCTGTTGGAATTGGCAGGTGATGCTTTGGGATGTGGATGGTTCAGGCTGGTTAGTTGAAGGGGAAGAGGAGGAAGATATAACGACCACAGCGTTTGCTGAAGCTTTAGATTTAGGATTGGATGAGGAAGTTTTAGAAGAGGGTTCATTGGTCTTGGAGTTGGGATTCTTGCTCTGCAACTTGACTTTATTCTCCTCGATGGCACGTAACTCAAGTTTATGGGCCATTATGAAGGCTTCGTCAAAAGTGTGGAAGGTCTGAACCCTTAAGGTGGAAGAAATATGTTTGGTGCAGGCTTGGGAGAAAAGTTCAATAAGTTCAGGTTGGGGTAAGAAAATTGAGAGTTGATTGATGAGGCCCCTCCATCGAGCGATGAAATCAGCAATGGATTCATCCTTGAATTGACGGATAGAATAGAGGTCTATGATTGAGACCTTCTTGGTGATGTTGATAGAGAAATGATCAAGAGTTGGGCCAGCTGAGTGAATGTGAAGAGAGAATGGATGGCAAGGGAGCTGTACCAATCAAGCGCAACACTTGAGAGAGACATAGGAAACGTGTGTAAAAGCAATGCATCATCGTGGGTGATAAGGTAACAAGCATGTCTGAATGCTCGTAAGTGCTATTATGGGTCTTCCTTGCTTTGAAAATGAGAAAACTTAGGAAGTTCCCACTGGCTAGGGTATGGCCTGATCGGGACATAAGGATGAATGGGTTCATTGCAAATTTGTTCATATGAGAGAGTATTGCGTGAGCCAGAAATGGAGGCCTCTAGGCTAGACATCTTGTCCATCAGCATTTTAATGATATCTACTGACAGATTGGCAGGTGGAGCACCTCCTAGATTGTAAGGTGCTTGAAAGAGGCTAGAAGAGGCATACGGCGTAGTCGATTGTACCAGTAAGGGCGCAACATATGGATGACTAGTCATAGGGATAGAAGAGGAGACTAAGGATGGTTGGGTAGAAGGCATGGCTAGGCTCGATGTTATCATGGGAGGTTGGTTAGTGGTAACATGGGCCAATGGATAGGTAG
Source organism: Torreya grandis (assembly GCA_037957365.1). Lineage (NCBI taxonomy): Eukaryota > Viridiplantae > Streptophyta > Pinopsida > Cupressales > Taxaceae > Torreya > Torreya grandis. The sequence goes on from JARHVA010005713.1 coordinate 600,408, forward strand.
CCACCCTAGTGTTGATAGGAGCAAGGGTAGGTAGAATAGAGACGACCAGATTTTGAAAGGCGGTAGAAAGTGGTTGAGTGGGCTGAGATTGATAGGGGCCGAAACCCCAGTGGAAGTGGGCCCAAAGATGGAGGGAGAGGCCGCACTTGGATGATTGGTCAAAGGCTGGTCATTGGTCGAAGCAATAGCCTGGGTGTCTAAAGGTTGAACTACGGATGCTGTTGATACGGCCACAGTCTCAAGAAGAGAGGTCGGCATTCCATGAATTGGATTGCCCAAGGAGTCTCACGTTCGGCTATTCGCGAGATAGTGCTGCAAGGCTTTGACGTTGAGGTCCAAGAATCGTGCAAAATCTTGGTCCCCTTCTGGGACAATAAGAGTCTGGGTCAGGGATGGTCTAGTAAGAGTTCTTTCAGTCTCTGAGTGGAACTCCATTATAGGGCTAGTTATGGACGGGGTAGATGGAAGCGGATGATGCCTCGCGTGATCGACTAGAGCCTTGGCTTGGCTATGTGTCAGAACCATTCAAGGCAAGAAAGAATGTCCACACAAGCTCAAACAAGTAGATAAGAACAGGAAAGATGAAGAACACAAGTAGATCCTAAAAAAAACCCTAGGAGTAAATTATTAGGATTATAGTGGCTTATGCCTTAGAATATGTGTAGAGGAAGATTGGCTTTTGAGTCGGGTCCTAGAAGTAGTCTATGGATGGTTTCAGGTTAGTTATGGTGCTCAAAAGTCTGTGTTAGGTTCCGTACTTGGCCTGGTGCTAAGGAGCAAGCTCCCCTCACTTCATGAGTCCAGTGATAAGCTGGTCTCGCTTAGCCAAAATATACTTCCCCTAGAGATTATCCTCCACCAGAGAATGGAGTGGGATTTCCCCTTGGTGATGAAATCCAAGTAAGATCACCGAGATGGGTAATGTATCCACTGGGTGATGAAATCCCAGTCGGGCCTTGTCTCAGGTAAGTTAAGATGTTTGTTTTGTGCAAGTGGTTTGGTCATGTAACATCAAGTGGACTAGATTAATTCATGATGCGATTATTAATTACTAGGTGTGGTTTAAGAAATGCAAGCAAGAAAAAATGAATGCAAAGTGTTTTAAGCCCCAAGTCGAAATGTGAAGTTGGAATGAAAACAAGTTGAGAATGGGTTGAAGAATATGATTTTTGACTAGTCTAGAAGTGAAGAAAAGAAAGAAAAGTTCTTTTTATTCCTACTTATGATGTCGTTTAGAAGAGATGAAAGAGGTGAATAGGGAGAAACCTAATGTACCTATATGAAAAGAAAGAAAGAAAGAACCCAAGGAAGGCCCTAGGGTCCCACCAAGCGTGCCAGAATGTTTATACGCTATATCGCTTTCTACATTCAAAGAAGAAATTAAGAAACTAAGAAGAATGGTCAAGGTTAGGTGTTACCTGGATATGGTCATGCGCACCAAAATTAGACATTGGAAGGTACTCCTCTTTGGCTGTGGAGGAATGACACCTGCAAAGAAGAAGAGACTGAAACATGAAAAACGTTAGACAAGGAGATGGTGGGCTGTCAAGCAAAAGCTTGATCCCTGAAGTATGAAGAATTCCTTAAGGGATATCAACCCACTAATTAAAAATAGAATATTTGACAGAAATAGTGAAATACAGAATGAAATAAATAAAAACAAAAAGCAAAATGCGTACTTGATATGCAGCAAATTGCTCTGCATAGTTGCCGGTGTCAGTCTTTGTGCTGGCGCCGGTTAAAGTACCGACATTGGTAGGGGTAATGACCGACGTCAGTCGGGTCAGTAGCTTTTGGATGGGGTCTGGTCAGGTCTAGACAAGGTTTTAGGATTGCAGAATGCTCTGAAGTCTATGTCTGTGGGTTAGGGAGTCAGTTTGGGAGTCAGAGGGATTGTTTAGGGGTTTGAGCATAAATTTGGGCAGAGTTACAGACTAAAAATGGTGGATAGAGGTGATATGGGAGGAAGTCCAGTCGGGTCTATAATCTAAGTCAGGGTGGTAATATTAAAAAACAATAACCAGAGAATAAAATAAAAGCATAGAGGAGACACTCACCTTTTACACGATGAAGACAGAGTAGGAGACATAATTGCTGTTGTCTGTGTGTTACAAAAGTTTGATGTAGTAGACCTCCAATGGGATGACCAAAGCGGAATACCTATACCAGAGAGAGAGAATACGAGAGATTGGATTGCAGATTTATTGGATGCAAAAGTTAGTTGATTGTTTCTTGCTGTGGTGTTTGGATCCAAGAAATGTTTTGATGTAGAAGGTCTGATAACCGGTTACAAAACTGATTGGCAACCAAATAACAAATAACAAATTGAGAAATAAATTAATAGACGCAGTTTAAGGTTGATCAATGCCGACAGAACTGCTGATGTCGGCCGAGGGGTGACTGACGTCGATGACGTCAGCCGAGTAGTGACCGGCGTCGACAGATGCAGAATGGGGACAGAGGCTAATTTTAGCTTTTTGCTCATTCTTACATGCTGCTAGGGGCAAGGCTCATGGGAAAATGGTCGACAGGGGTTAAGGGGAGGATGAAAAGGGTTAGACCCAATTTCAGTGTTTACACTTTGACCTTCAAATAGGGTGAAACCTACAAATTTTTCCACCTTTCAAAAGGTGAAATTCTCTCCACCTACCATAGCTTTCTTTGTTTTAAAACTTTCTAATCTAGTTATGGTTGGGTCAAATTGGACATTGAATAAATAATGTTTCATTTTTGGTGGCCTAGGGATTTTACTTGGGTGCTACCTAAAGATCTAGGATTATCCATTAATATTTCCTACTATTTATATTGTAGAGCCACTATCCATGGCTTAAGTTCCTCATATACTATGATGTTAACTAACTTTGTGATGGCCCATTGATGTTGTAATGCTGAGATCTTCTATGTTTTTCCATATACAAACCTTTCAAGAATGGTTAGACCATGAATGGGATTATCATCACTAAACATATTGACTTCACTTAGATAGTGAGTGAGGGTTATCTTAGGCCTCTTGTTTCCAACATGAACCAATGATAATTCAATCTTTCTCTTTTGAGGGGGAATAATTGGAACTAAGTCCAAAGTTGTTTCCTTCCAATTTTCCTTTCCTACTTCCTCAACATAGAGTTAAGGTTCTTCTTCTTTAGCTTCTTCTTTATTAGACCCATATGCACTAACCAATTACTTCAAGGCATCTTCCACTATCTCACTAAGGTGTAATGTAATCATGTAAATATACTCAATTAGAGACTCTTGATTCTCAAGTTAGGTAACAAAAGTTTCCCCCTCACCAAGTCTCTCCTCAAGCTTCTCTTTTCGTACACCTTGGATAATTGTTACTTCTGGCCTTTGTGTAAAAAATTCCTTAATTATTTCATAGTAGATGGTCCTAGTATAAAATGGTACTACAATCGATTCATCTACTAGATTTCACCAATTAGCTTCTCATCTCTCATCAACCTAACCTAAATTTGAATGTTATACTTTTTAAATCTTGCTAAGACCTCAAAAAATAAAGATTCTAAGATATACATAGTGTCATGGACACCAAGTTTATTGTCATATTTTATGTTCATTTGATTAGCCTTAAAATGACTCACAACATTGTCTCTAGGGTCCTATTTACTTAAGTCATCTAGTTTGAAGTTGAATGAGTCTTTGTGCCTAGAGATGATATCCACACTATCCCAATTCTACAACATTATTCTTCTAATAGTTAAGGGAAACAAATCTAATATCCCCTTTCTCTTTTTTTTGCATATACTATCAATTCCATGGAAAAATTGGTATGTAATCTCTTCCTTTACCATCTTGGTAGGCACATAGATTGACAACCTAAGAGATTGGCATAGTGTTCCTTTTATCTTGATTACAGTGTGATCATGAAACAACTAAAGATATCTAATAAGCTCCAAATATTTATTTATTAAGTGACTTACCCTCATCATGGGTAGCCCTATAATAGCCTCTAATAAGGCTAGATACATGAAGTCATAAAAGAATTGAATTTGGACCTTGTATTTCAATACATGTAGTTTAGAATAATAATGGGAGACTATATGCCTTCCCTTAGGTGACTAGTTCTTGATGTTGGGGATGGTTGTGGTGGCAATCAAGGCATCTAAAAGGTATGAAATCATAAATAATTTATTTCCATCTCTCTTATTTATACCACATTATTATTATTTAGACACTATTCAATCCTCCAATAGGATGGGTGAGTCCTTTCTCAACCATGAAGTATATGTAAGGGACCCATAGTTTATTTACATAAGTGTTGGAAGGGGCCCAAGATAGTCTATTCAAAAAATTCATGATCATTCTAAATCCCACCCTAAATTAGGTGATAGTAATTCTTCTAATCAGGTCAAAAAATACTTGGGTTCTTAAATATAGCCATGGGACTTGGGTGGCCTTCGGGTCATTCTAGCTAGACCATTTCTTAATTATAGGAAAGTACACATAAGGGATGGGGAGTTTATAATAACTCCCAAAGGCCATATGGGAGATGTAATGAACCTTATTAAAACTATGTTTATGAATTATCATGTCTTGATCAAGTCTATAATCCTTAAAATGGGAGAAATAACATTGATATAATGAAGTACCTCAAGTTTTCTTGCTACATGATGAAGGTTGACTATTTAGATAGAGACTATGTCATCATACTTTTGGTAGATTATAGAAATATTTTCATCTTCCTTAGTGATGGATTTCAACTCTTCAATGGCCCGAAAGAGCTTGGACAAGTTGTTGTCCCTAGTATCCTTGAAGACTCTTCTGTCTATGTCTGAGTTTAAGTACAAATAGGTGTCCTCTCTATTCTACATATGAGCTACCATGATTATGAGTTTTTTAAATTACTCAATATTAGTCTAAAAATTGTCTCTAGATGAGTTTGTACTTGCTTAGATGATAATTGGGTTCTTTTTGGTTTGATCATGGTTTATCCAAGATCAAATTAGGGCTTTATTTAGAGGCTATGTATTTTTTGCATCTTTAATGGTAATGATTTACTTGGACTTAGGCATATTAATTCCTTGGATTTGATTTAGACCTTTACATTTATATTTTTGCCTTTTGAATCCCACAAAATCTCTAGTTTTGTCATCTTGTGCCCATGTGATGCCTATGTGGCATCCTATTGGTAGAATTTGTGTCACTTTTCATAATTTATTTGAATAACTAGCCATTGCCTATTAAAATTGGTCTTTTTATTTATATCATTTTATCTTCATGTATAGATCAATATAAAAAATTAATATCAATCCAAGGACTTTCACCTTATTGGTCCTTATGTACATTGGCCTTGATGGTTGTGCTACTTGGTAGTTTCATAGGTCTTCAAGGCTCTACCCATCCCTAGCCTATCCATTACCATGCTTTCAACATGTGCTATTCTTTCACTTGCCTAGAGCTTTATTGAAAATTCCATTCTAGTTTTGCATCATCTGATCAATGTTACCCCAATAAAGCATGAACTATAGATCCTAAAAATGTACGTGAATTCTAATTGGCATGAGAATGTATAAAGAACATAGGTTAAATGCATAAGGTTATAGTTTTATTTTGTCTTAATAAACATGAAATTAACTTTAGACCAAAGTTTTTATACTAAGTTTAAAACACATTAAAAAGGGGGCCCCAAATAACCAAAGGATATAATGTAAGGTTTTGACCTAGGGTTTTACCTTTTAAAAAACACAATAAAAATTTAGATTAAAATTTTTAAGCTAAGTTTTAAGGTAATGGGACCTTTTATTAAACTAAGCCTATTAGGCTCAAAATACCATGGGTCATACATATACTAAGGTTTTGATCAATGTTAAAAAACACAACTAGATTCTGGTATAATATGCAAGCCTTAGCCTGTGCAAATCTGAACCTAATTATGAGGATCTTGATTCTAGACATGGTTTTAAATAAAATATATTAGACTATGGAAGACCAATTTTGACATTGGGATGCATGTCTTAAGTGCATTTATCTCCAAAGTAAAATTAACTCTTGAGCTAGATTTTTTACTAGTCACATCGATGTCAATAAAGGCCTCATAGATGTCAATGACATTAGCACAAATGTAAAAATTAAGATCTAGGAACTTCCCATAATGGGATAAAATTTGATGGTCTCACAAATGTAAATGATGGCCTCAGGGTCATTAATTTATGGGCATGAGATCATCAATTTTAAGTCCCAAATCATATATGGCCACATACAAGCTTGGGTTTAATATGCTCGATTAGATATTTCTCCTACTAAACATAGATCATTATTCGAATAGATGTATGCTATTGGTCTCTATGGTCATAAAGTGGATTGAGTTAGCTCAAGGCCATATATAAAAATTAGAGTAAGTCATAAGCCTAACTATTTGAAACATAATAAAATGATAACCCTTTGAAGAATTAAAAATCATAACATAAGATCTTATTCCAGGGTCCTTTCGATATTGAGTTTAAAAGTAAGAGTGCCATGTGATGAATCCATAGGGTTTTGGAGATTTTAATTTATTGACCTTATGAAGAGTCTATAGAGTGTTAATCTTCATATGATCTATTGTGAACTATTGATTGTGATCCAAGTGATTGGGTGATATAGGCTCAATGGATTAAACCCCTTTGTATTAGGTCACTTTCACTTAGTCTGATCAATTTTGATTGATGAAGCATGAACCATAGATTCTACAAAGCAATATATTTAAGTTAGAGCTCAGGATAACATAAAGACTTAAGATAAAGTCCTAGGGATAAGGTCTTATTTATGTTGAAAATAGGAATGGGGCCTTAGGACTAAGATGTTAGACTAAGTACCAAAAGGTACTATGAAACATAAAGTGAGGCTGATTTAAGAAAGTAAAGAACCCTACAACATGAAATTTGGACTTAGTTTTAAAATAAAAGGGAACAAAAGAAGGTGAATTATAAAAGGACCAAACATTATTTTAAGGATAGGACTTGGTCATGTTTAAAAATAGGATTAAGCCTTAGCATAAAAATTAAAGTTAGTTCATTGCATCTTTGAAATTGTTCTTGACAATCTTGATCCTATGAAATTTGAATTTAAATTGAAGGATCTAAGCAAGGGTTTTTAAGGAGGGTTCAAGACATTCAAATCATGGATTTATTCTCAATTTCCTATAGACCAAAGTTTTGTAAAATCTTGAATGATGGCTAAACTGTAAAATCTAGGTGTAATTCATTCGATGAGGGCCCCATGAAACCTACAACTAAAATATGAAGATCCACTATTACAAATATTAAGTGAAGTCAAATAAGGATCATGAATAAATAGGCCACATTTATCAGGCATGAATGATCTTTAGATACAAAAAATTTGTAAAATATGTTAAAATTTTAGTGTTAAGGTTCAGATTTGCACTAGGGTCCTTATTTTTTTAGAAATGTGGGTATGTTGACCTCAACAGAACCTATTAGTATGTTTCAAACTAACTAAATATCTTACTCAAACATATCTAGATCATTATATATTCATTTATATTTCCTAGCACTATGTTAGGCTCAAACAATGTTTGTGACAAAACCATATTAAGGGTGGCATTAGTGATGTCACCCAAAAATGGTTATTTTGAGATCTAAATATTCCTATGGGTTTTCCCATTTTCCTTTTGTGTTGGTGGCATACAAAATTATTGAAATGAACTCATACAAAAAACAAATGAACTCCATATTTCTTACTCACTTAAATATTATATATCAAGTATCTTTTAGACACTATTTTTGAATTATATAACACCTTAGTCTTGTACACATGTAAAATGAAAATCATGGATATATCTTTAGATTTTAAACCCTAGTTGCTACCAAAAGGCTTACATAAGCTATCTATTTTTTCCTATTTAATTATCTCTTAGTTGGACCAATGTTAGTCTAATCAATCATCTCTTTTATCATGCTTATAATTTTATAAACCTACTTATCATCTATCTTTGTAATTTATATACTTGTGCCTATTTTATAACTGTATGGACACTTAAGTCTGAACTAAATGCCCACACCAATGCAAATATCTAGTTCCATAAATTTATCTAATTTATAAATGAAATGTATACCTATGGTCATCTTGAGTTATTTAATTTGATATATTCTCCAAATCAATATATATATAATATCAACCCTCATTCATTCATCACCTAACAACTTCTTACCTCTCACAAGGAAAACTACCAAAAGCACTCAATCAAACATTCAAGTGACTAAAAATTCCCAATTTTCTCTTATTTATATATCAATCATAGGAACAAAAAATTTACATGTCTAAATTACTAAAGGAGAATTATATGGACCGTATTCTCTGAGATACAGGATATGCCACTCTATGTACTTTATTATCACACATTGCATCCTTATGAAGACACAAGATAATATGTATGGGATAACTACATAATTATAAGGCCCTATTTATAGTATTATCTATGTAGACAATGCTTATTTATAGAGGGGTATTTTGGGTAGCTCGATACATGTACCCACTAATCCATTTTTCCCATAACCACTATAAGTATGAGGAACTATCATTTTTCTCATTTGACAAAGAATGATAGTCCATAACCCAAATCAGAATCCACCAAAACAAGGGTGAAACATAACCCAAATGTATTTAGGTTGTAACATCTAGTTTTAATAGGTATTTATTACTAGATACCTATTTTCATGTCATATATAAGTGTAAACACAACCATCCTAGGTCAATCTAAGTGTTAATGGCTATAGAGGTTAAAACAAAAAAAATTAGGTGATTGATCCAAATTTTATATCTAGTTTATTTTCTTACTGTTATATAATTAGATCTATATCATCATTAGAAGCAAATAAGTATCTTATTTTCATTATCATTGAAATATTTAGCATAGATGTACTTTATATTTTTATCATATCTCATCATGTAGATATTAATTATAGATCATATATCACCTTAGCCTTGTAAACTTGGCAAACTTAGACCTTGGTTGTTCTTCTTAATTTTGGACCTTTCCCACTTTTAAAAGTTTTGCATATACTCTATCTTGTTCTCCTTAGCCTATATATTAATTTTAATATTCCTTTGTTCATGATCCAATCCTTATATCTTTCTTGTAATTCTTAAAACATGCTTAAATTCCACATTTATAAGTTCTGAGTTTGTACTTAATTTCATGTGACCTATACATTAGCACCTTAGATAGACACCTACATCGATGTAGGTGTTCTATTTCAATGTAAGTTCCCAGATACATAAATTAATATTATTTTCAAATGAAATTTATCCTAATGTTAAGCCTAAGTGATTTAATGTGAATTACTTCTCTAAAGGGATTGATATAAATACAAGATTAACCCTCATTCACTCCTTACCAGGGAAAACCTAGCACAAACCAAGGTAAATGATCAAAATCATTCAATCAAGCACTTGATAAAGTAAATATTTCTTATTTTCAACTATTTTAATATTATTCATAGTAACAACACATACATGAGTTTAAAGTATTTAAATAACATCCAAAGATACTAATTTGAAAAATTAAAAACTAGGTCACTTTTGTACTTGCTTATCACAAATTTCATGATTCAAATAGAAGCCAACATATAGGGGATAACTACATTACTCTGAGTCCCTCTTAAAATTATTGGATATGTAGTCAATGCTTATTTATAAAGGGGTTTCTAGGGTTAGATCAACACCATGTTCCCACTAACCCATTTTCCCCAAGGTCACTATGAAGATAAATAATTAGGGTTTTACAATTTTATGAGGAGAGATAGTACATGACCTAGATTTGTATACACTAGAGTGAAGGTATCATCCAAGTGGTCAAATAATTTTCTATTAGGTATTACATATAGGACATATGTGTCAATTTTAGATATTAGTGTCGATGTACCTATCCAAGGATGAAACTAGTGTTAGCAAATCAATAGGCACTCAAATAAAAAATTGATAGCTATTATAGATCCCTCTTCTAGTCTGCTTTCTACCTATTCTATATCTAGAGTTTTTTTTTATAATTATAACTATATAAGTACATTATGTTTTCATCATTTACATATCTAACATAGTTTTACTTACTATTTTTATCCTATCTTATCATAATAAATTTAGTATATGTTTACTTGAGTTTATCATATAATTGGCCTACTATAGATATATATTATAATCCTTGTACCTTAATCTATCTATATCCCCTTTAACCTTAGATAACCCTAATCTATAATTTTTAGTTTTAAAATTTTTCCAAACCTAATCTTTTTGTCTTTTCATGTAACTCAGGATATTTTATAAACTTGCTAAAAAAATTTATTTATAATTTGATACAATTTATTTCAAAAACAAGTTTGTTTTCAAAATATAGAGAATACATAAACAAAATTGATTTCTCTCTAGAGTTTATGTGTCTCTTCTATCCTATTCTCATTTTGGTATTTAGAACATTTCAAATAGACAAAGAGGAACCTCTTCCTCCTCCTAACCCTAAATAGGGTGATAACTATCATCCCTCTAACTAGGTCAATACTATCACTCATTTAATGGGTAAGATGACCAACTCTATAGTTTCAAACGAAGGTAATCAATCTCAAAAACTAGGATTTTCACTTTTTAATATCTAAAAGATCAAATCACCAGTATGATAAAATTAGTAAAAGAGTTACAAAATTAGATTGCATACATGAAAAATACCACATATGTTATTGTTAATCATATATTCACATCACGTCTTCCTCTACTAATATTCTACCAAAAAGGGTTTCACATCTAAATTAAAATATATAATAAAATACATCTAAAACTAGTGATTCAAAATGTGATAAAATTTTTACTAAGAGTCCAAGTGAAATATTAAGAGAAATGACTCGAAATAAATTGATCAAATTACATCCTATACATAGATTTAAACACTATTGTGGATATAATATAATGCAATGGAATATTAAAAACCATTGTTTGTCCCTAAATAAGAGGATACACTACATAGTTGATAGTGGTGATCCTACACTTGACAAATATCACTTCGGAACATAAAAGTTCCAGTATTATGTAAATACCAAAAACATTCAAAAATTTAGAAAAAAATTAAATATAAAACATATACTATTAGATCCTTGGCATCTATGTGTTATTTCCATGTTAATGTATGGCATACCAGTTACTTGTACATACACACATGTGTCACACTTCTACTTTAGGGTGATACATGCATATATACATACATGATCTATTCCTATTTCAGATGTTAGGACTTCCCTTTACTCATGTCTTATTTAAATTAGGGTATTACATCTAAATTGTTATGATACTTCCAACCTATATCATCCTATGGTAACTTTACACTAACATGTTTTGAGATCATATATTTACTTACACAAGACCTTATCCATAATTATATCTTTCATAGGGTACATGATATGCTATTCACTTGATGTTTTTTGCTAAAAAATTTAATCCATGGGATACTATGACATTTTTATGTTGGTTGGTTATGTTTTCATTTATGCACTTCTTTGGGGTCTTACCTTTCTATTGTCTTTATTGTTCGATCATTTGAATGTTCTCATTTTTTTCACTCCCCATGCCTATGTTTTCTTAATTTTAAATTTTAATATGTAATTTTTTATTTAATGAACATTTAAATATGACATTCTTGATTTTATACACAATTTATTAAGTCATGTTCATTTGATTTTGTAACATTTGAACATTCTCCTTATTTTTTGTCTTATTAGGCCATTGTATGTTGAATTTATTTTGAGTGTTCTTCTATTTGTAAATGTTTTATTATTTATATTATACTATTACTATATATATTTTTCCTTGATATTTATCATGAATCTTAGTCCTTCTTATGATCACATTGATCCATGTGATTCAATGCTATATTTACCTATACATGTTAATAATATATGATACATGGTTCCATTCACAAATTATAAAGTTATCCTATCCTTTTGAGGTGAAATAACTATTGGTTTATATTATTAAATCACATCAAATGTTTTGGTGCATATTATTGGGTGAATGCTTTGTAAACATGTTCTCCACACTAGGCATAATTTTTAGATTAAATAGGTGCATGATTTTTAAGCATGTTATCCACACTTATTTAGTATTTTTCAATTATATAAGTTTTTTATATTTAGTAGGGGCATGTAATATATACATGTATTCAACACAATCATAATTTATAAATTTAGTGGGGACATGCATTGAAATCATGTTATCCACATTTATTCATTATTTGACACACCTAAATTTAGTGGGGTCATGTTTTGGAAACATGTCCTCCACATCGGGACTTATTTCAATAATTATGTTTATTCATATATAGTTGGGACATGCTTTGGAATCATGTTATCAACACTTAATAGTTTCAAAATTGGCTGAAGCGCATAGTTATATAATTTAGATTCATAGTTCTAGTAGAATTCTTCACATTGGTACCATTTTTATACACATTTTTAATCGAGACATATCTAAGGTTCATATGTTATTAAATGTGACCCTAATATTATGATCCAAAACTCAGAAGTTATATTTGATAAATATCTCAATAGCATAGAAATAAAATAGTAACAATGAATTCTCTGAGAAGAGATGTAGTATTACTCAAGATCGTAATACAAATATATGCTTATCTCTGGGAAGAGATGTCTGTCTTCACATTTCAGGTTACCTCTTCATTTATACACATTTTGAAAGCATGGAGAGGATGTGTAAGGTCACCAATCTTGAGGAATATTAAGTGGTTTGACTTCCAAGATTTAAAACAATATAGAATTCAAGGAATTACTATTTTAGAAACTTACTATTTTTAGGCTGCACTATTAAAATTGAAATTTGAGGCACTTAAATTGAGTTTTTAGGGGTAAAAATTAATAGATAATATCTCCATCCCATTTCAAGACTTTCTCGTTGTTATTATCTTTCCAACGACTCAAACGGCGAGTCAATTGGAGCTACAATGCAAAAGTTATGGCTTCCGGAAGTTTCGTCATGAATTGGGGTGGAACTGTCACCCGAATTGTCGCCTAAAATTGTTGCCTGGATCACATTAAAAAATGAAAATTAGTTTCATATTTCAAAAAAATTTATGGACTATCACCATATAATGGAATTTTATACACTGATACCCAAGATGGATAGTTATAGACTATATTAAGCTAATTTATTATAGTAGTTGGTTCACTTTTGTTATAGTTGAGGTGATTAAATCATTCGTGCTTTCCAATTTTTTAGGTTGGATTTTATTGAATCATGTCACCTCACCAAATTATAATTATCATTTTGTTTCACAATTAAACTAATTTCAACTATTAGGTGGTAAATCACCTTTTATCCAAGGTTGGAGGAACATGCCTTATAATCTCTCTCTTTCTCTATCTTCTTAGATATATGCACTTTCTAGATTTATATATATTTATCCTAATCCAATTTTATATATTTATAGTGATACATATTTTCAAATAAAATTACCATTAGGCAAGGTTGTTACATCGATACATAAGTCTACTCTTAAACATTTCTCTTTCAATTTTAATATTGTCAATACTTTCAATTCTATATTATATGCACTCATTATATACTATAAAATTATCTTCTTTTTAAGTCAATCACTAGTAAATCTCTCAAGTTGTACTCATGAAAAATTAAGGTGTGTTTTACACATCTAAGTACACATTTATTATCTTTTAAACCAACAATTTCATTACTACATTAAAGTGGGGGAAATGTAGACACTATTTTTATATTATATAACACCTTGGTATTGTACACTTAGTAAACATTGACCTTGATTCTTCCTCTTAGTTTTTGACCTTTCCCTCTTTCTAAAGTCTTAGATCTATTCTATCTTATGCCCTTTATCCTATATCTTAGTTAAACTAGTCTTATTTTGATGACTAAGAACTTATGTCTTCCTAAAATAATTAAAACCTACTTATATTAGACCTTGAAAATTTTTGAGTCTATACTAACCTTTTTATTACCTAGACATTAGCATCTTAGATAGACACATTCATCCACACACGTGTCTTGCTCCAACATAAGTTTCTAGTTCTCTAAAGTCATTTAATATTCAAATGAAACATATCTTAACGGTCAGCATAAGTGATTTAATGTGAGTTAATTCTCTAAAGGGATTGATAAAAATATAATATCAACCCTCATTCATTATTCACTAGGGAAACCTAGCACAAACCAAGTAAACTTATAAAAACACTCAATCAAGCACCTAATAAAGTAAAGATTTATTATTTATTTGCTATTTTAATATTATTCATAGGAACACTATATACAAAGGTCTATAGTGTTGAAGGAGCATCCCAAGAAGTAAATTTTATAAGTTATAAGTTAGGTCATTTTTTTACTTTCTTATCACATATTTCAGTATTCAAACACAAGCCAATACATAGGTTAAAAATACATCAATTTGAGGCCCTCTTTAGAGTATTGGAAATGCAATCAGTGCTCATTGATAGAAGAATATTTGGGGTTAGATCTACACTATGTGCCCACTCACCCATTTTACTAAAAGGTCACTACTATTGATGTAGGTTTTATGCACATCACAAAGACATTTACAAGGTAGCCTCTAAAATTCTAGGATCAGTGAAAGATTTCACTCTAAAACATGGTTTAAAGGGTATTTAGTTTTATAACAACCTATTAGTTGAATGGTATGACTAATATATATTGTTAACCATGAATGAGTCAGTTATGGATAAACCTTTATCAACTTGAGATGGGTGAAAGGATGATGGTTTTAACTAAGGTGGGTATCATTCTCATAGAAACTCAAAAAATAGGGAAGGGAACGGTAAAAAAAGGGTCTTGTAGACCACACAATATGAAAACCTCTCAATATAAGCACTCGAACTAAGAAAAGACAAGAAAAATTAAGATCAATATTTGTTGTAAGATGTTGTATCACAAAAACAATCAAACATAATAAGGATTGAGAGGTAACCAAAATACAATAAACTTGAACATGTGAAATTAAACATTGCCAAGTTTGTCAGATTGCTATTGTACATCTACAAGGGGTGATTATAATCAAGATTAAAAATGAATTAAAATTATTTATAGCTTAAAGTGAATAAATTTATTAGAAAAATTAACATATGTAGAATTAAGTAACTAAAATAATAGATTGATATCACATCCCACACAGTCCACAGAATTGGAGAATAATGAAGATTTGCACATCAAGATCAAATTAGCAAATATTCTTAGAATTTCATATTAATACTAATAGAAAAAATTCTCCTTCCTTTGGGACTGGGAGGTTAAAACTATATATGGTCTTGGTATTGGGAAGTATTCATCTCTCAACCACCATCTATGTTTAAAAGTATAAAAGTAGAACAATGTGTTATGAATCATGTAAAGGATGCATGTAAATGATAATATTTAAAACAAACTCCTCAACTAAAAAAAAATGTACATGTAAATTAATTAATTTAGTAACTAAAGTTAAAACTTTATTAGTACATTAAAATACATAGATATATTAATTGAGGTGTTAATGTGGTATTGTTGGCTAATGAAATGAATGGAGTAGCTGAACTAACCACCTGGGGCCCCTATAGGATCATACTTGGGATTTTAGGAGTCTAAAAGACTATAAATATTATAAATTAAGCACCTTGATTTGTCATGAAACCATTAACAACCGATTGAGTATTTTTTATTGATTTAGAGGTTAGCTCTTTTGTCAAAAGTTATTAAAATAACACATGTGCTATGTTAAACTCTTTATTAATGATATCAAAATTTATTAGGGAATGTTTGAAGAGTTTTATGAATTTAAATATCAACCTTTCTTGTTCCAATTTTGAGCTATTGAATTTTACTCCAAGATATTTAGATATTATCATCCTATCATTATCAAAATTAACTAATTGTAATACTTCATCACTGGTTCTATATATGGTACCTTTAACTACTTACTTGAATTTATTTGTAGCTACCATAATGAGGTTCTAAAATTTAATCCTATTAACTAAATATTCCCTAAGATTGATCATATTACTGACCCTCATTTACCTCAAAATATATAAGGCCTCACTTTCATGCTTATCAAAAATTCATAGTAGAGTCTTCATCTTGTTATGGTATTCAAGGGAAGGATCCCTTCTTGCAATTACATAGTTAAGATAGTAAGATGCATCCATGTTGGTTATCAAGGTCAATTTTTTAAATGCATTAGTTTTGAAATCTTTAACCAATAAATTCAACCTTTTATCTAATTCTTTCATTTGATGCCAAAACTTGGTTACACTTGTTCTATTCGACTAGCTTCTTACCATGGAAATATAGATATTATTTAAAATTTTATACAACTTAGTAGGTGTAATTTACACATTATTAATTAATTTTAGAGGAGAATTTATAGTTTGTGTATGTTATATTACTATATATGCTTCCTATTTTCTTTGGTACATTTCCTTCATGACCACACTATCAATATCCACAAAAGTAGATAAATATTCATTATAATAAATGGGATAATTAGAATTATCATATAAATGAAAAAAATTCCATTTATTCAAATTATATATCTTCCCTTGTGCTTATATTCACCACCTTCCTATTCTTCACCCTTTGGATGGTTCCACTCTTCTTATCAAACCGGATAGTGACTATAGGTAACTCTATTAGTACCAAATTCTATCTATATTCCCTTATATTCTAAATTTACTTTAACCATTTTGGAATAATGGGTTTCCCTATTTCTTTGGATAGACCTTGGTATTTAGATATAAAAGGTGTAGGATTCATACTGAGGGGTGTTATTGATGGTGGTGTTAGTGATGGACTTATTTGGATGTGGAAATGAAGAGGTGGGTAAAAAATTCTCTCTCATGGTGATGGTTCCATCATTCAATAAACCTTAGCCACAAACTTGGTTAATCCTGGGATCTTCTCAATATTCATAATAGTTGATGGCATGGGTGATGACTGGGGCATTAGTATATCTAATTGAGATAACTATTTCTTGATAACTAGTGGACTTATAGGGTTATAGGTGGAAACCTTAACCTTACTTATAAAATTAACCATTTTATTTAAGACCTTCATCTTCATTGAAAGAGAAATAATGGGTGAATTAATAGAACTAGATACAATAATACTTGGGATAGTAGAGGAAAGTCTATGGCTAGAGTATTTATAGTGGGAATAAATGAAATAAGGGAACAAACTACATCATGTATGTTCTAACTTTGTTATTATTTGAGGATTTACTAGTCCAAATAGCCAGCTAGAGTTATTCTTTGATGTAATATTTACAAGCTCATGGCCTTAACATTCTCTAATTCTACATCTTCATCCTTTAGAAGTGCCTCTTCACTCATTTATGACCATGTCTCGTTCATTAATTATACATCTTATTCTTCCACATCAATTTAATACTCATCTAATGATATTACTTTCTCCAAATCCTCTTTATTTTTTTCTTCCTCTTCTTCATCATCATCAAGTGATTCTTATATAGTTAAAAGACCAAATAATGGCCTTTCTTCTACTCAATGTCTATTAGAGGAGGTTGGAATATCTTTTGGATTCCTCTAGTAAGTGACTATGGGGTGAGTAGAAGGTGGAAGAGATGGTGAAATATCCAAAGGAAAAATATGGTGGAAAGTGTCATAGTAGGTGGTGGTGAAGGGGTGGTTGGTGTGACCATAGTGGTGGGGAAAGAAGTGATCATAATTTGAATGTTAGGGAGAGTTTGAGGATAAGTATCCTAATTGATGGTAGTGGATACTAATGAAATTAATTGAGGATACATTAGATAATTAGGAATAGTTGGAATAGATAAGAACACAGGTTTTATAAACTCAAGGAGACTTACTTGGGTAACTATTTTAAGGGGTGGTATGGGTGTCATAAAAACAATGATATTCCTCTATCGATCCAAAGGAGATGTATATTTTTCCTTTGTTATAGTTATTCCAAAATTTATTGAAGTAGTGTCTACAGATGAAGAAGGAAACCAAGGACCTAGGAGACCTTTTAGAATTTCCTTCCTTAGTTTAGGTTTGGACTCCCTATAAATACTTTATTACCCTTCTTGCATGCATATTTTATCCCTTATATGAGATGAGGGTTGTTCTTGAACTTTTGAATGTTATGAATGGGTTGGAATCCCTTGATGGATCCATACCCTTTACGCCTTTTATTTTGTAACTTCAAGATCATATTAAAGTGATTCAGCCCAAATTATAGACATAAACTTCTTCTTCATCTTGGTACATACTTTCATATCATCTGATACATTAAAAAAGACATCATCATGGTCATATTATTGGTGACCATATTAAATGTTCACCTTTTTCTTATCCTTAATGTATTGAAGGTATCCCATTATCTTCTCCTTGTGATCTCATTCCCTTAATGGTGCTAAATTTAGGTTGTATTAGGTCATGGCCTTGTTGACTTGGATGAAATGTGAACTAATCACATATTGTAGTTTTCCAATTCTTAAGTGATTTTTAAAGTAATAATCCAAGTGTTTTTGGCCCAACATCTCATCGATGTTATTGTAGATTTGAAATGATATTTCCTACTCTATAATTTTATCTAGGACATGGTGTGATAGTAACAATGAATATGTTTGTTTACCTTCTATCATAATTATGGTTATATTAGGGTAATACTAGTAGTCCCTCATCTTTCAAGGATCCTTATTAGGTTTTCAAATAACATAGGCATCAAGGTACCATGAATTACTTAAAACACATGAATATATACATTATCACATATTATTTTAATTATATTTTTGAACTTTTATATGAACATAAAAGAATAATCCTTTTTGATCATGCTCACTAGGTATTCTATTCATGTTTTCCAAAATTTCCCATGTGTCATATGAATAGTGCCTAATACTACATCTAGTAAATAGGACATCATGTATAAATTTCCATCAACGATCTTATGATCAAAATAAAACATTTATGTCTTCAACTTGACAATAATTATCTCTCCAAAGGTGACTATTTTTTCAACTATTAAAAGAATGTCTAACAATAAGGCCCACTCAACTTGTACATATGTAGTGTTAGAAAAACAATATAACTAGTTTAGAAGAGACATAGTTATTCCAATTCCTAGTGTAAATTTAATAATATAATTATATGAAATCCAACCATTTGGGTTCATCCTTTGGAATTTAGCCAAAAATTATTTGAACTTTTCATCTATAATATTTTTCTCAAGCTAAATATTGGTCATGATTTGGTTATATGTGGTCTAAAGGGATATAATATTAAGATAAATCTTAAATTACATACCATAAATATAAGAAATTGACTTATTATTTTTCAAAATTTGTAGGTAATTCACAAAAAAAATTCACTAACAAATAAATCTCTAATTAGAACTATGCAAGGCATTACCTCTAATTTTACCACTACTTGGTGGATCCCTTATGTTTTAATGGTAGCATACCATATATATTTTTCTTATCATCTTGAGCTATTTTATCTCACATACAATATGGCACCATATATTCAATTCATCCATTAATGTTGAGTAATGAAGGAATTTAAAATATATGGCATTCTTCTTAAACAGAGTATCCAAAAATTCCTCACCTGAAGCAAAATAATAGGCATAAGGAGCTTAAAAATGACCCTAATTTAAATAAGAGGCCATTATTTAAAAAACATTACTATAATTATTATAAATTGACTAGTTCATTTTGTAAATATCACTTGAGAAAATTATGACTTATCATATGCTCTAAGGCTCAAATTTATAATGCTTGTTCAAAAGATTAATAGTGAAATGACTTTCCTTTGCATTCATTTTACATTTATCACTCTAAAATATGAGTCTTTAATTCATTAATATGTCATCAATCCAAATAATTTCATTTGTATTTAGTTTCCATTTCGGTTTGAATGTGTTAGTCAACTTTAGTGGGCTCACTTGCTTGCCAAATGGAAACATTTCATTAACTTTACATGTTTAGTCATCATGTTTGAGAGATATATCATTGAAAGGAGGAATTTAATTGAATTAATAAAATCACTAAAATAGGTGTTTATTTATAAAATATTAATTGAGATTAGATCTCCTAATCTATAGGAGATTATGAGTCACACTAAATAATCGCACATAGGAAATACCCCATATAACTAACCTATGTTAATCAAAGGTGTAATAACTTGAGACATTTATTACAATAGGCTAGGATAAATTAGTTGTTATAACTATCACTTCTTCATTTAATGACACTTTTGCTTAGTTGTTGATGCTATTTATGTGTACCTTGGCCATATTTAATTTTAATTACGATACTAGTATGATATCTATTTAGCCACTCTTTACATGTGTAGTTATGTTTTATGTGCTTCAGGGTTATGAATCAATGTGATTGAGCCAAATGGAGTAAGCTTAGGCCTATAAGAACTCATAAGGTCATAGCCATATCCACTTATATATTAGAGTTAGGTATGTCTTGTATGGATCTAGGTAATGAAATTTAGACATGTGACATGACCTCAAAGACCCAAATTATTAACATCATGATACCACTAAACCCTTTTAGTTTGATTTAATACTTATGTATTTGGATTTATATGATAAGATTCCAAGTGCCACCCATTCATAGATTAGAATCTTAGAACTATTAGATTATGAATCATCATGATATGTTAATCTTTTTGGTGTTTTAGTTGATGAAAATATGCCAAGTGTTGAATGATAAAAAATTTAGTAGCTTAGAACCTTGGAAACATTAGACTCTAGGATATCATATTCATTAGTTGATAAATATTTTTTAAAGTTTTAGTGTTTCTGAGCTCATGATAATGCACCACTTGGTGTTTTTTAAGAGATCAGTGACTTAGAAGACTTAGAATTTCATCTGTCAACATTTTAAAATTTAACGATCTATCCAAAGACAAATTTTTAAGAAAGATAAAGGATATGGGTAACATGATAGTGACACCAATCACAAAAAGTGAATCCTAATCACGAGTGATTAACAACTCTTTGTTAGTAATCCTATGATCACATAAAACATGTAGGAAAACTAGGATGAATAAATATGTTAGTATCATCATTCAATAAATATGAGCATCAATTTTTAAAATAACTTAAGGAAACCCAAGGTACAAAATAAATTAAAATGTTTACTAGAACTTTGAGTTTCATGATTCAAGCTTATATTTAGACTCATGTAATAACCTTAGGATTTATATGAATAAGATCATATGATATACTTCTAAGGTCTATAGGCCCCCCAATTAGACATTTATAATAATCATGGGTCCACATATTAAATTTTAAAATGGGGTTTGTGTTTTAGGGCACAACAAATGGAAATTCATAAGGGGGAAATGATACTAAATATTATGAGAACCCATAATTTTAGCAATGTAACATAAAAAACATTATCCCTACACAAATGAGAATAAATATACTAGACCTTGAAATAAAATTCCACTTCCTCACATAACATACTAAACATTTTGTTTGTTAGGCTTGAGTGTGTGATTCTTGTGAAATTAATTCCTTCTTATCATGACATTTTTGACCAAGGCTTGGATAAACACTATAGGTTTCATTTTGACCTTATAAGTTTATAACCAAAAATTAAAGGAATCTTGGGTATTATTCTATTTATAGCTATAAATTCATAACCCTAATAGAGATACCTTTGATTCTACTCAAATCTTTGCTCTACTTCTATCCAAAAATCTATATCTCCAATAGAGATTGCTTGAATCATGCATCCTCTATCAATTTATGTGATTTTATTTTGAAACATAGATAGATAAAGGTTGGGAACCACCATTGACTAGATGTATGTATATAAAAAATTTATTTTGGTCAATACATCTTTATGAGTGTGTCCCTAGTTCTATTTTTATTATTTATCATTAAATTTTTGGCATATAGCCATGTAGTGGGCCTTTAGAGATGAAAATATTTATAAAATTTGCATGATTATATTAGAGAATATCCTAAAATTATAATAAGCTCATTCAATCTAAGTACAACTCAAGTAAGTCATGACATAGACCTTTATCCCAGAGTAGTGGTACTATTAGAATAAATCATAGTGAATAGTAATTATGTTTCTTTATACCTTGTACCTATTTTTTTGGTTTATCCTTTGTGACTTTAGTATATGAAACTAGTCAATCTACATTGTAATTTTAATAAACTAACCTATAAAGCATACAAATTAATCTAATGAAATCAAAATATAGAAAGTAAGAAATCTAATCTATAATGTACAAAAACTATTATATAAATTAGATAATCTAATCTACTTCTAGTCTAAATATTTACTTATAGTTTACTCTAATGCATCTCTATATTGATAAGTCATGAATTAGTGTTTAAAAAACTATCCATTGATTAGAAAATCAAGGTCCTAACTTTAAAGGTGTTTTAATTGAAAGGCATTGTTAGCTAGGATTTTTGATATCCAATAAGTTCCAATCCATAAAGGAGTGAACTTATCATGTACTTGATCCTATATAAAATCACTAGGTTTAAAATCATGAAGGCCTTGATATTGAATCCTTGGTAAAACCACACTTGACAATATCCTAATGTTTATTGAAGATGTGTAGTTCTTTAATTCTTACATTTTCTAACTAGACTATCTGAATTAGTCTAGATAGAATCCTTTAATATTCACCCATATACTATTACATGAATTGGTACGTTGGTATATTTAGAGTAATAAGAAAACTAGTTTTTATCCATACACCTACAAAAAAGGTGAAGCCTTGAAGACTTGCTTGTGCCTAGTTCTATTTTCCCATAGTACATGTTTCAATAAGAGATGTCGTTCTCTTGGTTTATCTTATCCTAACTTCTTAATGGCATCCATCATTATTTTGTTAGTATAATTAGCTACTCTATTTCATTATAGATAGTAGTTTAAGTAAAAAATAATTTTTATTTTATTTTCATAGGCCCATTTTGTAAATTTATAATATTGAAAAGCTTGACCATTATCAAAAACTAAGAAAATGGGAGTGATGAACCTAGTCAATATATTTTCTTCCAAAAACATGATGGCATCAATTTCTCTAGTATTTTTAGTTGTCATAGCTTCTATCCACTTGTTTAAATAATCAATATATTTAAGGACAAACATATGTCATGTTGAGGAATTTAGGTTTATCACCATAATAAAATAAAAAAAACCCATTGGATAAAGCAGCATCCTTCAATGATTAGGTATAGAGGCATGTCAACAATAACTTCTCTCTTTTCAAAAACCTAACACTCATGGTATGTATTAATGTAATTATAAGAATATTTGAAAATTGTAGGCTAGTATCCCATTCTTAGAACCATATGGTTTTAGTATTTCCAAATCAATGCCCACTACCAATATTATGATGTAAGTTATCCTAGATATCCTTAGCCTCTTTTTTTGAAACACAATTGAGATAGATGCCTTCATATTTATTTCTATATATAATTCCTTTTTTGATCATTTAATGAGATGATTTGAGCCTATGTGCTCATCTTTGCTCTTAGTTAAATTTAGGGGGACATGTACCTTTGAGCAGATAATGAATGATTTATGAGTTCCATTCACCCCTATCTTCTCGGATTTCATTGATTTGTTTAATTTTGATACATGGATCATTTTTTACCATTTGATGGATCATTTCCTAGCCTCTCACTATATTTTTTGGTCTCATATCAATATCAAACACTTGTAGTTTGGAAATCCATTTGCATCTTCTAGTTTCAAACTCATTATGGAAAGCATGAGCTTGATAATTGGGTGTTAAATGATGGTGTATGTCTTATTATTCATTATACAATGCCTAAATTTGTTGATATCTTTGATCTAATCATATATTTATCTTTTAGTCATGGATTATTCCTTATTTTAAGTAAGTAATATAGTAAAAATATGTTCTAAGGTAAATGGATAAAGATTAAAGTATTTATCAAAATTAAGACTAATTAGAACTAGATCTTAGGAAATTTTAACCTTGATGTCCTAAAAAGATCTCTTGGTCTCAATTTTCCATTCAATATTGGTTTCTAGTTTTAGCATAACATTCAATTACTTAACAATCTATGTAAAACTAGAAATAAATTTATTTACAAAGATAATCTTGAAAAATAAGAATTTCATCTCTTTCTTATTTTTAGGTGTGGTCAACTTGGAAATTTCCTGAACCCATTATGGATCAATGGAGATCCTTTATTTGGTGACAATATGACCTCAGAGCTTTCCTTCAGTAACTCTAAGTATGTTTTTCTTTATATTTAAAGAGACCCCATATCTTCATTATATGTCAAAGACATTTTACAATTGTTCTATATGATCATTTATTTATTTTGAAAACATATTAAGGTAACCCATGTAGATGATGATACACTTCCATACCAATCATTGAAAGGAAAAATCCATTTCTCTTTATAAGGTAGATCCTACATTAATTAGGCTAAACAATATATATATATATATATATATATATATATGAAAAATTTCCCCACTTGGTGGTGAAGGTAGTATCTATCCTATCTTATAATTCAACCAATACTTTATTACATACCAAGAATCCATTCAAGAAGGAAATCATCTTGGATCCACTTACCATTGAATCATCTCATCCAAAGAGGATTGTGTGTAATTTTCCTCTTCTAATGCTCTATTCAATTTTAATAAATATACATAGAGTCTAATTTCTCCATTATTATTTCTTATTAGTAATAGATTGGCTACCTAGCTTGATTGTCTAATTGGGAAATCAATTTTATCATCCATTAACTTATGTAATTTAGTTTTTATGAGAGGTTCTAGGATTGGATTCACTTGCCTCTATCTTTTCCTGAAAGTCTATGCTTTAGATTTATGGGAATGGTATGAGTGATCACCATAGTGTCAAAGACCTTTAGGTCATCATATGTCCATGAAATGATATATTTATACTCTACAAGCAACATATTCATCCTTTTATTTTCATTTTCTATGTAGTTTAATCCCACCCTCACAAACTAGGGATGTTGGTAAGTTGTTAGATTTTTTTAATGAAATATGACTATTATTTTGAGTTGTTTTTTCATCTAGGCATGGGGATTTACATCAAAATATAATTTCAAGGAAACTATGCCCAAAGGGATGAGATTCTCATTTAGTTTCAAAATATCATCCTCTCCCATGTATTCAATTTGCATCATCCTAACATCTTCTTCATTTATTATCTATGCTTTAAAATATCAATAATTGTTCATGAATTGCACAATTTATTGATCATCTTTGATCACCTAGAAGTTGTCCATATTGTCTAGAATAGAAGGGTAAAGAACTATATCCATTGAGAATTTATACATTTTAGACTCCTAAAGTGGTGCCAGATTAGTAGCTAAAGCTGGTAATGAGTGTGTTATTTGGTCCTCTTCCCTTAGTATGGATTTGATTTTGAATTCTTTAAATGACCAAGTTAGGTACCAAACTTAGTGTTAATACTTATTTAAATAAGTTATTTCATAATAATATTTGTTCATGAATTGGTTAATAACTAGTTCCAAGTCACCAAATATTTTTATTTACTTTACATTATGTTTTAGTGTAAACTGAAGTCCAAGGATCAAGGCTTCATACTAAACTTATTTGTTTATACATGGGAATTACATTATATAAGTAGCTAATAATTTATTTCCATCTAGATCTATGAGGGTCATGCCCATTCCCAAACCTTATTTTTATCGAGATCCATCAAAGAAATATTCCATAGATGAGAATAACCTTCAAATTCTTGTTCTTGCAGTGCATGTTCTCATCTATTAGTAAATGTGTACACACATTCATGTGAAGACATGACTTATACTCTTTCATTAGTGGTGTTATAATTCATAATCAAATGTTTCATCTTAGGATCTCATTCCACTCAAATTCGGTTGTCCACTCATTTCCAAGGCAACCACATGTGTGAGAAATTGGTGTCCTTATACCCATGTAATGTCTTTGACCAATATTGAATCAACAATAAACCATATGCTTCTAGAATGTCACTGACCAAGATATTAAGGGCCTATTTCAAATTTAGTTTAAATGCCAACTAAATGCACATTTTCAATAATTCATTAACACATGGGATTGAATAGTTATTCAAATATATGACCACTCTATTTGAAATTTTTGGAGTTAGACCCAAATTTTGAAAAATAGTCATTGACATCACATTGGTTGAGGCTCCTATTTATGATTTAAAATTGTGCTTGATTCTAATCAACAATAATGGGAAGTTTCAAGATATGGGACTTGCATCTTGAAACAACCTCCAAATTTTTGAGAAGCTAGTTCTTCTTTAAAATAAGTAAATACTAGGAAAAGGGATAGGAATTTAAATCAAAAACACAAATGTAAGAAAGGAAATCTAATCTATGGTGATGCACCTAAATTTAATTCGACCTTAATCCTAAGCACAGTGAGACTATATGTAGGATTCATTTACATTTAAGAGCAAACAAGTGCATGATCAATGTAAAAGATGGAAACAATAAAAATAGAGGCTCGTAGCATAGAATACTTTCACTGTGATGTAGAGAATACCAACAAAGGCATAGGATTCAATCTTCTTATTTGAATTTTATAGTCATATAAGAGGCGCAAAAACACGTACAATTATATCAACCTTTCAACTCAAGAAAATGAGACAAAAGAAAATGACATTCCTAATCAAAGTTTTAGAAAGTCTATAGCCTAGACTACTTTTGCAAATGACATAGAAAATATCAACAAAGGCATAGGGTTCAATCTTCTTATTTGAATTTTATAGTCATATAAGAGGTGAAAAAACACGTATAGTTATATAAACCTTTAAACTGAAGAAAATGAGAGAAAAGCAAATGATATTACTTAGTCATAGCTCTAAAAAGTCTAGACTCTTTACAATAATTCTCTCTCAAAAATTCTCTCTAATAATTTATCCTTTTGGTGATCTCTGCACCCTTATTTATAGCCTTGGATCCACTCTAGATTGTCTGCTTGTTCTCAATCTAATGGCCCAAATGAAATCTTCCCCAACTGAACATGTTTAACAAAAGATATTCTATAGATTCTAAAATGCTTCATCTTCTGGTAGTTCATTAGCTATAATAGATTGTAGGATGTTCCCTTCTCTTAAATGCTAGGTAAAACTTAGCCAATTTCTTGAAAATCTTCTTATTACTTTAGGAGACACTGAAGGATGACACTTGTCATATTCTAAAGCATCCATCGAAGACACGCAACACTTTCCACATAACTTATACTCTTTTGTGTCTTTACTTAGGTTCACTCTACCTTTGACACTTGTCACCATCCGCTTCCTTGAAACTTCAATAGCTTGAAAGAAAATAAGACCCACAACATCCCTTACTTGAGTAACTTTAAAAGGAACACAGGGACAGGTGTTGATCTCTGCTACTTCATCAAAACATACGTGGCAATCTCTACTTTACTCATCTAGGTTAGGTGGTGGTCTGCACTTCTATTATCTACCTTTTAGAAACCCATGGAAGATGACATGTGGTGATATCTACTTTACTCTATTTATACCATAGAAACAAATGGGTCTCACTTCTCATTTACTTGAACAGTGACACCTGGCAGCTTTCACTTATTTTAGACATAAAACTTTAGACCCACCATGGTCTTTGCTATATCAGTGAAGTGAAGATGAAGCTAATTTTGATCATGACATGTGGTGAATTCTACTCTCCTTGGCTGGGTATGTGGCATCTTCCATCACTTTTAGAAAAACAACATTGAGACCTTTCACTACTACCACTTGGTGCTTTCTACCTAATCTTGATACTCAGCCTTTTAAAACCTTCTGCTACAAAGAGATAAAATGTAGGTGCCGATATGTAACTGAGGATGTTGACACATGGTGCGTTCCATTGAGTTGTTGTGAGATACATGGCACATTCTGACCAACTCATAGAAAATATAAAAGGTGCCTCAGATGAAGACACTTGGCATTTTTGCTTGAGAAAGGATGCCTCAGAGGATGACACTTGTCAGCTTCCACTTTACCCTGACACTTAGACAAAAATGAATGAAAAGGAAAATAGAGCTCGTGCTCTATTTCAAACCTTCACCATCTCAGACCAAGAATGTGAGGACAAAATTTGGTAGCGTGCAGTTGAAAAAAAATAAGATGAAATGTAGAGTAATTTATAACTCTACAGTTATTGGTGACCCCAAGGACTTTTGAGCCTACTCAAAAAGAAACCACAACTCCCACTAGATCAAAATTGCAAAATCACAACTTCAACAATGTTGTCTGGTAGGCAAACCACTCTTCATCAGATAATCCTTGCTTATTCTACAATTCATTGAAGGATAAATCAAGGTTAATGATATCCTTGTGTGAAAATTTTTGCAAAATTTGAATAGTAGCCTTCAATTTGAATATGAGCTGGGAAATAGGAACCAAGATAGCTTCTATTTCAGGGACTGATGAATCATCCTTAAGATGCTGAAAAACTATTTGATCATTCTATTTGGCCAATAGCAATAGTTCAATTTCTTCTACCATTAGCATGGTGTTGTCATTAGGAAATGGAGAAGGAAGACCTAATTACACTAGATCTTCAACATGCTATTTCATTTCATTGATTCCTTCCTTCATGACATCCAAAAGCTCCTTATAACTATTGGCTGCCAAATTGCAACTAAGAACATCATTTACTCACTTGGTAGTGATCATTTTGTCATTGATTTCTACTATTGACAACGTTGCATCTGTTGCATCATAAAGCTTTTGCAGCAATATTTTCAAGTCTTTTACTCTCTCAGAGACTATAGCCAGAGTATTTACAAATAAACTTTCCACCCTTTTGCAAAATTTCTATGCATTTAGCAAGAAGGTGAGAGAAGGTCTGAGCTGATTAATCTCTGTAGAGATTCTCTTCCACATGGATTCATATAGCTCCCTTACTAGACTTAATACTTCGACACTCTTTGGCCTATTGGCTAGCTCTAGTGTCAATTGTGCTACTCTCTATTTCTCTACTTGGAATTGGGCTTGTAAATCCATAGTACTATTCTATTCACTTAGTAGCTTTTGTTGCAATTAGGTAACTTGCAACATGTGCTCCTCACACTTTTCTTGTAACACTACTTTTTCATGCCTTAAGGTCATCACTGCATCCTTTACCTATGTGAGCCCTACCTTTAAAGAATCATTTTAGGCCTGTAATACCCAGTGATTCTAAAGAGAAATAATATTTTGCAACTATTTATTTAGATTCTCTACCTCATTATTTTTGCTATTGATTTTTGAGGTCAAATTGTTACATTTTGGCTTTTCCTTGGCTAGCTCAGCTTCCAGCTTCTGTAGCCTCCTTGAAATCTTCAAGTAGTCTTCAGTAACTATAGAAGTGGATTTAGTCATTAGCTCAACTTTATCCTATGGCTTAAAGAGTGACATGTCGATGGCCACAGCATTCATTGTGTAATCTTCTAGATGCATCTACTACATTGGATTTATTATGTTTGGCAACAAACGAGTCACCATCAATTACTGCTGGATGGGGTCAAATTGTGACTGCAAATGGGGTGTAGCCAAAGCTTTATTCTCCTTAATCTTCTTCTTCTCTCTTTGGGCTTCCCTTGCCTTCTTAGTAGTATTTTGTTGGGTCTAGAAGGTAGAAGGAGAGGTAATGTGCCCACCCACAAAAGGATGTCCTTGTGGTAGACCATATTGAATATCAAATTGTTGGCTATGGGTAATCTAAAGGGAAAGATTCTTGGGAACAAAGGAAGAGAAATGAGGTAATGTTAAGGTTAGAGGTGGCATAGATAAAGTGAAGTGAGAAATGGGAATGGCAGAAGTGGCAGGGGAAGAAATAGACCGAGAAGGAGAGGGAGGAATAGTGCTTACCTGAGGAGAAATTACAGTACCCTATAATTGGCTCTATCATGTGTCTATCTCCTCTTCTGAAGCAAATTGAAACTACACCTTCTTTTGTTTCTTGGATGTCTCTTCTTCTAGCTACATTTCTACTCCTTTTAATGAGGCTTGTGGGGAACTAGGAATATCTATAATTGAGACCAATGGGGAAGCTCGTGATGGTGAAGGCACCATATTTTTTTGCATTTATATGGCTCTGAGGGATTAAGACCAAATTGATACAGTTGATGTAGCTATAGTTTGCTTTGAGGCTTGTGACTCTTGGCTTGACTTGGCCCTAGCTTCTTATTCTTCACCCAGTGTAGGAAAATTACCTATCTCTAGGCTAGATATAGGGGAGAGATGACACTCATCCCATAGTTCTTCCCATCTTCCATCTATGTCTACATTCCCAAAAGAATGGGTTGTTTGACAAATTTCTTTCCTATACTTCCAATAGGCCTCTATCTTCTTAGTATCCCAATCTTTATTCTTTAATGCTCTCCTTAATCTAGAAGTCATTATGACTTTAGGATCATAATATTTATGCTTAACATAGAATGTCTCCCATGGCCTATTCTGTGGAAGTGGCAAGTTCGTTAATTCAACATAAAATCTAGGAGTGTCTTCCCTAGGATTTTTCCTGGTTTCCCAAAAAGGTGGCCCTCATGTGCAATTCTGATTGTGACTCTATTATTTCTTATCTAGGAAGCTATGAAATCATTTGGGTCATAAATCCATTTATCCTCTATTAAAAGGAAACCTAGAAAGGCTAGCTTTCTGAGCAATACAACTTTAGCATCTCTGGTTTCCAAAACCATGCCATTGGTCATCCATGGTAGATTATATATTTTTCTTTTCCTCTTCCCTAAGCCAAATTCATTGTCAATTATGGATACCTATCTGGTGACCTCTAGGAATTCTAGCCTAAGAGTCAAGATCTTAGGTAACAATATTGGTTCCCCACAAAAACCATGGGCTCTTATAATGATATGGTGGGATCCAAAATAGAAATCACAAAGAATTGGGCAACTAGCCAAAATATTTGAAACACTAGGGTATAATATATTCATAATTGGTTCGAGACTGAGCTAGAAAAAATAAGGGGTAACAAATAATTCCCAGAACTCATATGGGTCACTAGTCTTTCACAAAATATGTGTCCATGCAGACACAGGAATAGTCCTCTAGAGATCAAACTCTGGGTCATACATGTTAAGATACATATGTTGGGCAAAGAGTTTAGAGTTTTGAAATATCATGAGGTGGAAAAAATAGGAAGAATACCTTAACACTCCTTTTGATTTGAAATGGGCCAATTATTCTAGCATTGAGAAATCAATTTGTTCAAAAAAGTCAAGCTGATACTCTTGGGTTTTGTCAATGGTCTTCAGCCTGAAAAGGATAGACATTTGTTCTGCATACACTACCATATCATCTTTCATGCCAAAGATGAGAGCCATCATAGAAAATGCATCTTGGCTAGCCTGTGTGAATTGAGCTCTTGGTGTAGGGAGTGTGGGTACCATAGTGTCATCATCACCCATTTGTAACTCAGATCTCAAGAACCTTAATTGAGTGTTTATATTTGCCCACGTTCTTTGCATCTTAGCAATAGTGGGAAATGTAGTTGTACTATCATGATGTAGGGATAACATATCCCTAATATCTTGTGGTGTGATTTGCACCATGAATGGGCCTCGTTAAATGGTGCATGAAGGTGCATGGAGTAAGTTTCCACATAATTCAACCAGGTCGGGGCATGAATGCATAGTTAGGATAATGAACTGAGCCAGTTGTGAGATGTAGATCCTCATGGGTAATGTTTCAAATTTCCCTACTCTGACCCTTTATAGACACCTTTGATGTGCCCTTTCTCTAATATTTTTTCTACTGGCTCTCTGAAGAATTAGATCCATGATGCCATCTGCATAATCCTTTATTTTTGCTGAATCACTTGTTGGACCAGCTTCAGGAAACCTGGTCCTTGGATAGGTCTTCAATGGTTATGTGGGACCTGAAGCATATGATTTACTTATAAGAAACTTATCAAGGGATTCATACATCCTAGCTCCTTATTGTGAAGATTATGCCCCCTCCATCTCTATATCTTCTCTATGGTAACTTATATGAATTTTTGCAGAATAGAGACACTTTCACTGAAGCAAGTTTACTAAACACAAAAAATGTAAGTAGCAAGATATTTTTTGCATAGATGTAAGAATTTTTGAGAACTTGTAAACATTAAACCTTACTAAGAGGTATTTATTCACCTATCAGGTCTCAAAATGACATTAAACTTGGATAACCGCTAGCAGATCCTACTCAATCTTTATGGAACAGTGGGATAGATACATTATGTAAGTGGCAGTACAAGGTACCTTGGGGGTTTCTAAAGATTTGGGAGATGTTCAATGCATTGGATAATTTTTGAAAATTTTGAAAATATTGAGCTGTCAACTACGTGTTCAAAGAACACTTATTTAAAAGAGAAGCGGGAAAATAGAAAAATGGGAAAACAAAGTAGGGAAACAAAGCAATACAGAAAGGGGAAACTACCTAACTACATTAATGAAGCATCTTTATCTCCCTCCTAGATCAAAGGCAAAATTTCTAATGTATCCTTCATGACAAGCCAACTTATGTTGCCATACAAGTGGTTGAATTGGATATAGCTCTAATGACTGGCCCTCTATGTATGCCACATTAATTTTCCTACATTCAAGTGAGTCTAAGTCAAACATGCTTCCAACATATATAGACTCTTTTTGTTCTTGGAAGCTCATCAAATATCAGCTCTTGATATTGGCATATCTTACCAGGAAATCAATTATTGACTTAAATCCTTCTACTTCAAATTCTGGCTCTATCACATGACTATCTTGTTTCATGATTTCAAAATTACCAACCTCTTGAAAGGATAATTTTGAAAGAGTGCAATAATTTTGCCTATGTAACTAATTTTCAATGCTATCTTGTTCCTATGTAACCGGTTCATATTTGTCTTGAAAAATGGTATAACCTAACCCAATAATTTCAAATAAATCATTTAAATCATGGTCCAAGAAATGTCCATGTTCTTCCTCATCATTGTGAAAAGTAAGAAGAAAATCAAAAAGTATTTCTTCTTCATCAGAAGTCAAGCTATAGGCTTGTGATTTCTTACTAGGAATTTGGATTTCATAAGAGGTGTCTTTTGACTTTTCTTCCTCTAGAACATTTGGGATTATATGATCTTCATCAAGTATAACATAAGTGCCTAGACTAATAGAGTCATAATTTACATATGGGTCACTTTGCATCATAGCTAATAAATGATCATTTTCTTCTTCTTGATTATATCCAGTCCATTCACCTAGTTCCTTGACAAAAACCCTTTCTTCTTTATTAATCATAGCATGGGCTACCTCTACCTTTGTAGTTGGTTCATTGGTGATATGATCCTTATACAATGGCTCAAAAAATATCTTCATCTTTGACCCATATTTGGTTCTTAATATGAGATTAGACCAATCAAGGGACATATATCCTCCTATCTTGGCTGTAAAGTCTCTTGATAAACATAAGCCAAAAATAGGAGGTATATATATCACTACTACATCCTGATTTACAATTATATTAGGATAAACATATAATTGTAATTGGAGTTTTTTTATTCTCCCTATGCTTTGTACTACTTTGCCATCTAGCTGTATGACTCCTTTAGTGAGTGGTTCATATTTAATTTCTAAAGCATTAGCTATTTGCTTGGGCATTACTGTGGTTCAAGCCCCTGAATCAATCATTGCATTATGCAGTAGTTTATTTTGAACTATTAAAGTTAAATAGAAGGGATTTGGTTTGGATTTGCCTACCTCTACTTTATTATTTACTAGAGCTATTGTATATAGATGGACTATATCTTTGAGCTTTTCTTTTCTAGCAGTTCCTTCTTTGGTAACAATACCTTTGGGCACTGCTTGGCCTTGTAGAGATTCTTGTAGTAGTGTCTTCTATTCAGGAATAGCCAATATATCCCATATTGATACTTGTGCTGGAGTCTTCTGTAATTGATCCACCACATTTATTGGTCCCAAAGTCTGAGTTTTTTGAACATAAGGATATCTTATTTTTTCTTGAATTTGAGTAGGAGTCCCTTGATTTTACACCGACAGAGGCACCTCTTGTCTGACAATTGTGTTTCTTTGTCTTTGAAATGGAGGATTCTCCATGAGTTGACTATTTGCAATCTCAGGTTGTTCCACCATCCTTCTCTTTGATCTGGTGTAATAATCAGATTGCACCACTAGTTTTTTAGAGGTAGATGCTTCGTTCAAGAAAATTGATTCTTCATCTTCAACCCATGAGAACAAAGCATGTTTTATGTCTATTTATTCTTCTTTTTGCAAGGACATTCCTTGAATCTAAGCCATTAGGACTAAATTTTGCATACTACGAGACTGGTAGGATTGATTGTCACTGGAACTTACAAATTGACCATCCATTCTTCTTTGCTCTGCCACCTTTTGTTATAAATTACCCATTGGACAATCTCTAGGTTTATGAACATTATTGCAAGGGAAACACTAGGTATTGGTATTATCCACATAGTTATTTTGCCTTGGAACAATCTCCCTATTTGAATTGGGAGGAATAGTCTGTGAGGATGTGGGGACTGCAACCAATTGGTTTGTTGGCTGATGGTTAGTTTGTCTTGGAGGACCCTGATATTGGTTTGACTGAGATGAAAATCTATTTCCTTGATAGCCTTGATATGGAGGCCTAGGAAAAGTACTCTGCTATCTTTTTATATTGGTTAGTTCATTAGAAAATTCCCTCAGGATATTCTTGATATCATCCAACTCAGATGACTGAGTGGGGACAATTTCTTTTGCAAATGGTTAAGGATAGGTGTATATAGACACAAGTGGGCTTATAGATTTAGGGACTTCTTGAGGTAATGGCAAAGAAATTTTTGGGAACATGGGCATGGGAGGCCTTGGAGGTAACTTTCTAGCATCTATTAAATTGTTATCTACTTTGACCACATAATCATAATCCTCAGGCAAAGTGTGTCCTCCAAGTGACTAAATCATAATAGATATATCTAAATTCAAAGCCTTAATATAAAACACTATGGCCATACTTGGTAATGGTCTAGTTGTAACAGGGATTCTATCCCAAGTCTTTTGAAATCTGGAATTGAAGTCAGTCATGGCTTCTTGTGGTCCTCTTTAAATGTTAATTAATTATTGTAACAAAGAAGATTTATCACCCTTCTCTACAAATCTTTCAAATAAAAGACCTCTAAGCTGATTCCATGTAGATATGGTATTTGGGGTCAAAGACTGATACCATTCTAAAGCCTTCCCTTTAAAAGAAGCTACTAATAATCTTATGGCCACATTTTGCTGTGTGACAACATGTATAACACAGACATCTGATACATCATGTAGATGCTCTTTAGGTGTTTTAGAGTCTTACCCACTGAATTTAGGTAGAGATTTTAAGGCATTCACTGGGATAGGGTCCCAAGTGTTTGGTGGTATTGGAAGAATTAAGGGACTACCAGTGTTCTAGCTTGCATAATTTCTTGGGGGTATAGGGGCTCCCATATTAGCTCTAGGTATTGGTACAAATTGGTTGGATCTTCTTCTTGGACTTGTTACCAAAGGTGGAAAAAAATACCTGGATTTGTAGCAGATTGTGATCTAGTTACTGGTCCACAACTATGACTCCTCGTAGCTCTTTGGTTCATATGATCTTAAAAGAAAATTCAAGATTCATCCCACCAGGCGTGCCAAAAATTGTTGATGATTTAAAATTTTCCTTGATTCTAATCAACAATAATGAGAAGTTTCAAGATATGGGACTTGCATCTTGAAAGAACCTCTAGATTTTTGAGAAGCTAGTTCTTCTTTAAAATGAGTAAATACAGGGAAAAGGGATAGGAATTTAAATCAGAAACACAAATGTAAGAAAGGAAATCTAATCTATGGCAATGCACCTGAATGTAATTCAACCTTAATCCTGAGCATAGTGAGACTATATGTAGGATTCATTTACATTTAAGAGCAAATAAGTGCATGATCAATGTAAAAGATGGAAACAATAGAAACAGAGGCTCACAAAATATACTACTTTTGTTGTGATGCAGAGAATGTCAACAAAGGCATAGGGTTCAATCTTTGTATTTGAATTTTCTAGTCATATAAGAGGTGTAGAAACACATACAATTATATAAACCTTTCAACTCAAAAAAATGAGACAAAAGCAAATAACATTCCTAATCACAATTTTAGAAAGTCTATAGCCTAGACTACTTTTGCGAATGACAAAAATATCAACAAAGGCATAGGGTTCAATCTTCTTATTTGAATTTTTTAGTTATATAAGAGACACATAAACACGTACAGTTATATAAACCCTTCAACTCAAGAAAATGAGACAAGCAAATGATATTACTTAGTCATAGCTCTAAAAAGTCTAGACTCTTTACAATAATTCTCTCTCAAAAATTTTGTCTAATAATTCATCCTTTTGGTGATCTTTTCACCCTCATTTATAGCCTTGGATCCACTCTAGATTATCTACTTGTTCTCAATCTAATGGCCTAAATGATATCATCCCCAACTGAATGTGTCTAACAAAACATATCTTATAGATTATGAAACGCTTCATCTTCTAACAGTTCATTGACTGTAATAGATTACAAGACACTCCCTTCTCTTAAATTCTAGGTAACACTTAGCCAATTTCTCAAAAATATTCTTATTACTTCAAGAGACACCAGAGGATGACACTTGTCATGTTCTGTAGCATCCATCGAAGACATGCAGCACTTTTCGAGTAACTTATACTCTTTTATGTCTTTGCTTAGGATCATTCCACCTTTGACACTTGTAACCATCCGCTTCCTTGAAACTTCAATAGCTTGAAAGAAAATAAGACCCACATCATCCCTTACTTGAGTAAATTTAAAAGGAACATAGGGATAGGTGTCAATCTCCACTGCTTCATCAAAAGA
Organism: Torreya grandis; assembly: GCA_037957365.1. NCBI lineage: Eukaryota > Viridiplantae > Streptophyta > Pinopsida > Cupressales > Taxaceae > Torreya > Torreya grandis. The sequence goes on from JARHVA010005713.1 coordinate 637,284, forward strand.
TACATAGCAATCTCTACTTTACTAATCTATGGTTACGTTTTGGTCTCTACTTTTGTTAGCTAGCTTTTAGAAACCTAGAAAAGATGACACATGGAAATTTTTGGTTTACTCTATTTATAGCATAGAAACAAATGGGTGTCATTTCTCATTTACTCGAATAGTGACACCTGGTGGCTTCCACTTATTTCAGACACAAAACTTGAGACCCACCACGTTCTTTATTATATTAGTGAAGCAAAGATGAAGCTAATTTAGATCATGACACGTGGTGACTTCTGCTCTCTTTCACTGGGTACATGGCATCTTCTATTTCTTTTAGAAAAAAAACATTGAGACCTTTCACTACTACCACCTGGTGCTTTCCACCTGATCTTGATACTTAGCCTTTTGAAACCTTCTGCTACAAAGAGATAAAATGTGGGTGCCAATATGTAATTGAGGACATTGAAACTTGGCACATTCCACTGAGTCATTGTGAGGTACGTGGCACATTCCAACCAACTCATAGAAAATATAAAAGGTGCCTCAGATGAATACACTTGGTGTTTCCGCTTGAGAAAGGATGCCTCAGAGGATGACACTTGTTAGCTTCTGCTTTACCCTGACACTTAGACAAAAATGAATCAAAAGGAAAATAGAGCCCGTGATCTATTTCAAATCTTCACCATCTTAGACCAAGAATGCGAGGACAAAATTTGGCAATGTGCAGAGAAAAAAGATAAGATGAAATGTAGAGTAATTTATAACTCTATAGCTCCTAAGTCAAATAATAAATTATGTATATTCTTTCCAAACATTTATATAGTTATTAAAAATAGTGGTACTTCAAGTTTATCTATATATATAATGACATTGGCATGGTTTACCTTGTACTAATTAAATTTCATTTTAGTCAAGGATTTAATTATTAACTCTATTTACCCAATAATCTAGGCTAACTCATGTAAACTAATATTAACCTTTATTTCTCCATATCTATTTTAACATTTTAGGACTTAAAAAGTGTAAATCCTATGTTGTCAAAGAACTAGGTATACTAAACTAGGGAAATAATATGTAATAAATATAGAAACTAATGTATTATATAATTGATTAACTTTGAACTTTCTAAAAATAGTAATAAATAGTTTAATTAAGAACTTAGCTAGAAAATAACTAAGATAGATGATATGAGTGCTAGAAACTAAGATGGAAGCTAACCTAAGTGTTTTAAACTAGATCCCAATGTTAGAAATCCTTGTGGATGAAAGTCACATAATTATACAATAACATCATTATTTTAAAGGTGGTGGTAGTGTCCTAATATTGGTATTAGTGTCCTTTATGTAGGACTATCTTGAGATTCTTCATGAACCTATGTTTGTATATTTGAGGTTTGATCCTATGTTCATTAGTCTTGAAACACTATATTTTAATTTTTATGAATGAAATTGTAAGTAAATCCCAATCCTCTATGATATAGGGTATTCAGTTGATATAAACATAAAGTGTGTTTATTAGTAGGGTAGGCTAGACATCCTCAACACCCTGATGTGATGAGAGTTGCCTACATACTAATACTATGAGGAGGGACCAAACCTTATGTAGTTATCCTCACCTATGTCTTGGTACAAGTTCAATTTAAGTTAGTATGATAGTGGCCATGAGTTCCTTGAATATGCTTGGGACTAGAAATCTAGGTAATCTAAGCATAGGGCTATTTTAGATGTTAGTATGTAGAAGTAGAGTAGAATAAGGATTGATAACCTTAGTTGTGTATAACTTGTTTTGATTTGGAATGTGTATTTTACATCTTATTTTCATCTATTGTTTATAGGGATAAAAATCATGTATTTATATTATTTAGATTCTTGTACGGGTGATAAAAGAGGTCTAGGCTGAAACTAGGAGTTTCTAGTTTTAAAATAATATCCATTTGGGAAAAAGAGAGGAAAAATAAATTAGTACCATTTTTGGAAACTATTTTCATGTTTAGGACTTCTTTAGGGATGACTATATATTCTTATGACCCACACAAAGTTTTGATAAATGTGACAATAGGCTCTATGATAGGTCTAGAAATAAGCTAGGGATAAGTAGTCTCAATTAGCACTCTTAGTATTTAAATACCACTTTTAGGTGAAGACATTTTCCCCCCATTTATCATATAAATGCAGCAAAGTAAAATGACTAATATAAAGGAAAAATAATCATGCGTATACTTACCTAAGTGATGAAACCTATGAAGTTGGGTCTGAGTATGTGAAGCATTCTCTAATGTGTGTCCTACAAGTGAAATGTGCATAAATCAATCCTTACTTAAGAGATATATAAAAAAAATACTAAACTAAGTAAATAAGTAAATCTATGTAAAAAGGTGTAAATAGATAGGAGAGAGACTAAAGGAACAAATACACCTCACTAGGTACATGAACCAATGCATAAACTTGGTGACAACCTATGTGTGTGAATGTATATAGTGATTAATTAGTAAATGACTTAGACTAAATTGATTTATTTATCAATCCTCATGTGTGGGTGGATCTATAACTCAATTAGGTTTTCACACCATCATTTCCCACCCCTTCTTGGTGGATCGTGACCTTGAATAGCTTGGAGTAGATTGATGGTGTGTGTAACCCTCTCATGTAGGTGGACCAAAAACTCAAGTAGGCTATAAATATAATATGTATTGAATTCATATGAAACAAAAAATATAAAAATTAATTATAAATATATAAATGAGTATGTCTAATTGGGTATGTCATCTCTATAGTCACTTAGGTACATTATGCAACTTTGAGCCACTCAAGAATGCCAACCACTATAAATGGATTAAGGAATGAAACTAGTGAAATGTGGAATATTATGTCAAGTATTTATAGTGTAGATAATAACATGGAATGTTCCATTCCATCTGATCAACAAATGTTTAAGTGATCATACAAAAATAATGTGTCTTATACATGTGCCCAAATATGATATCCAAGCATATAGATTCTGGACTAAGTTGTAATAAACTATATTTAGGTATCTAAACTAAATATGGAAATGTTTATACCATGCATGATGCCATTAATATGATCAAATTAATATGAATTTGAGATGAAATAATATGAATCTAAGCAAAATTGAGTATAACTGATAATATTGTAACTAAAACTATACAAACATATATTGTACCTACTATACATTTCTAGCCAATCTAGTTTTTTCAAACATTGAGGATATTAGATAGAAACACCATGTCTTGGACATTAGTTCCATTATTTTAAATGTGGTGCTAGTGTCCCAATTTAGGTGTTAGTGTCATTTGGTTTAATTCTTATGCAGTTATGCTCGTCTCTGGGTCCCTATTTTCCTAATGTGCTTATTTGAGTTTGAATTTCTATAATTTGAGCCTATGTGTATAAAATTTACTATGAGTGTAATATAGGAGCCTAATCTTAGTAAAAAAAACCCATGTGAATTCCCCCTCTTTTGAGTGGATTTGTTGAACCTATGCAATTATTTTCTTAAAAAAAAAGATCTATAAAATGTGTGTTAGTTGAAGTATTTATGATAATTAAATAATAATCCACAACATACATAACATCAAAATTTAGGATAATCTAAGGATAAATTTGTATTTTGATATGTATTTCATGTATAAAATTCACAAGTTTGTCAATATAGATATAAAAGTGTATGTAACAATAAATGTAAGTGAAAACTAAGTAGTTACTTAGCTAGATGGGGCATGATGTCCATTATGAATCCCAAGTGGTAAGGGTAGATGCATGAGGTCCCTCATAACATCTAAAAATTGTGTGTGTAAAAATCAAAGACAATTTGCATCTTCATGATGAATACAATAAAATAAATGCAAAACACATGAGGATAAAGTAGGATAAGGAACCATACTATAAGGGACATGGGCACATATCACTAAATCTTAGAAAATAAAAGATAAAAAGACATCTAGAAATGTCCACATACACAAGTATTTACCAAGTTATATTAGATCCACATAGAATTACATGTTAAAATATATGCATACACAATCAATAGGGCACACACATGGACATGGGAACATCTAAAATCATACATACTATGAAAGAAGTGGCATAGAGCCAGAGAGCAATGGCATATTCAAATTACATTGAATATAAGAAGCATAGAGATACAATAAATTCTAAACTAGGTAATTGAGAAATGAAAGTATGCATTAATATGTAATACAAATTTATTTAAAAGCTAATATGTACATATCCTAAGTCTAAAGAAATAATATTATAGACACTATAATTTCTTACCCTATGGATGATTAATTGGGTGTTGTAGGTCAATATTTTTATTTAATTTCCTAAATAATCCCTATCCTAAGTTTTATTATATTTATTGTTTATTAGTTCATTAAATAACTTTTACTATTACCTTTATACCCCCCTCCATAACCTCCTAAATCCATTTATAACCCAAGGAATTTACCCCTAACCACTTTACCCTTATATGGAGACATTACCAACAACTACACCTGTATCAAAACCATTTTTACACATGAATGAAATAAAGGCACGAAATTAGGTGAATTAGTGTTTATTTGTTTGTGATCGATGTTGATTCTCATGATCAATGTCAATCCATAAATACCTAGCCAACCTTTACATTCTAGACCCAACAACTCAAAGCATCAAATTGATACAAGATTGATTAGATAATTAATGACATCTTTATTGACACTCTATTGAAATTTCACTATATTCAATCCATGTCCTATGTCAATATGGAGAAACTACCTATGTTTATGGAGAAGTTCCATTCTACTAGAAAATAGATTGAAGGTAAGTCATCATGTTTTATTTATATCAGTATTTATATTATTATATGTTTAAATAATCCTTAGAATATCATTTTCATCCATTTTAATCTATTTATTAGTCCCTATTAGCCAATATATCTCATCTATTCTCTATTTTTATTAAAATTAGTCACATAAATAATTGATGTTGATTCATTCTAAATTAGCACTGATTCTACAAATCAACATTGATTCTATAGATTGGCATAAATCCTATCAATATTAGCATCAATATATTGTGTTTAATTTTTAGACCTGAGACATTAATCCTAGATCCCTATCTATAATCCTTCACTGAATTACTATTATTCAAATATGGCCTTTCTTTATAAATGACTCTACTAGGATTAGTACACAATGCAATCAATATCATTGATCTCCCCATAGTTTCCCAACCTTTGTTTGATGATCAAATTGACACATATTTCAAGCTATATCTTTGTGAAATCATTTATTTTACCTCTCTTGAAGCCACTGAAGACTAACTAACTTTTATATAGGATGATATAAATTTTTCCTCAGCTTATTGGGAGGAATATTTCATTTATATTGATAAATTATTTGAGGACTGAATCTTAATTAGAATTGTAATCATACCTTTTATTTATTATAATTTCATATTTTTATCTACTTAATTAAATAAAAGGTGGAATGACATCACTCTAAATAAGTGTACCACTTCCTGAAACTCATCTTATATCAGGCAGTCCACCCATATCTTTTATTAATCTATTTTTTTCAAGTGTTTACATGTGTGCAGATTATTCTTCCTAGCCAAAAATAATATCCCATTGTTGTTGGATTAAAAGTGGTGCAGAACATATTCTATTCCATAGGTATTCACCATAAACCTTATTTCCATTTGAGTTTTTAGTAAGTAATATTTGATTAAATAAAAATGAAAAACTACCTAAACATTCTAGCATGCTTGATGGGACCCCTAAGGTATCAATTTTCTTATAAAAAATCCATTCTAAATTTATCTATATTTATCTCCCTTTATTTTTTTATATATTCATTCAACCAAAATCAAAAATTACTTTTTACCTTTATAAAATTTAAAAAGAATTTGCATCTATTTTTCCTGCTTAGTTGATTCACATAGAATAATCTACGTAGTGAATTTATCATAGTTATTACTTATATCACACATATACCAAACCATGTACATAAAAAACTCATCAAAACATGGACATAAGGGAACTGACTAAGATTTCATCACCTAGTGGTAACCTTCTTCCCAATAATCCCATTTGGACTTCACCACCAAGGGGAGAACCAACTAAGTACTTTGGCTGAGTATATACCTTGGTATTTCAATATATTCTACCTAAGTACCTAAAACCCTTATGTTATAGTTTGTGAAGTGAGAGGCTAGGCCCCAATACCATGCCAAGTATTGATCCTAGTAAAAAAATCTCTATGAGCCTAAAATAATATAAGACCATTCATAGATTAAAACTTCATAGGACCCTCCGTAACCTTTTATTTTATTTTATCACACTTTAAATTTAAAAAGTAAAAACTTATTAGGTTTGTATTTATCATGTGTATCTTTTCATCTTCACTAAATATGAGATAAGCAAAAAGGATCTTTTGCATCCTTTTTGTTTTTTTCTTGTTTATTTATTTTATCACTACATGGTTCTGACATAATAGAAGTCAAAAAAGTAAACTGAACCCCCAACCTCATCTTCATCCATGGATAATTATCCTATCCCTCCTCTTTCCCCTGAGTCCATGGGGGAAGGAATTCCTTAGTATTATACCCAAGGTGATCCTAAATTTACCACTATATTAAATATCAGCCCCATCACACTTAACTATTATCTCAACTCCCATTCCATATGCATCCCTCTTTCTCCCCATACACAACTATCTAGGAACCCATATGGAATGATTTTAGAGGAAGGTGAAGGGTTTATCACTGGTATGGTGTATTCCCATGATAATCCTCCTCTAATTAGTTTTGACACCAATAATACATAACCCTTAGGAAATCTACCTTTGGTGATGTCTAGTGCTCCATCCCCAACGATCACACAAACTTACAATGTTACCACACCTCAAGCTATAACTATTCAACCTATTACAACATTACTTCATAGCCTAGTCATCTCAGTCCTAGTAACCCTTCCAACAATTCAAATTAGTGTAACCTTATGTACCCAAATGTAACCATTATAATATGCCCTTATTTAAACTACCTCAATAATATGTCCCTTTGACTACCCAATACATAGAACCTATACAAGTTATTGGGTCTACTTAAATCCCCAAACAAGCCCCATAGTATGTGGTGGCCTCTCAACCAATCATGATCACATTGATTGGTTATCCCTTATCCCAAGATTATTCCACTTATCTTCCTACATATATACTCCTAAAATAAAACATTTTGGGATGAATCCTTCAATACAATAGTCAACTAGATCTCATGAGCATCATTATGAATATGATAACTAATTTAGAAGCCTCTGCCTCTAGGAAAAAGAACATGCTCACTTGAGAGAAAATTTGTAAGGATATTATTAACTTAGTAGTTCCTATTAGGCCTTATCATCCACAGTGGGAACTCCCTAAGCTTACAAAGTTTCAAAATAAGGAGGATATTTAATAGCACCTTTGAGAATTTATACACATTTTCTACCTTATAGCACAAGATGATGCACTTCTTCTTATAACCTCTCTTATGTCGTTAGCTAGACCTACCTTAGATTATGTACATCTCAATCACACAACATTACATCTTCTCATTTGAGAAACTAGCTCAAATATTCCTAGAACACTTTTCTATCAATATTACAAGATAAGACACTATCACTAACATTTAAGCCATCTGATAGTTTGATGATGAATCTATCACTAACTTTATGGATAGATGGATAAGCATCATCAATCAACCCACATTTTCCATTTCAAAACCCAAAATGGTTAAATTATTCATAAGATAATTTGCCAAACACAACTCATCCATGTTATGGGTATAATATTTTAAAACCTTTGATGAGGCCTAGAAGAAGGGAAAGTTAAATTATGGAATAAAAATTTTAAACTTGATCCCTCTAAATGGACTAATATCAATAACAATGAGATCAAAGGATCTATGAATGTTATCATTATAAAGATAGTACCACCATAAACTAAAGACCAATTTAAGCCCTACACCTCATAGACACAATCTAAAAATATTTTGGCATGCTCTCCCCCATGATAATTTACACCTTTAGGATAATCCCATGCATCTATTTTAGATAAACTCTTAAATTCATCTCTGATCAAGCTTCCTCTGGTAAGACCTCTCGATGGTTCTCATCCTAAACCTAGTTGGTCTAGGGAAAATGACTTCTATAACTTTCACCATGTAATAGGTCATAAGTTCAATAGATGTAATTATTTCAAGGGCCTAGTACAAAATCTTATAGATCAAGTGGAGTTATAACTAGATAATCATAATACACATGTAAATCAGTCTATAGATATATTTAGGTAGCCATTCCCTAATCATGTTTCCACATCAAATTTTGTTTAATCTAATTCAAGATCCACATCAAAAGATGAAACCCATGTAATTAACACCATCCATGAATAAATTATGCCTAAATAATTTGACAATATCTCCATCCCTGATCTCCTTATAAGAGATGTAAACACCTAAAATTGGCCATCGATAACCTCTAATTAGGGTTTTGGCCAATTTCCATCCAAAATGCCTAATTTGGCCTAAAAACCCTAAAACATGCTAAATGATGTGAAACTAACATATTAAAGTTCCAATTTTGGCCAGGGTATCCCTAAATGGGGAAATGCAATTTATGAGCCAACTAACTTTAATCAGTTCATTCTGAGTCAAAATGCCAATTTTTTACTCGAGTGTTCTATATTGCTCTTTACTATCAAATATTCTACATAGGACATGTGCCTTTGTTTTTTTTTTTGGTAACATCCTAAATGGGAATATAGATCTAATGCATCTAACATCACCTTCTAATTCCAATCCAATCAAATTTTGGACCAATAATAAGGCATTCTGATCAATTTGAGTAATTTGTGCACAAAGTGCTTAAACATGTTTAAGAGCTAATCAATCCAAATCAAGGCCTAGTCAATAATTCCATGGAGACTTGTTGAAAACTTATTTTTAGAAATTAATATGGAATATCTACATCATCAGGTGACCTCATTTCTTGGAAAGACATCCCTAGGCTATAAATGCCACAAATATTAGGATTCATGCCCTCCATGCCTCATCGAAGCCGTACATGATGCCCTCCATGCCTCTTAATTTCTCCTTCTTCCAATGTCATGATGAGGATAATTAAAAACTCAATTCCAAAAATTTAATTAATCCTCAACCACACATCTCAATCTTGAGATGGATGGTTCAGGTTGATTTTGATTAAATCCAAAAATCTAGAAATATGAAGCCTCAAAACATCATTTCTAAGATATTTTGGTGAAAAGTTATAATGCACAAATATCTCCAAAGAACCATTGCAACTAGTGTTACCATGCCAAATTTATTCGAAACCAAGACAAAGCTACAAGGTGCTAAGGAGAGATGGAGGTAGACAATATTCCATTGCCAAGGACTCCATGAGCATAAGCTGAGCAAGCCACTAATACAAAGGCATTTGGAGCATCCAAGGAAGGTGAAGAAACTCTTGTATTTGATTCCTTGATTTTTAGTTGTGCTTGTCATTTTATTTTGTTAACTAATATCTCCCTAGTGTCTAGGCCTAGAGATGTTATGTTATTAGTGTGTTTATTTCATTTTGTTTTCATTTTAGAACTAACACCATACTAACCATCCTCTCTTGAGTCAAATTCCTAGATCACATTATGTCACACCCAGTGGGACTAGACACATCTCACACTTGAAGGAGACCATTTTTCAATTCTAAAATATTTATTTGAGCCTTTGAAACTCTTTAAAATTTATTTTATAACTTTATTTTTCTATTTTTGGTTGCCACAATTTTTACACAGTAATTAACATTAATAGAAATAACGACATTGGTTACCTACTTAACCAATGTCAATCAACAAAACTAACATCAATTATATTTTAGTTAGCCATAGTAACTGATGTTGATGGTAATAACCAATGTCAGTCACTGTGTTTTCCTAAAAACATAAACCTAAGAGCTACTTTTCCAAAGTTTATTATTTCAAACTCAAAAGGGCTTCAAAGCTAAGGGACATGCTAACAATTTTATTACTGTACCAACCTTGATATTTGCTAAAACACGTTTAAATAGCCTTTTCATGCTAAAAATTCAATTAGTAACCTTGTTTTGGTATTTAAGAAAGAACTTAGATGATTTTATAAATGTTTTGAAAGTTTAAAACTAAGACCAAGTGGTCAAATGAACACCACCAAACTTTTCATTTGGGTATAAAATTGAACACACTTGTCAATTTTTTATTTTTAATAGTTGTTCAGTTATATTTTGTTTGGAAAAAAGAGGGATGTTGTGTGTGTGCTATTCCATTTGTTCCCTTTAGGGAAACCTTGGAATCAAAAGTGACATTCCTATTGAACATAGCCTAGTCCAAGGCTTAGAAAGAAAGTCATCTAAAGAACCCCTGAAAAACTCATCAAAGTTTGGGTAACCTTGAAAATGACCCTAAAGTCTTTCTATTTCATGTTTTATTTATTTTTTTGCATCTTGGCTTATGAGGGGGATGTCATTACCTCCCTTCAGTTCTTTAGGGAAGCTTTGACCCAGCATTTTATCTCCTAGCATTGAATTCACTTACTCCTTATGAGTTGCACATGGGACGTATCTACATTTGGACATCATACTAGACTAAGTGAATAACAAGATGTAGTGGATGTAAAAAGGACTAGACCTTTTTATAAATAGCCAATGCCATGATCACCTAATTTTCATGCTTTTCTTTTTAATTTTTTGGCATGAAAGTCATTGTGCAATTGATTCCCTTATAACAATCAAAACCTTGCTAGTTTTAGTCAACCCTATTTTACCATACCTTTATAGGATTTAGATGATTATAATTACTATATTTTGGTCATTTTTGATTGGTATGTTTTGAGAATAAAACTTATTTGTTTATTCATAAGCCATGTCAAAATAATGCATTTGAGTTGAGGAGGGTAGTTTTATGCTGCCCAAATCATGTCAAAACATTTTTGAGCCTTTTGAGTCTTTTCAAAACATAATATTGACCACATAATTCAAGCATGATTACACTGTTAGGCTATTCAATTTTTTTAAAGACTAGTTTACCTTGTGATAAAAACCATTTGTTTCAAACATGTCATGCATACCATTTAGACCTTTGTATTGTATCATCATGTTGTCCAATCTTGTCTAGTCTGTTTGGTCAAATCCTAGTTTTCAACATTGAGTTTTCAATTAGCCTTGTCAAGTTTGGATTCAAACATTAATTGATTTATATTTAGGCCTTAACTCATGGGGATAATATATATATATATATATATATATATATATATATATATATATATATATATATATATATCTTTCTCTTTTGGGTTGAATAAATTTATGTAATTGATTACCCAAAATTTAAAACTATTGGTGGTTTATTTATTCAGTACCTATCCTTATCATTATTTGTGCCTTTATTTGGGAGAACACAACCTTTATCCAAAATCCTTTTACCTTACGCCTTATGCCAATTGATCATGTTTATGTTTGACTCTATGTGCCAAGTTTATGTCAAAGTTATTTCCAAACTTGTTAGATTAAATCACATCACATCATGCTTATTTATTTGAGCCTAGCTTTTGACTCCACATTTGGACAAAAGACCTAGCAACTCAACTTTTCCCTTTCCTAGTTTAGACCTTGTTTGGAACACTTTGACCTAGACCTTTGACATGTTGATTGTTATTCAGACACTTGATCTTTTGTGTGTATGACATTTGACATTAGACTATTTTATGCCAATTTTTAGTACTAACCATTTTGGAGATACAGCCTCACTTTTAGATCACATTGGAGATATAACTCCACCTTTTGACCAAGTTAGACAAAGCTTGAACCATTTGTCCTTTGGACATAGTTTTTTAGAGTTTATAGAACTCTCAGCCTTTTTATTTCATATATTTCATCATTTACATAGATAATTCTCACTACACTTATGGTGGAGTCACTTACAATCTGACATATGATAGAATGGCCATACAAAATGACTTTTATGGATTTTTTCAAGACCCCAATGATGCTAATATGGTTTTTGAGATAGATTTATATCCACCTCATATTAATCATTTATGGGAAAAATTCCATGAAGAAAATTATGATCCAAATCGAGACCTTGATTGGTATGAAGAGGCTTGTGAGGAAGACTTTGAAGACCTAACTACATATAATGTTGTCTGGGATATGAATCTATACCCTCTTTTCAATAATTAGTATATGGAACATAGTCAAGAACTAACTTATGAACCAACTCACAACTTAGATGATATGGTTTATGAGGAAGACTTGGATGTTGTGGTTTATGTGAGTAATTAGGCTCCACCACATCATACCATTTCTACTCCAGGACCATAGTGCCAAACTATTTCTATACTAGGACCTCATCCTTTGGCTTGCATGAGCAATCAAGCTCCATAATGCCCCTTCATCATTTCAAGGCCTAGTCATTTAGCTTGTGTGGGTAATAAATCCCCACAATGCCCTATCATTACCATCTTAAGACTTTATCCTTTGGCTCATGCAATAAATAATGCTCCCTAAGACCCTACCATTATCAAACTACAAATCATTCCTCATTTAGTACCAATTCCAACCAAACCTCAATTGATCCAATCATTCGAAGACCAAGCTATGTTTAAAATTGGTATTTTCTAACTCATTGTAAACTAATGCCAAGAGAACCAACTAATTGAATATGTTTCTTTTTTAATCAACCATTTGTGATAAGTCAGCATATGATAAATTGCCTATTAATCATATACCAGTTATCAAGGAGTCTCACTCTGATGAGCCAGTCCTTGTTGAGTCACTTCTTAATGATTATAACCACCTTTGGGTAAGTCATTACCTTTACCATGTGCTTATTTGTCAAGAGCCTCCTATTGACAAGACATTATCTAAGGATTTGTCTCTTAACCTTTTTCCCATCCTAGAGGAGTCTCACTTTGACAAACTAGTCTTTATAGAGCCCATCATACCATTATAGGTTGTTACTTATCTAATACAAAATATTCAACAAGACATAATTATAATAGATTACCCATAAGATGAAGAATCAGAGTTAGAGTCAAGTTTTACTCTTAGACTAACATCAAATTTAGCATCAGAATCAGAATCTAAATCAACATCAATGTCAATATCAAACTTAGAAGAAGAATATATTTGTGGATATTATAACATTGGTTACACATGCCTTAAAAATCAATTTGAATACATTTGTGATAATTCTATAGTTTTTGAGGATGAATACTTCAGATTCAACACAAGTTATCCTAGTATCTTATATGAGGATTTTATAGCCTCTCCCCATTTCATTACCATTCCATAGGCCATTACCATCAAACAAAACAGCCATATCATTGACATTCCATCTCCCACACATGTTTATTGGGATCAAAAAAATCACACTTTTTTTAACTACATCCATGGTGACATAGTGGTTAAAGAAGAGAGAGGAGGCTAAGACAACATTTATGTAGTAGAAGGACACTCTCTTAGTGAAACATTTTTGAAGGTGCTAAGGGACAATCAAAATCATAACTCAACATCTTATAGTGAAACTTTTTTGGAAGTGCTAGAAGGCAATCAAAGTCAAAAGTCAAAATTCCTTATTAAAACCTTATCGAAGGTGCTACGAGAAAATCAAGAAAACTTCAATGGGGAAAACCTTATTGAGGAACCAATAGCTCAGCAAAAAATTTCTTCACTAATTGATGAAGACAAAAGCAATGATCAAATGAAAATAGCTTCCTATATATAGCCTAATCATATGGTAGCTACTCTCAAGATCAAACAACAAAAACATCAAGTGGTCCTAATGAGAAAACAAGTCCTCAACCCCACCACAACCAAAATTATGTCAAATCTGACATCATCAACATTACGTGTGACTAAACATCTCAATCTTCATTTGTTTCCTACCCATTCCACATTCCATTATCATCTACCATTCTATTTCACAATCAAACCCACCATCCATTATTTTTCCCTATTTACCATCCATGGCCATACTTTACTTTATAGAGGCTATAAATATACCTTGTCTTGACACTTGAAGGAATCAGAATCAACAACCAAGGAAGGTCATAAAAGCATTCTCAGTATCAAAATCTAGACACCACTTTTTATAGAGTAGTTATTTAGATGAGTTGTGGGCTAGAAATTAATATAATCAAGTATTTTTTTTGTATAATTTGTTGATTAAGACATGCATCTCACCATCAATAGAAACAATATAATTAAAAACCACACCTAAGATAAAAACATGTACCATACTATTTCACATTGCCATGCCATTGCCATTATTACATATCCATTTTCTATTGTTGAAGTACCCAACCATTCACCCCATCACTTGGGGTAAATCCTCTTAGCATTTTATCCAATTTATCAAAAACCATCATTATACTTAGCAAGACCATATCATCCTATCATTTCATTCATATCTAGACTAAAGCTTATTTTTTGTCATCCTACCCAATCCTATTTTGATCTTGGCTACATTAATTCTTCCTACACTTTTTGTGAGAGGATTTCGATCAAGTTTCAATAATGAATCTAATCTATGTTTACAATAACAATTTATGAAAGTAGTGTGATAGTTGATCTAGAAAGATATATTTCATCCTATCAAATTTGTTTATGTGACCCTGATTATAACCACCTATGGGAAAATCAGTGTTTCATCATTCTTGATACTAACTATAACCACCTATGAGAAAATTATTTTCATTAACCTATGCTATTGTATCCTTGTTATAATTACCTATGGGTAAACTAGGGGAAACACTTGTTTATCATGCATTTCCATATCACCTTGCCATTACTTTTTTCATTTGACTAGCCATTTTCTAGATTTGAGAACTTGTTGGGACCTAGTTGGTTTTTTTGCACCTTTTGTGTGGATAGAATTACTATGAATTGAGGTCATTTTTGGACTATGTGGGTCATGATAAATTCATGTTAAGGTCACCTCAATCCCCATTTCCATACGATCTCACCATTTTGTGAGCAACCTAATCTAAATTCTCTCGTCATTTTGTAAGCAGGTATCTTGTCATTCTTGGTCAAGTTAACATACCTCAAAATACTAAAAACATTCATAATATTTTAAAATCTAAAAATATTTGTCATGTCTAAGTCTATTCAGTTATCCTTGGTCTATCTTACTAGAGAATTTTCATTATTAGGATGTTTTCTTTTGCTTTTGTTTTAAGGCTTTCTATTTGTTTGTTTATTTTAGGTTGTTTGTTTGTTTATTCACTTATTTGTTTGTTTTCAGCACTGTTGCCTCGACCTAGTCTATATGTGTTCATTGGGTGATTACTCAAGCACATTATTATTGAGTCTATCCATAGTAATATGTCAAAATTTTGATCATAGTTTTTATCATTGGTTCACTATTTTCAAGTGTTTATTGGATTGGGAGTCAGTCCTTATGCATATTTTGGCCAAGTCTTCATGGTGTTCTATCATGAAGCTTACCATCACATGCTATAGCAAAAATCAGCTTCACAAAGGTCTATAATTAATGGAGCCATAAAATTTTCTCCTTGGCACCTTGGTAAATCCTTCCATCACACCATTTATCAATATAACTCATTTTACCAGTCTAATTATATCATTTTTAAATAGGATGAGCATCTTCTCATTGGTAGGTGCAACTATATCATTCAAACTGATCAATCATATTCTCCTATTCATCTCTTTCATCACTTTTCACCCACTCATCTTTAATTTATATTCTAGGTTATATCCTTGAGTTATGATTGCTAATCAACACTAACTGGGTCACAATCATCTTTAGCCAATCTAGATCCTCTTAATGATTATAACCGCCTATGGGCAAATCATTATTTTGACTTTTATTCCTAATTATAACTACCTTTGGGAAAATCATCATCATTTTTACATCAATTCATTCAAGAATTTTTTTATTGATTAATCTCAACCATGGGTTAATTACACCTTTATTCTTATTTCTTTTTAAGGGACCATCCATCAACAAATGTGATGACCACTCCCTCGAGTGGGTATCATCATAGGATTCCCAAAAACATTTGGATCTTTGTTATTTTTGGCATAGACGCCATCTCTCATTATTTTATAAGACATTACTTTGCCTATGGTTTACAACATCTTCCAAAATAGGGGCAAATTGTAGACACCTAAAACTAGTCACTAATAACCTCCGATCATGCTTTTGGTCAATTTTCATCCAAAATGTGCAATTTGGCCTAAAAGCACTAAAACATGTTAAATGATTTAAAACTGACATATTCAAGTGCCAATTTTGGCTAGGGTATCCCTAAATGGGGCAATGTAATTTATGGTTATACCTAGGTGCTCTATATTTCTCTTTCCTATCAAATCTTCTACCTAGGACATATGCCTTTGTTATTTTTTTTGGTAACATCCAAAATGGTAATATGGATCCAATTCATCTTACATCACCTTTTAATTCAAATCCATTTGAATTTTGGACCAATAGTAAGGCATTATGATAAATTTGAGTAATTTGTGCACAAAGTTCTTAAACATGCTTAAGAGATAACTAACCTAAATCAAGGCCTAATCAATAATTCCATGGAAAAATTTTGAAATATTAATTTTTAAAATTAATATGGAATATATGGATCATCAGGTGACCTCATTTCTTGGGAAGGCATCCCTAGGCCATAAATACCACAATTATCAAGATTCATGCCCTCCATGCCTCATCAAATACCTCCATGATGCCCTCCATCCCTATTAATTTACCCTTATTCCAATTTAATTATGAGTATAATTACAAACTTAATTCTAAAAATTAAATTAATCCTCAACCATAGATCTCAATTTTGAGATGGATGGTTTAGGTTGTTTTTGATCAAATTTGAAAATCTATAAATAGGAGGCCTCACAACATCATTTATAAGCTATTTTGGTTAAAATTATAATGCAAAAATATCTTCAATGATCAATTTCAACTAGTTTTACCATGCCAAATTGATTTTAAGCCAATCCAAAGCCACAAGGTGCCAAGGAGAGATGGAGGTAGCCAAGCTTTCATTGCCAAGGACTTCATGAGAACACGTTGAGTAAGTGACTACTACAAAGGCATCCAGAGGATATAAGGAAGATGAAGGAACTGTTGTATTTTATTCCTTGCTTTTTAGTTGTGCTTGTCATTTTATTTTGTTAACTAAGCTCTCCTTAGTGTCTAGGACTAGAGATGTTATGATATTAGTGTTTTTATTTCATTTAGTTTTCATTTTGGAACTAACACCATACTAACCATCCTATCTTGATTCAAATACCTAAAACACAAGAGACACTTTTGAACCATATAAAGTATGTGAAGACATC
This sequence comes from Torreya grandis, assembly GCA_037957365.1. Classification (NCBI taxonomy): domain Eukaryota; kingdom Viridiplantae; phylum Streptophyta; class Pinopsida; order Cupressales; family Taxaceae; genus Torreya; species Torreya grandis. The sequence continues at coordinate 654,642 of JARHVA010005713.1, forward strand.
CCAAAAACATCCTTTAAATTTCTAGATCTCATTATTTGGGATTCACTAGAGGAAACAATATCTGAATGCACTCAAGAATTGAAAGAAGAAAATATTGTTGAGGAAAATATTTTCTTAGATATTTTGTAAAATACATATATTATTCCTTATATAATTTTCATACTTCCATCTTTCATACCCATTCCTAGTATCCTATTAATTAATAAATGAACTATAAATGTTATCTCCAACTAGCTCAAAATTAGCTACTCCCATTGCTCATGAGATGCTAAATTCTGGAAAAATTAAGGGAAAAACCATTCAAAAAAAATTTATATCCCCAAGAAGAATATATTTGTAGCATACTCTTACTAGGATTTAACTCCTAAAGAGGACATCCCCATTAGCCTTGAGTATATTCAAAAAGGAAGGTTATAATTGACACCTATTTAGACAATAATGTTTATACTAGGACCCCATCCTTTAGCCAAACTAAAAGATACCATTATAGAATCCTCCCCTAAATCACATATGTCATCATAATTAGATATTCCCACTGTGGTCATGCTAATCCATAACCCATTAAACTCATATTATCTTCAATTTTTAGGTGTAAAGACTAATCCTAAACATAAAGCACCTATAGTAGGGATCATTTAGACAACTAGCTAGAAAGGATAAGGTTTGAGGTCATATACCTCTTCCCTACCAGTGCATCAGAGGATTGTAAATACTAGTCAAGATCCATTAAAGGGATATTATTTTAATATCATCAATCAACTTCTTTATACCTCCTTAATCACCCTACCACATAGAAATTTGTTAATTCTCATATTTAGAAACCATCATGGTATAGAGAAAATAAGATGTGTATACCATTGAATACTAGGTCATGACATAGAAAGTTCTAACACATTAAAGGTCATAGTCTAAAACCTATTAGAATAAGATCTCTTAATAGGATAATTAGATCATGACCATTCCTAAAGTTAAACTATTAGGTTTATATCCACTTCAAAAAGCAACACATTTCCACTAAGACTATTAAAATGAGATATAAAAGAGGATAAAACCTTTGATAGATCCTAATTCAATCTCTCCCTATAGTTGTGGATGATTCTTAGAGCACAATAAATCCCCCATTATTTTAGATAGATGTAGTTCACATAGCTACATGATCCCAAGCCCAGGGTCATAAAACCCACAATCATGAAAAAACTAAAGTGACTATTGCCAAAGCACGAAATCTTACTACAAATAGTCCAACAACACCTATTCCAAAAACTATAGTTTTTACTTTAGGAAAGGAAAAAAACAACAATGCTTCAGAACTCATATAGATCTCTATTTTAAATAAAATTCACCAACTTTTGGTCAATATGTTCCTCCATGAACTTATCCTTAATTCTCCACAACATCATGAAGCCATAATAGAAGCTTTATGGGCCATTGAGATATAATCCAATGAACCCAAAAATTTATCGACCTTCATTGCATTACTTAAGAAACCCTTATCCATAATATTTCATGAGTTGTAAATACTACCCTTACATCTTAGTGACTAAGATGTCACATTGTTTGTCACTATTTAGATTGATCAAATTCCAATCAAATTAGTCATGATTGATAATGGTGCTAGTATAAACATCATCTCCTCTCATACATTTAACCAACTCTAGCTACCTAAGATAGTTATAGCCTAATCCCCTACCATTTTTCAAGCCTTTTATGATACCATTTCCATTTCATTAATAATGTTAGTCCTTCATATTCTAGTAGGCACACATTTTCTCCCTAAATTGTTTTATGTAATTGAAGAGGAGTTTCAATACAACATTCTTCTAGGACATCCCTAGATGCACATTATGCATTGCATTCCCTCTAATTTACATCGATGCATTAAGTTCAAACATGAGGCTAATATCCACAACATCCCCACTTATCCCAATCCATTCAAATCTTGTAACCTTACCTTCCATAATGATGTCTTAATACCATTAAAAAATGCTACCCCATCCTTGTGTAATGAAGCATCCACTAGAATGACAATCCATACATCACAAATTAATACGGAATCCATTGATTCCACCTTTCATCAATTATAAATTGGAGAGTATCAATTATTGACACTCAATACTCCCCCTACTTTAAAGAAATATAGATGTCTGGCCAAATAGCAAGTGTATTGTCCAAATTTTGGGGAAATTATTCCCTTTGGTTTACCTTTCCTTTGCACCCATTTAATTTATGGGGGAATTGGATAGCCTTCTTTAGTCCTTTTTAACCAAATATATGCTAAACCTTTTAGCTAAAACTTTTCATTCCTTGATAAACCCCACTTCATAGAGACATACTTACAATGGTTTGCATAGAAGAGTTTGACATAATACAGTACAAACAAGACCCACATGAGGTTATGTTGGGATATTTTAGAAAACCCCATGAAAAACATGGCCTCATATTTTGTAAAAATCCTAAATCCACCCCATAGATTACCCTCATTCACATCCTTGAAGAAGATATACCATCCTCACCATCCAACACCCCTTCTTTGACTAATGATATCATATCCATTCCTATAAAAAAATTTAGTCAATACCATTACTATATAACCTCTCATCTATTTTGGCAATGGAGAGGTCCAAACCATTCCTCTATCCTACCTAGACATGATAGGGAATAATCTCCTTACCATCTTTATTCTTCAGTACTAGGATGATGAGTCTATCTTAACTCATTTGGGTGTAGAGAATTCCCATCTATGTAAATTCCTTCCATCAAAAACTTTAGTCTATTGAATGAGGCTACCATTGATGTTAACATAGGATCTAATGAAACTCCACAAATAGTTAATATTAGTAAATCCTTTGATTCCTAGGAGTATAAGGATTTCACTACATTTCTAACAAATCATAGTGAGGCATTCACTTGGTCCTATAATTATATTCCTAGTATCGATCTTGTAATCATCATCCATTATATCATCACATTCCCTAATGCTAAACCTATCAAGCAAAATCTCTAGAAGATGCCTCCTCACATTCTGATCTTGGTCAAGGAAGAGTTAAAACACCTCTTATCTATTAATTTTATCCATCATATATATTACCATCAATGGGTATGTAAAATCATCCATATCACCAATCCTAGAGGGGGACTTTACCTTTGTACTAACTTTCAATATCTTAACTTTGCTTGTTCAAATAATGATTTACCTCTCACTAATATTGATGAGTTAATAGACTTAACTACAAACCATGAAATTTTGTCACTTATATATGGTTTCTTTGGATATAATTATATCTTTATCACACGTAAAGACCAATATAATACATCATTCATTACTCCCTAGGGAAGTTCTGATATCAAGTTATGCCTTTCAGCCTAATGAATGAAGGATCCACCTATCAAAGAGACATGACATATATATTCCATGATACCATCCATAAAATTATAGAGGATTATGTTGATGACCTCTTTGATAAATCAAATTTATAAAAATACCACCTTTCCATCCTAATGTTATCTTCACTTAATCTAATTTTATGTCTATTTAAATTCTAAGAAATGGATTTTTGAAGTATTAATTGGTAAGCTTCTAAGATTTATTATCTCCATCCATGGGATATAAGTCAACCCTAAAAAAATCAAATCCACCTTACAAATACCACCCCCATCCAATCTTAATCAGCTCTATAGTTTACAAGGTAAATTATAATTTGTCCATTGTTTTATCTCCTCACTATTCAATCAATGTAAACCATTCCATCCTTCTTAGGAAGGATATACATATTAAATGGGATTCTATTTGTCAAGAATATTTTGAATATCTTAAAAGATACCTTCTCTCATAACTAGTTCTCATTCATCCAAAAGAGGGAAAACTATTCTTCTTGTATATTTATGCTACTTAGCATGCCTTTACATTCATGCTTACCGATTGTGATGAACATAAAAAAGATTAGGTAGTGTACTATATTAGTCACACGCTTATTGAATATGAGATGCATTATTCTCATATAGATAAGTTGTGTCTAGATCTAGTATTTGTAGCCACTAAGTTATGACATTATCTACTCAATCATATAACCTATGTTGTCATGGACATAGATCCCCTAATGTTTAAGCACTACAAGCCTTATCAAAATCAACACATGGAAAAATGTATTATGATTTTAGCATAATTTAATTTTGATTTTATCCATAAAAAATTTTGAGGTTAAATTATCTCTTGTTATTTTGCTGAGGTGCCTCTTGCTGATAATCAACTAGCTAATGATGAATTCCCAAATGAATCTATAGCCTCCATGTCTCAAATAGATCTACAATATACATTGACTTTATTATTTGATGGATACATATTCTAGTATGGTGGGGAATCTAAAATTTTTCTAATTCCTCTTGGGGGGATACCCATACCTCTATCCTTTAATCTTGATTTTGACTATACTAATAATATGGTAGGGTATGAAGATTTGATCATAGGTCTCTAAACTACCTTAGCTTTGGGTATTTTGACACTAAATATCTATAGTGATTCCCATATCATGGTTAATCAAATCAAGGGCATATATCAATGTAATAATGATACCCTTCAAAATTATAAAACATTGATTGATCATTTACTAGACTCCTTTGAGCATTATGCTATCCAATCTACTCATTAATCAATGAATAAGTTTGAGGATACTATGGCTTACTTGGCATCCTTAATCCCATGTTCATCTTAGGAGTCTAAATTGTTTTTCCTCATTCATAAGATGGATCAACCTTCCCTTACCAAATCTAACCTTTGTTCTATCCATAGTGTGGAGTAAAATCCATAGATCTTTGGTTCACATAGATATTTGATTACTATCCAAGGGGATTACTCCTCTAGATATATTTAAAAATGGTAAGTGAGATTTTCATCATCATGTCACAAATTTTATCATACTGGGGGGTGTTTTTTATAAGCATGGTTTTGATGGTATCCTTATTCAATTCCTCTAACATCATGAAGCTACCCTAGTTATCAAAAAAGCTCATGATGGGTCATGTGGTAGACATTTTAGCAATTTCACTATCACTAAGAAAATATTATGTCTATGATATTATTGTCCTACCTTAAATTAGGACTATTATGAATGCATTAATAAATTCATCAAGTGCTATAAACACAACAACCTATCCCATATCCCTATTCAAGCATTGTAGGTAGCTCAAGACTTTTGTCCTTTTTCCTAGTGGGTTCTTGATCTTATAGGTCAAATCAATTCTAAGTCTTCCTAACATTACAGGTTTATCATTATTTTTATTTATTATTTTACTAAGTGGGTGGAGGATATCCCCCTTATATATACCAAAGTAGATAATTTTTTTGAATTCATTAGTCAACATATATTTGTCGCATTAGCATCCCTCATAAGATCATCAAAGACAATGAAAAATATTTTAAGAATAAAAAGGTTCATGAGCTATATGATTATTTTATAATTATGCTAAAATTTTCCTTGCCTTACAATCCTAAAGCTAATGGATAGGTTGAGGCATATAATAAGACCTTTGACAAAATCCTAACCAAATTTGATAACAAAGTAGGCAAGAACTGACATCTTCATGTTCCCTTTGCCTTATGGGCTTATCAAACTAGTATTCAAACCCCTATAAGTGCTATTCCTTTATCTCTAGTTTATGGTACTAAATTTTTACTTCCTCTCTAAGTTTATATTCATCCCCTTTGTATATCCTTGAAAAATATCATTTCCAAAGATGACTTGCATTAGGAACACTTAGCCCAGCTCAAACTCTTGGATGAGCATTATTTGGTTTCCCTTGACCATTTACATGTATATCAATAATGAATTAAACATGCCTATAATAAACATATAAAATAATGTGAATTCAATATTGGTAACATGGTCTTAAAGGAAAATTAACATGTAACTAATATGGAAAAGATTGAAAGGAGAAAATTTGCTCCAAATTAGCTTAGACCATATATTATCACTCATAAGTATAGATTTGAGGCATATCTCTTGGCCTCTTTTTATGTAAAATTAGAATGAGAACCCCTTAATGCATTGTTTCTATGTCCTTTACACTATTAATAAATCATAATCACCTTGATCTCCCTAGTTTATTTTCTAGGTTTCATATCCCTATTATTTTTATACCAAATAATCATATATAGATACATGTGGTTATCTGGTAGCATTACCCATTCATAACCTTGAATATGAATATCTTAATTCTATTCATAGTGTTGATGGATAAAATTGTGCTTGATCTTAATCAATCAAAAATGGTAAGTTTCAAGTTGTGGGATGATGCGACTTGAAACAACCTCCAAGTTTTAAAGAAGCTGGTCTCTTCTATTTTATAGGTGTTGGGGAAAAGGGATAGGAGACTAAACAGAAACACAAAATGTAGGAATTGAAACCTAACTATGGTGATGCGCTTGAGTGTAATCCTAATCCTAACCTAAGAATAATGAGACTATTATATGATTCAATTACATTTAAGAGCAGACAAGTGCATGATCAATGTAAAAGATTGGAATAACAAAAATAGAGGCTCACAACAAGGGACTCTTTTGCTGAGATACAAGAACTGTCAACAAAGACATAGTGTTCAATCTTCTTAATAGAATCCTCCAATCACATAAGAGGCACAGAAGTCATGCACAGTTATGTAGAACTTCAGACTCTAAAAAATGAGACAAAAGAAAATAAAATTTCCAATCACAACACTAGAAAATCTACGGCATAGACTACTTTCCAAATGACACAGATAACATCAACAAGGGCATAGTGTTCCATCTTCTTATTGAATCTTCCAGTCATACAAAAGATAAAAAAACACACACAGTCATATAAACCTTTCAACTCAGGGAAATGAAACAAAAGCAAATGATATTATTGGTCAAACTCTAAAAGTCTAAAACTATGGAAATTCCCCCTTCTTTAGATTTTACCAACCTACTTATATAGCCTTGGATGTCTCCATGCATCACTTTCTTTCGCACGTAATTCCACTTCATCCTTCACTCATAGGGGACAAAACAAACAACACATTAAATGCTTTGGGGGCTCCAAAAATATAACCAAAGAAGTGCTCCATTTACTCGAATTAACTCCAGCTGATTTTCCCTCCATTTTTATTTTAGCAACAGATACATAAAACACTTTTTTATGTTTGAAATGGGAGAGGACACTTAGTCAATTTTCTAAAAATCCTTTTTTTATTTTGAAGGCATCAAAAAATGACACTTGGCACTTCCCACTAGATCCATCGAACACATGTGGCTCTCTTTTTTTCTTTGGCTGTGCTGTAGTTTTATTTGGGACTCATATCAAACTCTTATGGATGGTGACACTTGGTAGCTTCCGTAGACTTTTGAAGTAACCTCGAGGCCCACCACAATCTTTATTTATCAATGAAACTCAAAGATGGTCTCTCAAAAAATGGCACATGGCAAACTCCACTGCTTTTGGGAAGATACGTGGCATCTTCTACCTCTCCTATTAGGGGTACATGGTGGCATCCGCAGCCTTTTAGGGATGGAGTAGAAAGGGACTTAGACACTGACACTTGGTGGCATCCACTACTTTATGGCACTTAAGTAAAATAAAATTATTCCCTTCTGAATTGAACCAAAGTATTGAACCCAGGTGTTGGAGCAAAGTCTCTCAGGTGTTGATGCATGGCAACTTCCATTGCTTCTTAAAAAGGTAATTCAAGGCCTTTCACTACTACCACTTGGTTCCTTCCACTACATCTTATTCCTTAGCTCATTGAAAGTCTTTATCAAAAGGTAGAATGAAATGTGGGTGCCTTTATGAGACATGGATGATGGCACGTGGTGCATTCTGCTTAACTACCACTAGGTACATGGCACGATCCACGATTCTCTAGAATGTTACAAAAGGGATCTCAGAGGATGTCAGTTGGCCAGCTTCATGTGTTAGAAAGTGACACTTGGTAGCTTCTACTTGCATTCAAACCTTTAGGCAAAATGAGATGAAACAAACAAAAGAGGAGAATAAGGGGCCCATGCTTGGAGAGTGACACTTGGTAGCCTGCATTGCATCTTGACACTTAAACATAAAATTGAAGTTACATCCTACCCCTGCTCTACTACTATGACTAAGGTGTATGGGAACCAAAACTATAGTTCTCGACTAAAAATTTAAGTGCAATGTAGAGTAAAATTTTACTCTACAATTACTGGCAACCATTAGGACTTTTGAGCCTACTCAAAAAGAACACTCCACCCCTCGCTGGATCAAAATCATGAAATTTATAGCTTTAAAAGAGCCGTCTACATATGTTTAAAACATTTATTCAAAATTAAAATAGGAAAACAATGGAAAAATAGTGTGAGGAAGGGAAACTATTTAACTATAATACACGAGAGACCCAAGTCAATTGAAATGTTTCAAATAGATTCTATTTTTAGGAATCTCTTCAGGTTCTCCTTCCATCGACTCTAGCTGTAAAGAATTCTTCTACCTACACATGTGAATTCTATATGGACCAGTCCAAAGTGCTTCAAATTAGTGGCCCTTGCATCCCATTTCAAGACAATTGATCCCACTTCAAAATTAGGATTTGAAGTCCTTTTATCAAAATAATCCTTAACCATTCCCTAGTGCTTGATCAATGAATCATGGGCTATGTCCATCTTTTCTTGAACTTCCAGAAGCTTTGTGAGTCTGACCTACATGGGGCCATTTTCTTCAATCTCAATTTGTTTGATCAGCTGAAGAGTAGGGATTTCCAAGCTTAGGGGAATCATGGTAGACTTTCCATATACCAGTTCATATGGAGACATTTTGATCACCTTCTTGGGCATGATTCTATCAGCCCATAGTGCTAGATTAAGTACTTTATGCCACTCCTTGTGGTGATCAGCTCCTATCCTTTTGATGAGTCTTATCAAGTTCTTGTTGGTCGATTTTGCTAGACCATTACCTTGGGGGTAATAGTTAGATGAAGTTTTCAAATATATTCCATGTCTCAAGGCAAATTCAGATACTTTAGACCCAAAAAATGCTTTAGTGTTATCTAAAATGATGGTGTGAGGAACCCCAAAGTGGGTAGTGATATCCCCTAGAAAATTTAGGATCACATTTTTTATTGCTTCTTTAAGTGGGACTACCTCAGTCCATCTGGTGAAATATTCTGTGGCAGTTAATATCCATTTGTGACCCATGCTGGACACTAGATTTATCATTCTAATGAAGTCAAAACCCCACTGAGAAAAAGGTTCATCCATGACTCTAGGACTAAGAGACATGGCTGCATTCCTCCTCATCCCCACATAATACTGGGAGGATTGACATTTTCTAACTAGCTAATAACAATCTACAAATAAACTAGGCTAGAAATATCTTGCCTCACTTATCTTTATGGCTATGGTCTTTGCAAAAAAATGCCCCCTGATGTTCCATGATGCATTTCATGTAGTATCCTCTTAGCTTCAGCTTGTTCGACACATCTTAACAATTTTCCATCAAAATTTCTCTTGAAAAGGACTTATTTAATTAAAACAAAATGAACTCCCTGTATCTTATAATATCTCCTCTTGTTTTGAGGGAGTTCTCTCAGATAAATCCCATTTTTCATAAATTGAATCCTGCTTGTGACCCAGGATTCCTAGTCAACCTCTTGTAATTTTAGCACTGTCTCTAGTTCTCCTTCTGAATCTACTTCCTCAGGTACCATCTTTTCTAGATCTTGGGTTATATATTGGCACAGACCCCTGCCTCTGACTAGCTTGGTGGGTCTAACCTCCACATCATATTCAAGGATCTTAGTGATCTAATAGGCTCTTTTCTCAGTAAGCTCCCCCTCCATGATGTATTCCCTGACACTTGGGTGAGCCACAAGTATCAAAATTTTGTTCCCTGATATCAGATGCCTAAATTTCTTGAGGGCTTTTACCATGGTGTAGGCTTGTCTTTCCAAAAAATTGTACCTAGTCTCATAATCTCTGAGAGTTCTTGAGAAAAAGGCTATTGGGTGCTCCCCCTCTATCCTATCATTCTTTTGAGTTAGGACAACAACAACACTTGACTCCCCTCCATAGACATATATTATGAAGGGCATGGAAAAATCTAGGTTCTTGAGCACTAGGGCTACTAAGATAGCCTTATTGATTCCCTCAAAAGCTTGCCTTCCTTCTATAGTCCACTTGAATACTAGGTCCTTTTTTAGCAAGAGTGTCATTGGTCTAACCAAGCCTACAAAATCAGATATGAATTTATTGACAAAATTGATCTTTCCCAAAAAGGACTAGACTGCCTTTTTATTCGATGGGAGAGGTAGGTCCATTATAGTTGTGATCCTCTCAAGGTCTATAAAAACCCCTTCCTTAGATACTATGTGCCCCAACAATTTACCTTGAGGTATAGAAAAAATATACTTCTTGGGATTCAAAGATATCCCAAAATCTTGGCATTTCTTGAAGACAGACTCTAAATGATCAAAATGATCATCAACATTTTTTGAGAAAATAGTGAGGTCATCCAAATAGACTAGGATGACCTTGTTTATAAATTCACCAAAGGCTATATCCATAGCTCATTGAAAATTAGCTCCTACATTTGATAAGCTGAATGGCATCTTTGTGTAGGTAAATGTCCCCCATTTGGTGGTGAAAGCAGTTTTATACTAGTCTTCTTCGGCTAACTAAATCTAATTATACCTTGAGAAACCATCAAGTAAAGAAAACCTCTCTGATCTAGCCATAGTCTAGATAATTTTTTCCATGGAGGGCAAGGGATAGTGGTCTTTTAGAGACGCTCTATTTAGATCTCTAAAATCTACACATAGTCTTACATCTCCATTCTTTATCCTAACTGGGACTAGATTTGATACACAGGTTGAGTGTTTGATTGGAAATATTATTTTAGAGTCTAGAAGTTTATGCAACTCATCTACCATTAGAGGCTCTATCCTTGGATTTACTGATCTTTGTTTTTGTCTGATGGGTTTGGACCCTTCAGTTAACTCTATGGTGTGTTGGATAATGTCTCTGTTGTATCCATGAAGGTATTCATAGCTCCAAGCTATGACTCTATCATAATTTTGGCACAACTCGACCAATTTTTCCTTCTCTTCCTAAGTTACAAAATTTCTGACCTTTAGTCTTTTCCTATCACTCACCTCTACCTCAAAATAGTCTACTCTCTCTACTTGGAACCTTTTCTTTTCTAGGCTTACATCCTCTGGGTCAAACAAATTTTCTAAGGTGATCAATCCCTTAGGGAGCTTATTAGTCCTTAACTGAATAATCTGATCACCATATGCCTCCTCAACTTTAATTTACAACTAATCAAAAAAATCATCTGATTGCTATAAGAAAGACTACCTGGGCATCATTTTCAAACACTTGCCAATTTTGGTCATTGTCTAGGATGGTTAGCCTCACTATAACTTTTACTAACTCATTGTTAACCAATAGGCCAATTGCTAGGTTAAACTATGAGCCAATTTGAGCCATCCTATCAGCCTCAAAGTTTTGAATTCTAGGGATTATCTCAATATTGAAGGCTTCAAAATCTTCTATCAAATCCCAAATCCTATGCTTGTAGGATCTCATTCCCACATTCTTGGTTGTAGCCTTTTCCCATATTTGTTTCACTACTAGTTATGAATCTCCTTTTACTTTTAAGTTCTTAATTCCCTTTTTCTTGGCTAATAGGAGCCCATGTACTAAAGAATCATATTCTACATCATTATTGGTGTAAGTGAATTGGAATCGGATAGCCCTTAAAATCTTATCACCATTTGGAGCAGTAAGACAAATTCTTGCTCCAACACCATGTCTACTTCTAGCCCCATCAAAATTCAAAGTCTAGACCTCTAAATGTTGAATAGTAGGTGCCTCATTCCTTATAACATTTGGGATTTCATGATCCTCATCACAAATTACATGCGTACCTACACTAGTAGAGTCATAGTTCCCATACGGGTCACTATGCATCATAGCCAACAACTGCCTATTTTCTTCTTCTTGATCATGCTTAGTCCAGTCTCCTAGTTCTTTGACAAAATTTCTTTATTATTTATTCATCATGGCATGATCTACTTCTAATCTTGTTGTTGGTTTGTTAGTGATGTGGTCTTTGGATAGTGGTTCAGATAGAATTTTCATCTTTGAACCATATCTGGTTCTCAGGATGAGGTGGGACCAGTCAAGAGACATATATCCTCCTATTTTTGCTATAAAGTCTCTGGATAAACATAAACCAAAGATAGGAGGAATATCTATGAAAATTATATCTTGGCTGACAATTATGTTGGGACATGTGTATAACTACAAGGGGAGTTGTTTAATTCTCCCTATGGTTTTCACTATTTTGCCATCTAGCTGCATAACTCCTTTTGTAAGGGGTTCATAATTTATTTTCAAAGCATCAGCTATTTTCTTGGGCATCAACATCTTTGGGCACTGCCTGCTCTTGCAGAGCTTCTTGTAGTAATGTCTTTTGTTCAAGAATAGCCAAAATATCACGTATCGACACTTGTGTGAGAGTTTTCTTTAATTGGTCCACAATATTGATTGGTCCTAGAGAATGAGTTTTTTGGTAATAGGGATACCTCATTCTTTCTCCAGTCTAAATAGAGATCCCTTGATCTTGTACCGACTATGGCACTTCTTATCTAACAATAATGTTCCTTTGCCCTTGAGATGGAGGATTATTCTTGACCTGACCATTTGTAATCTTGGGCTGTTTGACCATCCTCCTCTTTGATCTAGTGTAATAATCAGATTGCACTATTGGCCTTTGGGAGGTAGATGATTCATTCAAGAAAATTTCTTCTTCATCCTCAACCCATGAGAATAAATCATGTTATGAGGCTATATCTTCCTCTTGCTACAAGGACATTCCTTCCATGTGAGCCATTAGCACTAAATTCTACATGTTGAGAGATTGGTAGGCTTGATTGCTATTGGTACTAGGAAACTGACCATCCATTCTTCTCTGCTCAGTCACTCTTTGTTGTATATTTCCTCTAGGACAATCTCTAGGGGTGTGAACATCGTTGCAAGGGAAACACCAAGCATTAGTATCATCCACATAATTATTTTGACTTGGAACCATCTCCCTATTTGAGTTGGGAGGAATGGTCTGTGAGGGTGTGGGAATAGCAACTAATTGATTTGTTGGTTGATTGTTGGTTTGCCTTGGAGGGCCTTGATACTAGTTTGGTTACGAAAAAAACCTATTCCCTTGATATCCTTGATAAGGGGGCTTAGGAAAAGTATTTTACTACCTCTTCATATTAATCATCTCATTAGAGAATGTCCTTAGCATACTCTTGATATCATCCATTTCAGATGACTGAGCAGGGACCGATTGATTAATAGATAATGAGGGGTAAGTATACATAGATACAGGTGGGCTTACAACCTTATGAACCTCTTGAGGTAAGGGCAAGGTAATTTTTGGGAATACAGGCATGGGAGGCCTTGGAGGTAGCTTTCCAGCATCAATTAAATGATTCTCAGCTCTGACAGTGAGGGCATAAGCCACTGGCAAAGTGTGTCCTCCCAATGACTGAATCATAATAAATATATCTAAATTCAAAGATTTGAGATAGAATACTATGGCCATACCAGGGGGTGGCTTTGCTGCAATAGGGATTATGTCCCAAGTTTTCTAGAATCTGGTGTTGAAGTCAGTCATGTCCTCTTGTGGCCCCCTTTGAATGGTGATCAAATGCTGTAATAAAGCAGACTTATCACTTTTCTCCATGAACCTTTCAAAGAACTGATCTCCAAGCTGATCCCATGTAGATATGGAATTTGGGGTCAAAGACTGATACCATTCTAGAGCCTACCCTTTAAATGAGGCTGCTAACAACCTTAGGGCCACATTTTGCTCTGTGACACCATGTATGGCATAGACATCTGATACATCTTGAAGGTGTTCCATGGGTGTTTTTGAGTCTTGCCCACTAAATTTGGGTAGAGCCTTTAGATAATTTATTGGAATAAGGTCCCAAACATCTGGTGGTGTTGGGAGAATGAAGGGGCTACCAGTGTTCTAGCTTATGTAATTTCTTGGCGGGATGTTGGCTCCCATGTTTGGTACTGGTAGAAAATGGTTAGCTCTTCTTCTTGGACTAACTATCAAAGGTGGCAAAAGAATACCTAGATTTGTATTAGACTATGATCTAGTGACTGGTCCACAACTCTAACTCCTCGTAGCTCTCTGGTTCATGTGGTCTTTGAAAGAAACTTCAAGACTGGTCTCACTTGGTGTGCCAAAAACTATTGATGGCTAAAATTGTGCTTGATCTTAATCAATCAACAATGGGAAGTTTCAAGTTGTGAGATGATGCAACTTGAAACAACCTCTAGGTTTTAAAGAAGCTAGTCTCTTCTATTTTATAGGTGTTGGGGAAAAGGGATAGGAGACTAAATAGAAACACAAAATGTGGGAATTGAAACCTAACTATGGCAATGTGCCTGAGTGTAATCCTAATCCTAACCTGAGCATAGTGAGACTATTATATGATTCAATTACATTTAAGAGCAAACAAGTGCATGACCAATGTAAATGATTGGAATAATAGAAACATAGGCTCATAATAAGGGACTCTTTTACTGAGATACAAGAATTATCAACAAAGGCATAGTGTTCAATCTTCTTAATATAATCTTCCAATCACATAAGAGGCATAGAAGTCACGCATAACTATTTAGAACTTTAGACTCTAGAAAAATGAGACAAAATAAAATAACATTTCCAATCACAACACTAGAAAATCTACAACATAGACTACTTTGGAAATGACATAGATAACATCAACGAGGGCATAGTGTTCCATCTTATTATTGAATCTTCTAGTCATACAGAAGATGTAGAAACACACATAGTCATATAAACCTTTCAACTTAGGGAAATGAAACAAAAGCAAATGATATTATTGGTCAAACTTTGAAAGTCTAAAACTATGGAAATTCCCCCTTCTTTAGATTTTGCCATCCTACTTGTATAGCCTCATATGTCTCCATGCATCACTTTCTTTCCCATGAAATTCCACTCCATCCTTCAATCATAGGGGATAAAATAGATGGTGCATTCAATGCTTTGGGGGCTCCAAAAATATACTCGAGGAACTGATCCATCTACTCAAATTAAACTCTAGCTGATTTTCCCTCAATTTTGCTTTCAGCAACAGATACATAGAACACTCTGTTATGTTTGAAATGGGAGAGGACACTTAGTCAATTTTCTAAAAATCCTTTTTTTATTTAGAAGGCATCAAAATATGACACTTGGTGCTTCCTTCTAGATCCATCGAAGACATGTGGCTCTCTCCTTTTCTTTAGCTGTGCTGTAGTTTTCTTTGGGACTCATATCAGACTCTTATGGATGGTGACACTTGGCAGCTTCCGCAGACTTTTGAAGTAACCCCAAGGCCCACCACAATCTCTATTTAGCAATGGAACTCAAAGATGGTCTCTTAGAAATTGGCACATGGAAAACTCCACTGCTTCTAGGAAGATACATGGCATGTTTTACCTCTCTTATTAGGGGTATGTGGCGGCATCCACAACCTTTTGGTGATGGAGTAGAAAGGGACTCGAAGAGTGACACTTGGTGACATCTACTACTTTATGGCACTTAAGCAAAATAAAATGATGCCTTTCTGTATTGAACTAAAGTATTAAACCTAGGCATTGGACCAAAGTCTCTCAGGTGTTGATGCATGGTGACTTCTGCTACTTCTTAAAAAGGTAATTCAAGGCCTTCTACTACTTCTAGTTGGTGCCTTCTGCTGCCTCCTACTCCTTAGCTCATTGAAATTCTTTGTCAAAAGGTAGAATGAAATGCAGGTGCCTTTATGAGATGTAAATGCTGGCACATGGTGCATTCTACTTAACTACCACTAGGTATGTGGCATGATCCACGGTTCTCTAGAAAGTTACAAATGGGACCTCAGAGGATGCCAGTTGGCTAGATTCATGTGTCAAAAAGTGACACTTGGCAGCTGCCACTCACATTCAAACCTTTAGGAAAAATGAGATGAAAGAAACAAAAGAGGAGAACAAGGGGCCCGTGCTTGGAGAGTGACACTTGGTGGCCTCCATTGTATCTTGACACTTAAATAGAAAATTGATGTCACGTCCTGCCCCTACTCTGCTGCTAAGACTAAGGTGTATGGGAACCAAAACTATAGTGCTCAACTAAAAATTTAAGTGCAACGTAGAGTAAAATTTTACTCTACACATATCATGCTCTAATCGGATAATCTTTGCCTATAATGGGAAGGAGTATCAAATCATTATTCCCTAAAATCCCTCCCTATCACTAATTCATGTTGAGAATAAGTGTTTTATCTTATGTATCAAATATTTAGGAAATTATCATAAGATACCTGAGGTCGATTGATAATAATATTGGGATAAAAAAATAAAAAATCAAAACATCTACAAAATATAGATAAAAATAAATAGACTGCTCCCTTGAAGGATAACTATGCAAATCCATAAAAATATATAAAATATCAAAAACATAGATTGTTCCCTTTTAGGACATCTATTTCAAAAAGCATATCTAAGAATATAGACCACTCCCTCAAAGGATGGATATCATGCACAAAAATATCCATAGAAAGCTTCTCGTATTGATCATATTTCTTTAATTTAGTACATTTCCCATATTTATCAATTTATGTGAATTGGCACAAAAAGATTCTAGTGGTGACCCTAATTTTTGGTATGCAAAATGTAAAAATCTTTTCCTTAAGAATCCACTTTTTACCAAATCCTAAATTAAATCATTATATCATAAACTTATTTGACCTAAAGTTCTTAGGATTATTATTAAAAATTGGTTAAGAATGCATATGCATTCCTTTTAAGCAATTTTATTGGGTCATGGTACAAGCCAATAACGAGCAATAAGCCCTTTGTCAATTAAATTAATTATAAAATTTTCCACTTATATTAACAAATATATTAATCCAACAATTTACAAATCTATAAACATGAAAGTAATAATTTATAAATTGAACCCATGGTAATCATAATCCATAAACATTCATCATAATACATAATGCAATCCAATGTCCATAATCATAATCCAAATCATATTTAAGACATTTTAAAGTTTTAAATCCATAAATGACACCACATAAAATCTATAATCCATAATTAAATATACATGCATAATCCATAATCCAATTTTTTAATCAATTCATTTAATCCATAATCACATAATCCAAGTCATATCCATATTAATCATAAATTTTTTAATAATTAATCCATCTATCAAAAACACATGCATCATAATTCAATAATTTTATCACATTTAAATCCATAATCAAATAATCCCATCACATCATAATTAAATCCATAATCACATGATATAAATCAAAGTTATAATTTCCATAATCCATAAAAATTTTAAATATAAATCCATCAAATATATTCAGCTATAATAAATTTCATCATCTGAATCCATAATCACATAATGTATAAAATGTAAACATCCACATACGAATAGTCAATAAATATCCATAAGACATAAACATAATCCATGAACATCCATAATCCATAATAAAATTCATAACAACATAATCCATAATCACATACATACATACATACATACATGCATACATACATACATACATACATACATACATACATACATATATATATATATATATATATATATATATATAATGATGAATGTACACCCAAATATCTATATACATGTATGTATGTGTATGTATATGTGTGTGTGTGTGTATACACACACACACATATATATATATATATATATATATATATATATATATATATATATATATATATATATATATATATATATATATATATATATATATGTATACACACTATATATATATATATATATATATATGTATACACACACACACACATATACATACACATACATACATGTATATAGATATTTGGGTGTACATTCATCATTATATATATATATATATATATATATATATATATATATATATATATATATATATATATATATATATAATGATGAATGTACACCCAAATATCTATATACATGTCTATGGCTCTCTAGCTAGTATAATGAATACAAATACATGCATGGTCTATTGTGTAAACTATAGACTACTCAAGTGAATACTTTGAAGGCCTCCACAGCCACTCCATATTTTCCCCTATCCCTATCTTTCCTCTAAGAGATTTTCCCCATTCTCATTTATCCTATGTGTGTGCAATTAGAGGACCTTCCATGTGTGGTTATATGGGAAACATAACATGGATTCTCTAGAAGATGATCCAAAAGGATTTGTTTATATAATATCATCTCTAATTCTATCTCCCAATACTACTTGAGGCTCAGAGTCCCTACCAATCTAGTGTTCAGCCTTGCTACCTCTCTAAAAATACGTACTGAGGACTCTATCTACCCCTCCCTCCTTTTAAGAGTGTCCCTCTTACCCCTGTATTGATCTTGTTCTTATACCACCATATCATGACCCAAATGTAAATAATAAAACACCACCTTAAATGTTCCCAATTGATTCTGCACTATGTCTTACTCTATCTAAACTATGGTTAGCACCCCCTATATTATAACTAGCTATCCCTATAAGATAATGCACTATGACCTTAGTGTATCCCTCTTTATGATGATCTCTGATACATATATCTCCTTTTCATCTCCCTCATCCTCTCAGACAATCTCTTCATATCACATCTCATCATCATTCTCCTCATCCTTAGCCTCCTCTTTTACCTACATCTCTTTATCCCCTCCTCCATAACATGGATGCACCACCCTATCCTGTTACATTGCCCACTACTCATCCCACCATGTTGTATATGTGAAACTACACTCTATATCCTCCATGTCATATCATGTTGGCACTTACTCCTCTATCAAGACATCTCTAGTAACTATTCCTAGTAGCTCCCACTCTATCTCATCCCACCTATATACATGCAAGGGTCAAGGAATATCCTATACTAATTTGAACAACTACCACACTCAGCTAAAATAAAGATAATCTAAGTACTCTATCCTCCTTCATATCACCCATCACTCCTTCCATGTCCTTGTAAGCTTAACCTCCACCCCAGGCCATGCAATAAATATCATATATGATCTCTATATAATATCTATACTCTCAATCCTTCTAGAATCCCTTTATAATAATCAAGGTCCTTAATAATACCATTTTTTAATCCTTGTGCTAGATCGACCTTACACTATAGGAAGGCCACATTATAATTTTTATCATACCACCATATCCATGGGGTAAAAATGGTCCAAAATATCCTAATGTAATCATAAGCCAAACATTGTTGGATGATAATCACATCCAATCCACAAAACCTCTAGGTCTATCAACCCTAAATCTCCCTATAAATCTATGTGAACAAAGTCGATGCTCATACAAAAATAGTGTGATTCTCTGGCATGTATTCCACCACACCAATTAGACATCATGAAAATTTGCCTCCCCCTAAGTCTAGGAGTGCATAGCAAGATATCACTAACCTGATCATTGTGATAACACCTCTCCCACTATGTCAGCTCTATATAGAGGCTCAAAATTGAAACCACCACCAACAAATTTGATAACATCTACATCATTTTTATATAGGAATGTCAAGGTTGCTCCTCAACCTTGCTTATCCATTGGTAATATTGTTATTCCCTACACTAGAATACATAAAATCCATTAGATATCCTCTTTTATGATGGTCATCTCCCTAGTCAATAGCCATATGTTCCTAGTAGTGACATCCCAATACTCTACCAAAGCAACCAACAATCTGATGTCTCAATGGATACATTTATAGTGATCCACCCCTCTCAAGCTTATATCCTCTATATGGGCATAGTTTTCATCATTTATCTACTCTCATAATCACTTAAGTAAGGTAAAAAATTGATCTCAAATCTATATTAAAACTTGTGCCTATCACCAATATCACCTATAAGCTTAAAATATCATAAAAAATCTAACTTACCCTAACCATACAATTGATTTTTATCCTTTCACACTTTTGTGTGAATTATCATTGATCCTTTATGGGTAAACATCATTCCTTATGGATTGGTGTCATTTAGGTGAAATGACATTGATTCCATATGAATTATTACCAATTCACTAAGGATTCAACACCGATTCTCTAACACCATCCTATCATAATCCTAGCCTAAAATTAGTTCCCAAAATCCTAAAAACTTACAAAAAACAATTAATAAATTAGTAGACCTACCTCATCCTTTGAACAACACCATCACCTTAATCTATTATCGCTAGCCTCCATCTCATTTCATATCACTCTCATCATTTTATCTCTCAAATGTCACTTGGGTTTTAAAAATATCAAATTAGCCCTTTCCACATTAGACTTGATTATATACCCAAATTTGGATCAATATCAATCTATTTTAGATTAACACCATTTGATTGGATAATTATCGATTCTTTTTAGATATGTGCTAATTGGCCCCTTTTTGTACTACTTGCACTTTTTCGTACATCCATCCCTACTTAACTTTATCCTAGTTCCTTTCCAAATCTACCCTATTATTTTAGATATACCATTTTATGTTTATGTATTTTGACCCCTTGATGGTCTTGTATCCTATTTAAGGTGTTTACTCTTTTGGGTGTCTCTCCCTAATGGGTCCCAAGAGTCCATTCTCTGCTAAGAATAATTATCTATAGGTAGCACACACACTATATAACACACCATATGCTTAGTTCAACCAACCCTATCACTTATTCTCATGTTTATGCTTCATTTAATCACACGTATTTTTAGTTATGTAATTTTATTATCAAACTTTATCAAGGGCATATCTACCTGTATTATCTTACATCATATCTATGTTAAACATACACCTCATGTTATGCATCCCAATTTATTAGAGCTCATATATTATTTACCTATCCCATCCATTATTCCATTTTTCAAACTTATTTCCTATTCCTTGTCCTATGATGGCTCCCAATTTGATGGGGGATACCTCCTCACATAATCTTGGGGTAGTGGACTTCTCATTATTTTTTTCTTGTGGCATGTATTCCATACCACTCCATAAAAAGGGATAAATGTAAACACTATAATTTATTACCCTATGGATAATTAATTAGGTATTGTCGGTCTATATTTTTATTTAATTTCACAAATAATACCTATCTCAAGGTTTAGTATATTTACCATTTAGTAGCTCACTAAATGGCCTTTACTATCACATTTCTACCCCCCATAACCTCCTAAATACATTTATAACCCAATGAATATACCCTTAAACACTTTACCCATATATGGAATAATTACCAATAAATCCACTCATATCAAATACATTTTTACACATAGTTAAAATAAAGGCACCAAATAGGGTGAGTCAATGTCAATTTGCCTACAATTAGTACCAATTCTCTAGATTGATGTCGATCCATAAATAGATAGATAGCATTTGTTTTTTGGACCCAAAAATTTAGAACCTCAAATTGATAAAATATATCTTAAATAATTAGTGATGTCATTAATTACACTCTACTATAATTTTACTACATTCAATGCATATCCTCTACTAAGCCTAAGGAACTACCTATGTTTATGGAGAAGCTTCATTCTTTTAAAAAATATATCAAAATTAAGTCATCATGTTTTATTTATATCATTTTATATGAATTTATCTATTTTTATATGCTTAAATAATCCTTAAAATATCATTTACATCCCTCTGTATATTTTTATCAATTTATGTTAGCCAATCTATCTCATAGATTCTCTATTTTTATTAAACTCAATCATAGAGATAATTGACACCAATTCATTTTGAATTAGCAACAATTATATAGATCAAAACCAATCCTATTAGGATTAACACCCATATATTGTGTTTAATTTTTAGACCCAAGACCTTAATCCTAGACCCTTGTCTATAATTTATTTACTATTATTTAAATATGGCCTTTGTTTGTAGATGACTCTATTGGGCTTAGTACACAACATAATCAGTATCATTAATCTCCCCATAGTTTCTAAACCCTTGTTTGTTGATTAGAGTGACATAGATTTCAATATAGCTCTCTATGAAATTATTTATTTTCCATTTTTTTTAGCCACCAAATAATAACTAGCTATCATATAAGATGATATAGATTTTGCTTTAGATTACTAGGAGGAATATTTTATTTACATTGATAGCTTGTTTGAGGACTTAATCTTAACTAGCATTGTTATCATATCTTTTATCCATTATAATTTCATATATTTTATATCTACTTAATTTCATAAAAAATTTGTTGATGCCCTCTAAGTAAGTGTACCACTTCTTATAAGTGATTTTGTATCATGCAGTCCACCCATCTCTTTTATTAATCTATTTTTTTTAAATGTTTCCATGTGTGCAGATTATTCTTCCTAGCCAAAAATAAGCTTTCATTATTATTTGATTCAAATTTTTATGAAACATATTATAATACACATGTATTCATCATAAATCCTATTTTCATTTGAGTTTTTAGTAAGTAATATATAATTAAAGAAAAATGAATAACTAAAATAAATAGATGACAAAAAATCTAAGTGTAGCATGATCAATATTAAGATATTAAAATGTTAAAGTTTTGATGTAGGGTATATAAATATAAAACAAAGGAATTAGACCTATGTATAAGGTTCCTCCAAGTGGGATAATGTGTCAATTGAAGACCCATGTATCAGTGTGTATGTCCCTAGTGGGTAGATAATAGCAAATTTAGATCAGTGTAGTGGACATGAGCCCTATAGAAATTTGTAAGAACAAAATAATATAAAGTGAAGCATGCATATATGATAAAACTAACTATATTAAAATATCTATAATATGTATTTTCTACAAAATATAATAATTGTAAACATAACAATGCATAAAATCAAAAAAAATGTTATTTCTCAATAATATTTGATGCATTTTTTTAGACATATTGTATTATATTTGTATTTTATTGATATAAGATATGTATAAACAAAATTAAAATAAAATATGTACAAGGATCAAGACTGAAGAAAAGTATGTTTAAGTCAATATTGGAAAATAAATAAGACATTTTATAATCAAAGTGTAATGTCTCTATACACCCAATAACACATCCATGGGATGTGGATAATAAAATGGTGGATCTAGTGGGAGGTTATCTAGTGTTAGATATTGGATCTCTCTAAACTCAAATAATTCATAATTATTATTATCATTATCATACCATTATATTTGTATCATTAGAGACTTATCCTTGTCATTATTCTAGATTCTCAACTTCTGAATAACATGTTACTCTACTATGTAAGATGCCTCCCATTTGGTCCTAGGGTAAATCACATTAGAACATAGAGTATCCATATGAAACCTATGATTATCATTTATTCCATCATGTAAAATGTGAATCATGTGTCCCTCATGATTGAATGTCAAACATCTCTATGACCATTTAATTATGGCATCCATTTCCTATAACCTTGCACTATCAAGGGTAATTTGTAGATGATGTCCCATACTCATGATAAAGAATAATGTGTTGGCCACCTTTGAGAAACATGCAACTGATAGTGTGATAAGTATAATTAAATTATGATAGTTCATGACATGATATAACTCATTTTATTAATAGTATATGTATTATAAAAATGACAGAGTAAAATTATTAGGACATAAATCCTCATCTATAGCCACGTGGTGTATTTATTTATGTAGAAAAAAATGGATAGTCAACAGATCATTTCATGACTATCTATGTTGATGAAAACTCTGTCTTAATTCCCATATCTTTAGAGGTGGAAGCTATGTGATCGGAATAGTACCTTGAGTCTTGAATCTATTTAAATTATGTTATAATGCTAATCATGTATTGGTATCATATCTTATAAGTATATGACAATTATAAAATGGTTTATTTTTCTAAAGTGACAATATACTAGTTAATATGTGATTAATAATGGTTAATACCATCAATCCTATATCATGTAATATCTATAGAATATAGTATCGTCTATCCTATGAACTCCATACCTAAATATGTATAACTAGGTATATATCTATAAACATAGCCTTATGTACTAAATAAAAAGAGGGATATCAAACTAACTGTAACTGAGTAGGGGAGCATGTAGCTCTAAGATTATGAACTAGTGGTGTTGTTAATATAGGAAGAGGTATAAGTGCCTTAGAATCATATTTGTACCCTCCTAAATTTGTTAGTGTGAAACTTAATCCACATAAATAACCATCAATGTCAATAAGTGTTGGATCATATTCTATGGTGGCCTAAGAATCTATATTAGAGCTATATACTTATTTTGAGTTAACAATAAATGGTAATTTGGTTATGATAATCTCATAATTTTCCTTGGGTGGCGATATTTATACTATAGGAGGCTATTCCTCCATCAAAAGTGAAGGTAACTATGATGAAATAAGATCTAGAGGAGGTGTAGGAATAGTGTTACTAGAGTCCCTAACCTCATATATATGCATCTGCTCAATTGGAATCTTGTGAGGTGAGGACTCTATGAGAACATGAGGTGTCCCATTTAAATATATACTCAGGGTAGTAGGCTAGGTGAGTATGCAATATTTGAATGGTTGATTATCAACTAGACAAGTGTATAAGTATTCATCATGTGAAAAATTGTTTTATCTTTGAAAATTTTAGGGTACAACCTTTATAGCATGTATCCAAGGTCTCTCGATTAATAAGTTATAGTGAAAATGATTAGGCATCACTTGAAAGTTTGTAGGTAAATTTTTTTTCCCTAACATAATGTCAAATTTAATTTAACCAAATGTCTATTTATGAATGTCATCAAAACCTTTGATATTCTTATATATCATTTCAATGGATGCTATATCAACACCCATAGTCTATATAAATGTCAGGTTGTATTTATTAAGACTTGAACCATTGTTAATTAAAACTCATTTAATAATGGTGGTATTAATTTTTTCTTGAAATAAAAGTGGTAAACTTTGAGAAAAACCTAAATTTGATGGAAAATCATCATTGGAAAAGGACATGCCATCATCAATGTCCTTGATAGTGTTCATGATAAATGAGAATTAAACTAGCTATGTGTCATGAGCCAAAGATGTATGCTTGAATGTTTGAAAAAAATATGTTTGAAAATAGTTTCCTTTTGAATTAATTCTAATATGGATATATTAGTGAGTGTATTTATTAACTTGTCCATAATATCAAATAATCTTGGTTAATCTCTAGGTCCTAGTGTAGTGGGGTAGGGATGAAGAGGGATGGTAGGATTATGTTGATTTTGTTTAGGATGAGGAGGCACACTTTTAATTATAGTAAAAACTTTACTTGAAATATCTACTATTTTCTAAGGGTGAGTAGTAGAGGTGGGATGGGAGTGAAGATAATCAACTAGTCTAGGTGGAGGCAGAAAAAAAATATTCCTATAAGCCCTCTATCATCTTTTATAACTAGAGGTAACTTCATGTTAGACATTTAACAATGATCCTCATAAGAATGAGACTCATGAGAGGGAGGATGAATGTGTAAAATAATTTTAGTTTTGACATGGTCCATGAGAGGAGTGATATACATGTACACTTATACACCAATGGATAGTAAAAAACATTATAAGCAAACCAAAATACTTTATACCATAATGTATAAATTGTAATCTATCATGATGATAGGCTAAAAATTAAAATATGAGTAGATTTTAGAAATAAGAAGGAAACTCCTAATGGTGCACTAAGTTTTTTTTTAAATGTGCTCAAAGTAATTTGGGTTCACCAATTATATTAACCTTTTAATACTTAAAAAGTGTAAATCCTATGTTTTTAAAGAGCTTAGTATACTAAATAATGGAAATAATATGAAATGAATATATCGACTAATTTATTATAGAATTTTCTAGCTTTGACCTTTATAAAAATAGTAATAAATAGTGAAAGTAAGAACATATATAGAAAACAACTAAGTTAACTGATCTAGGTAGTGAAAACTAATATGAAAGTTGGTTTGAGTCTTACAAACTAAATCCTAGTGTCATAATCCCTCCTAGATAGTATCACCATAATGGATAATAGCACCATTATTGGAAATATGGTGATAGTGTCCTCTATGAAGACTATCTTGATCTTATGGGTGCACCTATGTTTAGATATTTAATGTATGTTCCTATGTACATGAGTCCTAAACCCCATATTTTTCTTGTTAAGACTAATTTTTTGACCTAACCTAAATCTTCCATTTATCTAGGGCATTTATTTGATATGAGTTGAAAGTAGGTTTGTTATTAAGGTAGGTTGGACATCCTTAACACCCTATTGTGATGAGATTTACCTTCATACCAATACTCTGAGGAGGGATAAATCTCAATGTAGTTCTGCCCACATAAGTGTTGGTGAATGTGAAATTGAAGCTAGTATGATATTTTCCTTGAGTTCTTTGAATGTGTTTGAGACTATAAATATAGGTAATTTTAAAATAGTAAAGTTATAGATGGTAGTATGTAAAATTAGGGGAAAATAGGGATTGATAACCTTAATTATGTAAAACTTATTCTAAGTTTGAATGTGTAATTTGCATTTGATTTCCATTTAGTAGATATGGGGATAAAAGTCATGTATGTATACTATTATAATGCTTGTGTGGGTGATACAATAGGTAAAATCCAACCTAAAGATTTTATAGTTTTTAAAATATATACATTAAGGGAAAGGAGAGGAAAAAAACATTAGTGAGATTTTTGGGACACTAGTGTAATGTATCACTAGTGTCCTTATTATGGATGTAGTGTCTAACTGGTAGAACACTAGGCACAAAGGGACAAGATAAAGAAATGAGGATCTAGGACTATCTTAGGGATAATTTTGGATGTTTATGGCCTACACGAAGGATAAATAAGTGTGATAATAGGCTCTAGGATAGGTTTGGGGTTAAGATAAGGATATCTAGTCTCAAGTATCACTCTTATCACTCAAATACCACTTTTAGTTAATGATAATATCTTTGATAATATTATACACTCCTTTATTAGGTAATTTGGTAATCTATAATTTCTCATCTCTTTTGGGAGGTAGTGAATTATTGTTATCATTTAGATATAGAGGAGTTGTAAAATTATTATTTGGAGGTGTCGAAGTAGTGACAAAGATAACTACTATTCAAATTGTAACTATTTATTGATTGATAGTAATGCTAGAAATCTTGGATATCATTGATGTTGTCCTTTGGTTCATTATTTTATTATTTTAGTAATGAATAATCATAGGTCTCAAAGACATTGGTTATGATTGGATGCCATGAACCAGTAGAGGAAGATCATTTTTCCTAATTTGTAGAACCTTCTTACCTATTCATCTCCATTTACAAGACTAAGTATATGATAAGAGATACTCAAGTGATATATACTACTGAGATTTCAATATAGTAATCTATATAAGCTAGTAAATAATGTACATCAACATGATAACTAGAGTGTGTGGTGTAGGAATGACATAACCTAGATGGTGTATTCATGTATAAGGTTCCCTGAGAGGGTATGCATATCGATGTGTGTCTTGAATGTAGAAGTAGGATTCCACCCTTAATGGGTAAAGTGAAGCAACCAAGGATATATATGTCACTGCACATACTAAAAGAAGATCAAGTGAATCATGGTAATGTAGATAAATCAACAAACAATAGCATAAAATATTAAATGTAAGTTTAGCATGGTAGTATAAATGTAAAACATGGATGATGCATGTAATCAAAATGTTTTTGGTGTTGTTTAAATTATTTTCATATTTTTGTATTTTTAAATATTTGAATGTTTTTTGTATTTTTTGATATTTAATATTTTTTTTTTGTATTTTTAATATTTTAAACTATGTATAATCATACAATAGAAACTATGTACAAGTGAGCAAGAAAAGGATGATACTAACAAATCAATCTAATGGGAGACTCAGTATCATGGTGTCCTGTATCAAGGAGAAGAATAGTAAATGATCATGAAGCATGATGGAAATGTTGATAATATGGATATAAAATATATATATGTTATACATTCTCTAAAATCTTTGATGTAGAAACCAACTATGGGGTACCCATATAACTCTAAGAAGTGGATGTAACTATAGGGATCTTAGGGACCCATCTGGTATGAGGATAATCTCTCTAAACATGTGATCTATTAATATATTCATGACATCTCAATGATATTTATCTAGCTATGAACATTGTAGTTGGAAACTATCTAGAATCCTAAAGTTGTGGAGGTGTATAAACTTGTTGTGCTATCGATGGATGACTCAACTATGTCTGAATTAGTGGTGTATGAGCTTTTCACATTTTAGATGACTACATTCCCCACTTTATTCTATTTATGTATAAAAGTGAAATAATAAGATAAAGGAAAAATATAAAGCATACCTAAACTTACATAAAAGTGTGAAACTTATGATGTTGTGTGATGTTGGGTGTGCATAGAGAGAACACACTGTGAATTATGAAACTCCATAAGAAAACAAAGAGTAGATTAGTTGTTAATAGATACTCTATATCTAAAATAATAATGTATAAGGTTGGTTAAGAAGAAGAGGAAGAGAAAGGAATGAATACACCTTACTAGGTATGCAGACTATTACAAAACCTATTGTGATGCTAAGTGATGCTAAGTAATGTTGGATGATGTTGTACCAAGAGTGGTTGGTCCTTTGGCTCCATCTTCACCCACTCAATGAAGCTAGGTAAACAAAATGTGTTGATCAATGTTTATACTATGTGTCTAATCCATTTAAATAGGTAGCTTAAGAATACAAAGGCTAGCTAATCCTTTAGCTCTATCATTTCCCCATGAAGTGAATCCATGAACTAATATTGGTATGAAATATGTGTCATATGAGATGGATCCTAAATCCTATGGATGTAATGTAGTTTCATAATGTGGTTTCGGATATCCAAATGTATTATAGAAACTAGACCACTCTTGGGCACTCTAAAATATGGATATTAGGCTTGTATGAAAGCCATTCTAAACTAGTGTACTAGGCTAACATGAAAACAAAACCACTCAGGAATCTAAGAACTCAAGAATGTAGAAGTTAGTCTTTTATAAAATCCATTGCAAAATTATGCCAACCACCTGTAGATATAATAAGGCATGAAATTTCTAAGAATGCCTAGGTAAAGCTAAACTTAGAAAGAAAAATAAAACAAATGTGTCATGCACATTGCCTCCAATCACTGGTGATAGAACATGGATTCTAATCTAAAAGTTATATCAACTATCATGTCTAAAATTGGAAGTGAGATCCATCATGCCATGCATTATACCTCCTATATCTAGATTCTATGAGTAAAAGTGTACTAAAAATTACTGATTCTAAACTATTATAACTGTTCAAAACTATAGTTGAACCTAATTTTCTACCTGCTTCTAAAAAGTCTAGATTTCTACTATTTGGATAGGATCACAAAAAGTGAAAACTAGTGGTATTAATGCTATAGTCCAAGTTGGGAGTTATTGTCCTAGGCTAAATATGGTAACTATTTTGATATTCTCACTATTTACCTAGTCTATTTTGATGATTTTCATGTCTAATTGCTATTCTTAGTGTGTTGAATACTAATTTTTTGACCATTAGAAGCTTCTATCTCTATGAAAAAACCCTTATTTGTTTCCCCCTCTTCTAATGGTAGGAATGAAGACCCTACAATGACTACCCTTAGAAGAAAGAACACTAAAAATTTGTTATGCTACAAAAATACATGATATAACAATGATAATTGACAAGATATCTCAAAATAAAGCATGATTTATATTGAGAGATTTTTAGATCAACAAGGGCATGCGTAGATAGATAAAAAAAATGTAATAACATGTGCAATGTATTGAATTAAAAATAAAATTATAGTTAGTTATTAGTTCTTAGTTGTCATAGAGGGATGGAACATGATGTCCTATCATGGAATCCAAGATATAAAAATAAATGCATGATGTGGATCATAGAATTACAATCAATGAGAATAAAAGAAACAATCAAGCATACAAGGTAAAAATCAAGAAGCATATGAAAGTGGCCAAGGGGCCAATAAAGCAAGGGATATGGGCACATGTCACTCAAAATAAAAATCAAGTATACAAGGCATATTCAAATTCCACATACACATAAAATTGAAACAATCAAGGGTTTGACATGAGGTACTTAATCACATATAAGAGTATAGGCAAAGGACATTGGCAAATGTCCTAAGGCACATATAGGAGATAAAATAGGAATTGAGAAATGTAGTCACATCTAGCTATGGAAAGCAAAAAAGAGAAGCATGTAATACTAAAAATATAATGAAATCTAATTAATGAAAGTAATAAGTGAAATTATGAAAGACATATATTACAAGACTAAGTATATGATAAAAAAATACTCAAGTGTTATATACTAGTGAGATATCAATATAGTAATCTGTATAAGCTAGTAAATAACGTATATCAGCATGATAACTAGAGTGTGTGGTGTAGGAATGACATAACTTCGATGGTGTAGTCACGTATAAGATGATCCTATTTTTTATGTATATCGATGTGTGTCTTGAATGTAGAAGTAGGATGCCCCCTTAATGGGTAGAGTAAAGCAATCAAGGATCTGGTTGTCACTACACATACTCAAAAAAGATCAAGTGAATCATGGAATGTAGATAAATAAAAAAAATAGCGTAAAATAGAAAATATAAGTCTATCATTGTATTATAAATGTAAAGTGTGGATGATGCATACTATAGAAATATTTTTGTATTTTTAAATATTTTAATGTTTTTGGTATATTTTGATATTTTGTATTTTTTTCTAGTTTTTGATATTTTTGACTATGTAAAATTAAACAATAGAAACTATGTATAATTAAGGAAATGATGATACTAACTAATCAGTCTCATGTGAGACTCCCTATCATGGTGTCCTATATCAGGGAAAGGAATCATGCATGATCATGAAGCACGATGTAAATGCTAAGACAATGACTCTAAAATCTATATATGTCATAAATTCTCTAAAATATCTGATGTAGAAACCAAATGGGGGTACCCCTATAATTCTAAGAAGTGAATGCAACTATAGGGTTCTTAGGGACCCATATGGTACTAGGATAAGCTCTCTAAACATGTACTCTATGAGTAGATGCATAATATCTCAATGATACTACTCTAGGTGCAAATATAATAGTTGGAAACTATCTAGAATCTTAATGATATGGAGGTGTATGATCATATTATGCTAGTGATGGATGACTCAACTATGTCTAAATCAGAATTAGAGGAGGAAGTAAAACTAGTGGTAAAACTTGAATTGATGGTCGAATGAAATTGGTGACTATATTGTAGAGGATGGATCTAAAGTGGTGAGTGGTAGCTCATATGGAAATCCACCAACTATAATAGCCTAATTATCATGAATTAATTTCATGCATATGTGAACTATAGAAGCTACTTCTTAAATGTTTTCAATCCATTTTCAACCAACATATAAAAAACTCCTGCACTAAGACCTATAGTGAATGGTGTGGCCACGTTTGTTGGGATAACTTGTAGAGGAAGTACAATCTCACCTGATAAACTTTTTATGTGACCATTGAATCAACTAATAAATATATCTATTAGGGTAATATACTTCTATGAATATCCCAAATGTTGTAATAATGTCATAGTGCACATGTTCATGTTAGATCCATCATCTATGAGAACACTATGAATAAGAAGATTATGGATATAAACTCTAATAAAGAGTGCATGATAATCTAAATCATCCTTGATGATATCCTACTCTAATAAGGATATGGAAGGTCTAGCTAAAATCATATAATTATATATACCAATCATGCCACTCAAAGTTTGTGTCTTAACTGTAGGTACCTTATATGTATTTAGTGGTGGATGTGCATGATATGCATGGTGAACCCTTGATGTGTCCCCTGTCTCTTGTTTAGAATGTTGTGCAAAGGGATCTGAGAATATTTCCAAAGATTTATCATGTGTTTGATTTTCCTAAGGAGGCTCAATTGAATTGATAATGTTAATATGATTACCATCTATCAAATCATGTATCTTGTGTCTCAAACTGATGCATCTATTTTTTGTATGGCCTAGTGCCTTATGAAACTCAAAAAATGCATGTTGCTCATATCCCCATGTAAGAGGATTTGTTGGGTCAACTTTTCAAATAGGAGGGAGAGATATGATGTTACATTCCAATATTTACTATAAAAATCTAGCTAGATAAACTCATATATTGGTAAAAGTTTATCAAAGAGGTACTAATAAATTCACTTATTAAGGGAACTTATAAGTTGAATTAACTGTCAATTGATTTTGACTCTTGCTATCATTGACCTTTAATTTGTATGAGACTTTATTTTTAGTCTTGTTTTTTTTTTGAGATACTTGTATACTTGAGTTTTCCCATTAAAATTAGTTTGACCTCTCATTCCTTTAGTGTGTGACACAATTTAGTGAAGGAAGAGAATATTTTAAACATGATTGATTCATGCAAAGCTGGTAAAAGACTATGTTTGAAGAAATATTGTAAATCTTGATCAGCCATGGGGATAGTCATCTTAGCCAAAATAGTCTTATATCAAAGAATATAATCTTTGAGATTCTCATTTGACCTTTTATTATATTATGCAACTTGAGAATATGAAACCTTATCACCAATGTTAATGCTGAAATGAGTGAGGAACATGTCAGCTAAATGATTGAAACCATTGATCGAATGATTATATAGACTATATAACTTGTGTAAAGCATAATCCTTTAGGTTTCATGGAAATATCTTGGTAAGTAGCTAGTCATTGGGTATATATTCCAAGCATGTTACATGAAATGATCTCAAATGTGTCTCTAGATCACCCTTGCCATCATATAGAGTAAGATTGGGTTGAACAAAACCTTGTGGTAAGGATGTAGAAGCAATGTGGCATGCTAATGGTATAGGTAATAGAGAAAAAGAATCTAAATCTTGCATAGGTCTAGAATCACCTTGATCAAGATGTATCACCTTGGATTGAAGATATTTTATCTCTTTCACAAGGGTTGCCACATCAAGAGATAAATATGTACTAGATATAACTAGTGGCATAGAGGAAGGTTGGGTTGTTATAGGTGGTTCTTTAGACATAGTTTCCCCCATCGTGTCATTTATAGCTGGTTGCTCTATGGTTTGGAAATATTGACCATGGTTCAGTCTTTTATGTTCTTCTTGTAGTATTTTAATCATGTCATCTTGCATGTTAGGGTGTTTAGTTAAGAGTTATTAAAGTTAATTTTTATTAGTTTCATCAAAACTAGTATATTGGGCCATTGTTAAAGTAGGAAAATAATTTGAGATTTGATTGAAGTTTTTTCAATAATTTGTAATAGATAAAGTGATACAAAATGAAAGTATTAAAGACAAGAAATGTAAAGTCCTAAACATAGTTAATTAAAAATTGCATAAAAAGTATACAAAATACACAAACATGTAAGGCAATACATTAAGAAGCAATTTCAGGACATAGCATATGCAACTAGGGTTTTACAAATAATTATTTGAACAATATACTATTAAAATTTAAAATTAAAAGTGAATTTTTGAGTTATGTATGCAAGTAAAAAATCATAATTTTATTAGAAAATTTGTGATTTAGCAGGGCCTAGTTGATGTAACTAGGGTTTTTAAAAACTAATATTTTTGAGAATTACTATTGAATTTTGAATGTATTTTTTTATTTAAATATTCTAGTAAAAAATTAGAAAATTATGAAAAAAATATTGGGACCTAGTATGGGAAACTAGGGTTTAAAAGAAAATTATTTTAAAATTACTTTGAAATTTTAAAATTTAATTATAATTTACGATTTTATTATGTAGGTATAAAATCAAAAAAATAGGAAAAATCAGTAGGAAATTTACCCTAGGGTTTGTAGGGTTTTTATGCACAAACAAAGTAAGGTTCACTAAATGATTTAACAATTGTATTATTATTAATTTAATTAAAGGGTCTACATAGTAAAAATAGTAAATAAATATGTAATAATTAATCAATTTATTTGTATAAATTAGATTTCAATTCAGACTTTTATAAAAATAGTAATAAGGGGAAGAAAATAAAAATTAGTTAGAAACTGATTGATCTGACTGAGATAGAGGTTGGAATTAACTATAAAAGACTGGGACACTATCATAAACTAGGATCTAAAGTTAATTTCTTGATTGGACAAGAGAATTGGAGCTATATAGGACTGGCACTAACATTGTAGTCTAACTTTTCCATTATTGTCTTGATGATCTAAACTTTTTGGGTTTTGTTCGTTATGTTTGTGTGACCCTGTCTATAAGGTTTTGGTAGTTGGAAGTTTGTAGAGCTCCCTTTGGAGTATATTTTTTCTTCAAAACCTATCTTATATTTTAATTTGACTATTTTTTAGTTATAGGGGAAGGGTTAGTGTGTGTAAGATTCACTAGATGTGGATCCACATCCCTTGTGTGGGCATGTTGCCTACATACCAATACTTCAAAGAGGGATCGAGCCATATGGAGTTCTCCCACTTGATGTGTTTTGAGAAATTATATGTATAAAGATGATAAAATATAAATTAGATGTACTTGAGGTGGATAGGGACTAGTGTAAGGATTTGAATAAGCTTATAAGTGTGTTAACTGGATATATGTAGAGAATAGGGAAGATTTCTTGAGTAATATTGCTTGTATTCTTTATTACTTAGTGATAATTTCCAACCCTTTCCAAATGATCTTTGAATTTATTTTTATAGGGATATATTGGGCATGGATTTAATGCACTCATGTTAGGTCAACAAGGAGAAGGATGAGAAACTAGAAAAAACTAATCATTGGGGCCAAAAATGGACTTGAACAATAGTGTCGAAAGTAGATAGGAGTTGTACCCATGCTATAATCTTATTATCATGCTATTATCCTAAGTATATAAGACTTAGGGTATGGATTTATAATGGAAAAAGGCATCTAGCTCAACTTTGGTCAAGTCTGGAAGGCTATAAATGACTAGGAATTAGTGAAAATAGAGAAAGAAAGAGGGACCTATGGGTTAAGTGTCATTAACCACTCTCAAGTTACAAATTTTCACATTTTATATGACTACATTTCCCCCACTTTATTTTAGTGATGCATCAAAGTGAAATACTAATATAAAGGAAAAATAGAAATCGTACCTGAGTTTACCTATAAGGGTGAAGCTCATGAAGCTATATGATGTTGGGTGTGCATAGAGAGAGCATACTATGAAGTATGAAAATACATAAGAAAACAAAGAGTAGATAAATTCTCAATATATACACTATATCTAAAATAATAATGTACAAGGTTGGGTAAGAGAAAGAGGAAGAGAAAGGAATGAATACACCTTACTAGGTATGCATACTAATACAAAACCTATTGTGATGTTGAGTGATGATGAGTAACACTAGATGATGTTGTACTAAGAGTAATATCATGAATGGAGCTAAATACTCAATTCTATTAGAGTGGCTCAAGAATGTAAATGTTGGCTCTTTGGATCCATCATCACCCACTAAATGAATCTAGGTGATCATGCATGTGTTCATCGATGTTTAGATTATGTGTCCAATCCCTCTAAATAGATAGCTCAATAATACAAAATTTATCTAGTCCTTTGGCTCCATCATTGCCCCATGAAGTGAATCTATGAAATGATATTGATATGAAATATGTGTTGTATGAGATAGATCCTAAAGCCCATAGATGTACTATAATCAAATAAAGTTGGAGTGAATATCCAAATGTATATGGAAAAATAGGCCACTCTTGGCCGCTATAAAAGATGGAGATTAGGCTTATATGAAAGCCATTCCAAACTAGTGTACTAGGCTTATATGAAATCCACTCAAAAACTTGGGAACTTGAGAATGTAGAAGTTAGCCTTGTATGAAATCCATTCTAAAATGATCCTAACCACCTATAGATGGAATAAGGCATGGAAATACTAAGAATGCCTAATAAAACTAAACTCAAAAAGGAAAATAAAATAAATGTGTCATGCACATTTCCCCCACCACTAGTGTCTAGAACATGGATTCTAATCTAGAAGTTATATCAACTATCATGTCTAAAATCGGAAGTGAGAACCATCATGTTGCACATGATACCCCTATATCTAGATTCTTTGAGCAAATGTATACTTAAAACTATTGATTTTGAAATGTTATAGCTATACAAAACTATAGTTGAACCTACTTTTCTACCTGCTTCTAGAAATTATGGTTTTTATACTATTTGGATATGAGTGTCGAAAGTGGACACTACTGGCACTAGTATTGTAGTCTAAGTTGATAGTTATTGTCCTGGGCTAAATCTGGTAATTATTTTGATATTCTCACTATCTACCTAGTCTATTATAATTATTTTGATGTCTAGTTGTTATTTTTGGTTTGTTGAATGCTACTTTTTTGACCGTTAGGAGATTTGATCTTTGTGACAAAACCCCTATTTATTTCCACCTCTTCTAAGGGTAGTAATGAAGACTCTGTAATGATTTCCCTTAGAAGAAACAACCCTATAAGTGTTTTATGTTACAAATATACATGATATAATAATGATAATCAAGAATATATCTCAAGATATACCATGATTTTTATTGAGAGATTGTTAGATCAATAATGGTATGCCTAGATAGATATAACATTATAATAACATGTGCAATGTACTGAATTAAAATTGAAAGTTTGGTTATTTTTTAGTTGTTATAGAGGGATGGAGCATGATTTATTATCATGGTATCTAAGAAATAAAAATAAATTCATGATGTGGATCATTGAATTACAAATAATGAGAAGCAAAGAAGAAATTAAGCATACAATTCAAGAAGCAAGAAGCATATGAAAGTGGTGAAGGGGCCAAACAAACAAGGGACATAGGCACATGTCACTCAAACTAGAAATTAAGTATAAAAGGAATATTCAAATGCGACATACACATATAATTGAAAAAAATAAGGGTTTGGAATAAGTTCCATAATCACATAGAAGAGTATAGGAAAATGACATTGGAAAATGTCCTCAGGCACATATAAGAGATAAAATAGGAAGTGAGAAAATCAATCACATCTAGCTATGCAAAGAAAGGAAGAAAAACATGTAATAATATAAATACAATAATATCTAACTAATCAAAGATAGAAGTGAGTATGCAAGACATGTAGTACAAGACTTTAGATATGATAAGAAATAATCAAGTGCTATATAATAGTGACATGTTGACATAGTAATCTATATAAGGTAGTAGATAATGTACATCAACATGATAACTAGAGTGTGTGGTGTACGAATAACATAACCTAGATGGTGTAGTCATGTATAATATTCCCCCAACGGGTATGTATATTGATGTGTGTCTTTAATGTAGATATAAGATTCCCCCTCAATGGGTAGAGTGAAGCAATCGAGGATCTAGATGTCACTGCACATATTCAAATATAATCAAGTGAATTATGGTAATGTAAATAAATCAATAAACAATAGAATAAAACAACAAATGTATGTCTAGCATTGTAGTATAAATGTAAAGCATGGATGATGCATATAATAAAAAAAAATTAGTGTTGTTTAAATTATTTTCATGTTTTTGTATTTTTAAATATTTGAATGTGTTTGGTATTTTTTGATATTTTATATTTTTTAAAGTATTTTTGATAATTTTTACTATGTAAAATCAAGAAATAGAAACTATGTATATGTAAGCAGGGAAAGGATGATATTAGCTGATGAGTATCATGAGAGACTCCCTATCATGGTGTCCTATATCAACTAGAGGAATCATGCATGATAATGAAGCATGACGGAAATGTTGAGAATCTAGCTCTAAAATTTGTATATGTTGTAAATGCTATGACATATCTAAAAAAGAAACCAACTATGTGGTCCCCTTATAACTCTAAAAAGTAGATGCATAGGTCTCTTAGGGACCCATCTTGTAGTAGGATAAGTTCTCTGAACATGTGCTCTATTATTAGATGCATGAGATCTCAATGATACTATAGGTGTGAACATTGTAGTTGGAAGCTATCTAGAATCTTGAAGATGTGGAGGTGTATGAACTTGTCATGCTAGTGATGGATGACAAAACTATGTCATAATCAAAAATAAAGTAAAAACTATAATTAGTGAAAAAAATTGAATTGATGGTGAAATTGAAATTGGTGATTGTATTATAGGGAATGGATATGAAGTGGGAGTGGTCACTCATATGAAACTCTAAGAACTTTAACAACCTAGTTAGCATGAATGAATTTCATGCATATATGAAATGTATAAGGTACTTCTTGAATTTTATGAATATATGGTCGACCAAGTAGTATATCAAAAACTCCTGCATTAGGAACTATAGATAATGGTGTGTCCATGTGTGTTGGAGAAACTTGTAAAGGAAGTACAATCTCACCCAATTAACTCTATATGTGCCCACTAAATCTACTAATAGCTATGTATGTCAGGGTAATATCCTATTCTAAATATCCCAAATGCTATAATAATGTCATAGTGCATATGTTCATGTTGGATCCATTATCTATGGGAACACTATGAATAAGATGATTATGGAAAGGTATCTGAGAAGATTTTCAAATCTTTATCCTATATTTGCTTTACATGAGGAGGCTCAATTGAAGTCCTAAGATTAATATGATTACCATCTATAAAATCTTGTATCTTGTGTCTAAAATTGATGCATCTATTTTTTATATGTCCTGGTGCCCTATGAAACTTACAAAATGCATGTTGATCATATCCCTATGGAAGAGGTTTTGTTGGGTCAACTTTTTGAATAAGCGGGAGAGATTTAATGTTACATTACAATACCTAATATAAAAATCTGTCAAGAGAAACTAGCATATTGGTGAAGGTTCACCAAGAGGTTATTATAAAACCACTTATTAAGGGGGATCAGAAGCTACATTAACTATTAATTGATTTTGACTCTTGTTGTCATTAAGCTTGACATGGTATGGGACTTTTCTATTAATCTTGTTTTTTGTTTTTGATATACTTTTATACTTGAGCTTGCTCTCTCATTCCTTTATTGTGTGACATAATTCATTGAAGGAAGAGAATATTTTGAACTTGATTGATTCATGAAAAACTAATAGAAGACTCTATTTGAAGAGAACTTGTATCTCTTGATTAGTCATGGGGCTAGTCATCTTAGCCAAAATAGTCTTATATTTAAGAACATAATCTATGAGATGCTCATTTGATCTTTGTTTCTATTATACAACTTGAGCTTATGAAACCTTCTCACCAATGTTAATGCTAAAAATATTGAGGAACCTATCAGATAAAGGATTGAAAACATTGACCAACTAATTTGGTAGACTATAGAACCATTGCAAAGCATAATCCTTTAGTCTTTATGGAAATATCCTAGTAAGTAGCTAGTCCTTGGGTACATAGTCCAAGAATTTTGCATGAAATGCTCTCAAATGTGTATCTAGATCACCCTCACCATTAAATAGAGTAATATTGGGTTGAAAAAATCCTTATGGTAAGGGTGTAGGAGCAATGTGATGTACCAATGGTGTGTGTAATAGAGAAAAAGAATCCAAAGCCTACGTAGGTCTAGAGGCACCTTGATCAAGATGTTGCACATGGGATTGAATAGATTTTATCTTGCACAAGAGCTACCACATCAAGAGATAAATATGTACTAGATATAGATGGTGGCATAGAGATAGGTTGGGATGCTATACGAGGTTTCTGAGACATAGTTATGCCTATAGTATCATTTTTAATTGGTTGCTCTATGTTTGGGGAAGATTGAACATGGTTCACTCTTTGTTATTCTTTTTGTAGTATTTTAATCATGTCATCTTGCATGTCAGGGTGCTTAGTTAATATTTCCTAAAGTTCCCTTTTAATAGTTTCATCAAAATTGGTATATTGGGCCATTTTTAAAGTAGGAAAACAATTTGAGATTTGATTGAAGTTTTTTTTAATAATTTTTAATAGATAAAGTGCTACAAAATTTAAGTACTAAAGATAGGAAATGTAAAGTCCTAAAAATAGTTAAATGTAAATTGCATAAAAGGGATAGAAAATGCACAAACATGTAAGGTAATACCTCACAAAGCAATGGACCTAGTATATGCAAGTAGGGTTTTACAGATAATTATTTGAATAATTTACTGTAAAACTTTGAAATTAAAAGTGAATTTCTAAGTTATGTATGAAAGTAAAAAATCATAATTTTATTAGAAAACTTGTGATTTAACAAGTCCTAGTAAACAAAATTAAGGTTTTTAATTTTTAATTTTTTGAATTACTATTGAATTTTGCAATTTGAATGGATTTTTTATTTAAATATGCTAGTGATAAATAGAAAAATTATGGGAAAATTACTAGAAAAATATGGGGACCTAGTATGAACAACCAAGGTTTGAAAGAAAAATATTTAAAATTACTAATTTTTTTTAAATTTAAGGCTAATTTATAATTTTATTATGTAGGTAGAAAAAAAATAGGAAAAATTAGTAGGAAATTTACCCTAGGGTTTCTAGGGTTTTTATGCACAAATGAAGTAAGTTAGGCTCACCAAATGATTTGATAGTTTTGGGAATATTGGTTTATTATTCCTAATATAGTTAGAAGGTCTGAGTAGTAAAATTAGTAAATAAATATGTAATAATTAAGCTAATGAATTATGTAAACTAGATTTTAATTCAAACTTTTATAAAAATAGTAATAAAGGGAATAAAATAAGAATTAGTTGGAAACTAAATGAAGAAACTGAGATAAACGCTGGAATTCACTATGCCAAATTGGGACACTATCATAAAATAATATTTGAACTTAATTTTGTAATTGGATAGGAGCATCAAAACTAGACAAGAGTGGCACTAGTGTTGTAGTCCACCTTTGCTACTATTATCTTGAGGATCTAAGCTTTCTAGTTTTTGTTTTTTTATGTTTGTGTGACATTATCATTGAAATTTTGGTAGATAAAAATATATAGAGATCCCTATAGGTCATATTTTTTATTTAAACCCTATCGTCGATTATGATTTGACAAATTTTGAGAAAGAGGGGCAGTTAGTGTGTGTAAGATTCACTGGACATGGATCTAAGCCCTTGGACATGGATCTAAACCCCTTGTGTGGGCATGCTTCCTACATACCAATACTTTGAAGAGCAACCAAGCCATATGTATTTCTCCCTCTTGATGTGATTTGTTAAATTATATGTATGAATATGAAGAATGATAAACTAGATGTTCTTAAGGTGGCTAGGGACTGGTGTATGGATTTGAATAAGCTTCTATATGTGATGGTTAGTTGTATGTAGAGAATAGGGAAGATTGCTTGAGTAGTCTTTCTTGTATTCTTGCTTACTTAGTGATAATTTCCAACCCTTTACAAATAACATTTGAATGGGATTTTATATTTATCTATTGGTCATGGATTGAATTTAATCACATTAGACTAACAAGAAGAAGGATGGAGAACCAAAATAAATTGACTGTTGGGGCTAGAAATTATCCCTAAATAAGATATTCTATTAAAAACCTAAAAGTGTGGTAGTCTATTATGTTAATTATTTGAACATTTGAAAGGGTGGCTAAGTAGTGCACAAAGGGTGAAAACTAGTAAATGACACCTGGAGTGATTATTAAAACATTTTTTATGGTTCATATTTGCAATTCAGTTTAGAATAGGTTGTGACTTTATCTCAGGATGATATAAACATTTAAGTCCAAAAAGGTGTTGGGTATGGAATAAATTAGAGTAAAATTTCAAAGTATAATAAGACACATGAAAATTATATGGTTTTGTATTTTGTATAAACTTTTATATGTTTTCAACATGAAAATCCTAATTAGGTAATAGAAGAATGTGAATAATCTTTCCTTTTGTATATAGAAAGGATGGAATGCAAAGAGACAATTGATTGTAAGAAAATATATATATATATATATATATATATATATATATATATATATATATATATATATATCATGTTAATTTAATATAATATGGTTATAATGCATTGATAGAGATTAATAGAATAAT
Source organism: Torreya grandis (assembly GCA_037957365.1). Lineage (NCBI taxonomy): Eukaryota > Viridiplantae > Streptophyta > Pinopsida > Cupressales > Taxaceae > Torreya > Torreya grandis. Next base: position 696,682 of record JARHVA010005713.1, read on the forward strand.
TATGATATGGTTTTACTAATTATGTTTTACATATGATTAGTTCACATTAAATAATCTATTTTGCTTTAATATATTAACATATGGTATGCCATTTATGTTCTATTTTCTTAAAATTGAGTTCTTCCTAAGCTATATGAGTAATTATGTATGTAAATGATGAATTTTATGTCTATAAGGTTAATTATAGTTTCTATTTACTCTATGTTGCACAAGTTATTCTTGTAATTAACATATTTTGGAGTATTTCTAGGAACCTCTACTAACATATTTGCTTGGTGATAGTGTAGGGGCTAGACTAAAGTGGATAAATATTTAAATATTCTCCTATAAATATTTCCATTTATGTGTGTATTTAGACTTGAAAACTGACTTATAAGGTGTGTGATATCTAATGGTTATCATAGAATTGCTTTTACTTCACATTTACCTATTTCAAAATGGTTTAAACTATTGATAAAGATTTGAATGTGCTCAATGAATTGATAAAATTTGTCAACTTCCATTTTAGTTAAAGGAGTTTTTTTTAATTTATTATATAATAGAGTATTTTTTGTCAAGGGGTGATAAGGAGTGAACACCCCAAACAAAACTAAAAAGGCTCTTTTATTGTTGAATTGAATGAAGGGAAGAATTTCATCCAAAGTTCATTCCTTAAAATTTTACACTCTTAAGAGATTCACTATCATAATATTAAGCACTTTAATTTGTACATCAATTGGAGGATGTAAAGACATGAACTTGTTAATATCTATGTCTAACACAGACCAAAGTGATTTCAAGAAATGGCTCAAAAATATAGTGTCTTTATCATATAGTATAGTTTTGGTGGTTCTAAATTGGATCAAAACATACTAAAAATAAATTTAAATTGTTTGTAAATATGATATATCTTTATTAAAAGGTAAGATAATTTCCATTTTGAGAATCTATCAACTAATAAATCACACAACCATTACCATGTTTGGTATTAAGATATCTCAAGATAGATTACATGGAAACAAATATCCATAATCTTATTGTAACCACATATGTGTGTAAGACCTTGATTCTTCTTGACCATCTTAGATATGACAAATATAATACCTTAATTTATTTATTTAGAGACGCCAAACTTTAAATTTGGGTAGTATAAATACTTTTTCAACATAACAAGAGTATTTTTAATGATAAAATATCTCAAAATATTGTTGAAATGAGCCTCAAATATTATTTTTTATATTTTTTTCTTAGAATTTTTGTCATTTTTGTCAAGGTTGATGTCATTATATGTTAAATTTAATGTCACTGATCTCAAGGTTCATCTAGTGAAGATGCATGGTGAATGGTCTATGATACATAAACTTTTGTGCTTGATGTGACAAGGAAGCCATATGATAAGAGAGAATTTGAAGGAAACCTAATGTATTTATATTGAGAGAGAATTTTAAGGTAACATAATGATTCTTTTGAGTTTTATTTAAAGGTTTAGGTCAAGTAAATAATTTTTGAGTAGTAGTTCTTGAGTAGAAGATGTTTTGAGAAGCCTAGTCTAGACTTAGTGAGAAGGTGTGCATAGTGAAGCCTGGTGAATTAATTAAGTAAAAAAATTTCAAAGGTGGTTTGACAATATGTGATCCTATAAGATAATTTTATATACCTTCATATATGTTTCAATGTTATTTGTCAAGTTTTAAGTGTTGCGAGGCCTAGTCATGGCACTAGTCATAGCATGAAAAGTCTTAATCAGAAAGTTTGATCATGGTAGCATGGTGAGATGAATTCATATAGGAATAAGAGGTTATATAGGGTTTATTTATAATTCATATGAGGAATTTTATCACTCAATATATTTTAAGGGTAAGACTGTAGGGATAAGACCTTAATTACAAGTCTATAACTAGATTAGTTCTAGATCCTACTTGACCTAATAAGGTGTTATTAGGTGTTGTCAAGGCCTATGAAGGATGTAAAGATGTTTTTTATAATGAGTGAGGTTTATTTATTTTGTATATTATGTTTTTTATATTATTAATAGTCATTAAAAGGTTTGTTTCAAGGACTAATATGGTTTTTAGGTCAAGGTCTAAAAGAGCAAAAAGAAAGAGTGCGGGCTAATGAGGAGTCATGGTCATATTTCAAGATTTTTTTAAAAATATGAGAATTTAAATAGGTATTATATATATTTTTAATCATTTTAATAAGCTTTCAGGTCATGGTTTTCAACATAAGGCATGAAAAGTGGTTTTGAGGTCTCTTACATGCATAGAATGAAGGGTTATCAACCCGAAGAGGACATAAAATTATTCATTGGCATGTGTAACCTCTACGTGCTAAATTTATATATTAATGGTATATGTATAATTATCAATACACAAATTTATATGAATTATTTTTTTTAATGAGGGGCTAAGCTTTATGAACGATTGATAATAGTGGAAGATGGTTTAAACCCTCAAAGAACCCTAGTAGTGACCTAATATGAAATAAGTTGTTACAAAGTGATAAAAATGGATTGGAATGGATAAATAAGTTATTTTAGGTTGTATTAAACTCTCCTAAAAACCTATAATTATGATTGGTTTGTTAGGTGTGTAAGTATACCCTACAAGAAAGAACACATTTCTTAGAGATTTGATGTAGCAATCAGAGTTGACAAAGTAAAAATTGATAAATGGATAGAGGATAATTTTTTTTACTTTTATTTTATGTCCTTGGTGGTTTTTTATTAGTTTATATCCCTTATATGTGTTAAACTAGTCATCCAAGAGTACATGATACTAACAAGGCTAATGGTGCCAATAGTGAAAAACTAGGTAGAAGTGAGAAGTTAATTAGGCAGGTGTTATCATGGAATGGGGATAGATAAAAGTACATGAATACATATTTAAATAATTTTAATACATGTTCATGTTTTATTTAATTTTTGGAAGTCAATGGATGTGATGAAAATGTTTCTCATAAGTTGACTTGTATGGTTCAGATGAGACAGTGAGGTAAAAAACTATGACATTGGTATGTAATACCAATATTTCCATTTAACCATGGTATATTTATATATAAGAGTTTAATAATTGTATAATAATATCATCCAAATGCATTATTAGTCTTTTTAAATGGTTATATAGGTGGTTGAAATTCATTACCACCATGAATGTGTTTTAAGGCAAACTGACAATTCTAGGTAAGCAGGTTAAAATGATGAGTTTGGGAATCTTTGCCATGAGTTGAAGCATATAATGAACATGGGTTTTATATTTTGTGATTTTTTTCCCATAAATTTTTTTTCTAATCTTTTAATTTAGTGTAAGAGGTTGAAACATTGAAGCCAAAATGGCTTGTTTCATTGAGTGAGGTCTAAGAAAGAGAGGGTCAACAAATTGGTCTATAAGACCAATAGTTTCCAATAGAGCTTATGATATATTTTTTTATGTTGTTATGAGGATGTTTTATAATAATTTTAATTCATTATCATTCCTTTATTATGTCCTTTAGGTGTCATAATTTCAAGCTTTCATGACTATGTTTTGAGGCTAGTTGGTAGTTCATAGTGAGATTTTTTCAAACAAGAGTTTGATCCTGTATACCTTGAGTTGAAGTAAATATTTAATTTTTTGATGACCTTGAAATCATGATATTTATTAATATGTGATTTTTTCCACATTTTTTATCTAATTATTATTTTATCTTCAATAGTTCAAGATAGACTTTCTGGGTATGCACATGCCTAATTATGAATAGTACTATTAGTGTGCTTCAAGTGGTGGTTTAAGATAAAAGGTGTTATGGAGATTAGATTATATTATAAAGTGTATATTTGAGTGTCATATGTTTTTATCCTAAAATATGGAGTTTTTTAATGTCTTCCATGTAAGGTAAGGTGTAATGTGTCTTAAGTTGACCTAATGGGATTAGGTCTCCATGATACCTGAAGATAAGGTAAAGTGTAATTGAGGTATGTCAGACCTAAAGGGACTCAAAAAAAAATTTATCCATGTTTATTATAGGTATTAAGATATATTACATGTTTGACATAATAGGGTAATGGTGTTTTTCTGACCAATAAGGATATGAACAAGAGATCTGTATAAATACAAGGTAATTTTAGTCCTATTCACATGAATAGAGAGTGTAAACAAATAAATTACATATTTCATATTATAAGGAGATATTTTAGAACATAATAGGAGTATAAGGGATATATGATTTATATTTTATATATTTTTTTGATATGAATATCAAGATCATAAGACCTAATCAAGTAAAGAAAAGAAAAAATTGAGCAAAGTAGGACACATGCCAGTTTGAGAGTGTGTGAAGAGATAAATAGGTGGTCATCATATATTGGTTGATTAATAAGGATTTATAAATTTGATCAAATAAATAATGTTTATAATTTAGTTCTAATTAATCTAGGAGGTTTGTGCCTCCTTGCAAGTTGGTTCTTGTTAAAGCCTAGTTGAATTTGTGCTTAACTAGTTGGGGTTGGTGCTCTATGTGGAGTTGGTACTTCACTATATTTGCTTTTTCTATTATTTGAATGTATTCCACTTGTATATACTAGTTTTATTTATTATTATTAAGGTTTTCTCACATATATGATGTGTTTTTGTGTTTCATGCTTATGTGGATAGGTGTTTATGCTTGTAATATCTATATACTTACTTGAATATTTCATGATTGCTTATGTGTGTGAAGAGCTAATGAGATTCACCCCCATCTCATTAATTTTGATTATAAAATTTGGTATCATATCCTAATCCTTTGAAGGTGTTCTAAAATCTTAAAGGAAATCTAAGAAGCAAGGATGGTTAGTCAGTAAACTCAAGGTGTTTTCTCTATTAGTAAAGCTCTATTATTCAATGTATCTTATTTTGACTTTTGAAAAACTAGAATAGAGATATATTTTATGTCTCAAGGTTATGATATTTTTTAGTTATTTATGGATGTCTATAGTGTTCCTCCTATTCCACCAAGTAATGAAATAGGTAATAAGATTAGTGAAAACAAATCTAATGCAATGAATGCCATTCTTTATGGCATATCATAGGTAGAGATTATGAATGTGATACACTATGTATAAGCAAAATTAGTATGGGACAAATTTAATAATATCTATGAAGGAGACATTAAGGTGAATCTAGTCAAGTTGTACACCCACCAAAGATAGTTTAAAAGTTTGAAGATGAATGAAGATAAAACAATTGCATCTTACTTGTTGAAGGTTGATGAAGTTGTCATTATCATTAGAGGATTAGGATAATAAGTGAAATAATATATAGTTGTTTAAAAGGTATTAAGATCACTAAATCCTAAGATTGATTATAAGGGGTGTGTAATAAAAGAGATGAATGATTTAGACAAGATCTAAAAGGATGGGATTCATGGCATCTTAAATTCCTATGATATGATTTGAAATGAAGGAAGAAATATCAAAAAGGAAGCATCTCAAAGTTGAGAAAATGTCAAAAGCCAAGAAATTCAAGGATGAGGTATATTTATACATTGATGATGATGAAATAATAGCCATGTTTACTAAGAATTTGAGTTTTGGATCTAGTAAGTATAATTTTAATTTGACATTTAAATGTTTCAAATATGGTAATATTTGTCACTTGGCATCCAAATGTCCTAATAAGGATAATACTAAGAATGATGAAGAACATGATGCACATCATGGAGATGATAGGAAGGTTTATAATCCTGACAAGAACAAGAGATATTTTATGAAGTATAAATGTAGGAAAGGGTCATTGAAAAATAATGAAATTTTATATACCAAAGAAGATAACTCATCTAATGTAAGTGACTCAAGTACATCTAATAGTGATGATGGTAGTAATGAACTTGAATGTCAAAATGACAAAACCTTATTCATGGCCATATAATCAAATAATGAGGGTTGGTTAAATGGTAAAGGCTTTATTTTTGATGTATATTTAGATAAATAATAAGTTGAATTGAACCTTGAAGTAGAATTAGTAACTTCTCTAGAGGAGTTGAAGTTACAAAGAAGAAATAATCACAAACTAATATCATTAATTAAGGACTATGAGAATCATATTAGATTTTTTGAGGAGATATTAGGTAAAATTTCTAAGGATTATGATGAGATCATCAATTATATTGAAACACAAATGGACATAGTTAATGCAAATGTAAAGGCTAAAGATGAAGAATTCACTAGGTATGAAACTAAAGTAGAATCCTTGAAAACTAGGTTGGATGAAGCATCTAGAAAGGTAATGATCTTTATGAAGTTTTGAAATAGCACCGAGGCTTTAGATGATATCTTGAGTAGTCAAAATTCTACAACTAACATCATAGGTCTTGGTTTCAAAGGAAACTGAAAAGAGGTAACTCAAGTTAGGCAATTGAAGACAAGAAGTTCAACATGAAAAGACCTATAAAATATCCTAATTATATGAGGTATGGTATTTAATTAAATTATTACTATTTTATATGTAATTATTTTGGTCATATATCAATAGAATATAGAACACTCTCCAAGAATGAGTACTCATGGGACTATGGAAGGAGTGATAGTTCACATCAATCAATAGGTACATATGAGATTTTTTACTAAAGCTATCATAATGTAAGAAACATTGAAATATTATATCCTAATATATTTACAAGGTCATCAATTCAAAATAAGGGGATTTAAGCTCATAGAGTCCAAGGAGAAGGCAAATGAATGTGTGAAAATCAAAGATAGTAAAGGTTAGTCAATATCAATCTACAAGCTCAAATGGAATGTTTTTTCTGGTAGATAATACTTGAAATAATAAATAAAAGAATTATTTTATGCCCCATGTGTCCTCATATACCTTAAGTAACTATTTATAATTGAAAATTAGTGGGTTATTTAGAAAAAAGGGTATTTTTTTGGAAAACATGAGCATTTAGTGAGGTGTGAAGAATTGTATAGACTCTTGTAGTTGAGAAAATTTTAGGAGTGTCAATTTTTCTTATATACACTTAATCCAATGATAAATTTTATTATAAGCTTCAAGAAATGAAGAAAACTATTTATCTCTTCTTCCACTAGGTTTGGCAAGCAAGAATCGCCCTCAGGTTTGTACTTTGTATGATCAACAAGAGAGGTTTCAAGAAAAATTATCCTATGGGTGTATTTAAAACTCATTAATATTCAATTTTATGTTTTTTTTATAGTAATGATGACTTTTTATTTATGAACCATTCTTAAGAAGTTGACCTATCCAATTTGCTTGTTATTTTGTGCACCCTATAAGTTTTTATCTATTTTGGATAAATCCATACAATCCAAATAATGAGATTTATTATATAGGTATTTTAATCTCCTCTCATATATACCCATGATTTTTTTCATTTTTTGAATTGATTTAAATATCCAATCACCTCATGTTTGTAGACTAGTCCCATTCTATGTAGCAGACAAGTTTTTACCACTTCCAACATCTTCATGTCTTGGTAATGGTGTTAAAGGATGGTGATGGTTTTTATTAATGTTTAATTTTTTTTTTCATTTAATTCTAATCTCATCCTATAAATCAATCCTCCATCAATTTTAACCACAAGTGAGAGGTAGTTGGTTTACTCTATGACTATCATATACAAACAACTGAGAGCTAGGTTGAAGTCTTTAACACATCCATGGAGCCATAATTATGGTATTGAGAGATTTAATTAATTACCATAGCATAAATAATTAATTAAAACTATTTAATTTTGTAGAATAGGGATTGTCCTAGTCAACATATTCATTCACACATAATCTTGCCATTAACAAACACCTATAGGTGTGTTCATATGACTAATCATGTTGAGTAGGATATTTTCATATGATAAAGTTTTTGATAATGAAATGAGTCTATTTGGAATAATTTTAGAATCATAAAAACCATTTGAATATCATAAATCATGTATTCTACCAACTTACACATTCTCATTGCCTATATGTGCAAATTGCCACCTATAGGTGGGTCAATAAATAGATGACAAGTCTTTTTGGAGTGTTGGAGCATAATTAAAAATTAATCAAAAAATGTATCATGTGGTTTTTATAATAATATTCATGTTAGAGGGTTAGTCTAGCTAATATAAGTGGAAACTATGATTTAAGGTGGAATGATTGATTCAAGGATCAAATCCCTAAAATGTGAAAATAGAGGACCTAGTAGTTTTACCAAAGCCATATGAGCTTTGGGTTATATTAATTATCCCACCTTGTAGTATTCACATAGTATAAAAACTTTGAATTTTTTTGGAGGTATATGTTTAGTGGAGGGTAGCTATTGGAAATCTCAAATATGTGTTTTTGTTCACTAAATTCAGGTAGTGACATATATAGGAGTTAAGGTCTTAAAATACCCTCATACCCAACATTATGAGTAAGGCATGTATCAATGTGGGGTGAAAAAATTGAGTTTATAATCATATTTTTAGTTTAGAGTCACCAAATAATATTTGGAGAGAATGTTGGAATTTTGTGTTTTTGGGGATATGCACACCTATAGGTGCATCTTTTTTGAGAAGTTGATACACAATTGCTATGAATTATAGTATAAGCTTGGGGATAGAAAAAAAATTCATGGTAAGTAATATTGTTAAGTTTATAGGCCATTAGATTATAATATACATCAAAATTGAGTTGGATAACTAGGTTTGTTGACTTAGTAGGTACATATATAGGAACATCTTGGTCTAAAAACACTCACCTACAACTAACTCTAGGTAGACAATAAGCTAAACATGGAATATAGGTGTTATATTGCATAATATCAAGGTGAAAAAATGATTATAATAATTTTTAAATTACCATGGAATATAAAATAAAGGTTTCAGATATTATCTCAAGCCTAAACTAATAAAACATCACCTATAGGTCTGTTGCCAATGAACAACACACAGTCAGAGGTCACACTCAGTCCTGACTAGTTAAAGTATAAGGAGTGTGTGGGAAGGTTGAAGTGATGGATATAATTGTAACATATTCATCATTATTTTCATAACCTAAAGTGACTCCTATAATATTAAAAACAAACAGAGAGAGGACCTCATGATTCAACACATAGTCCATATGAAAATCTTGCATACATAGTTTGTCTATTAATGATTTATCTTGGAATTTTAAGAATTTTTGGATTAAATTACCTAAAAAATAACTAAAAAGTTGTTTAAAACATATTTATGTCTTGGAGAATCACCTCCAATAGTCATCATTATTTGATAAACTAGGGGAGTTCCCTATATCTTATCTCAGACATAGGGCACTCCCTTTATGCATAAACCCTACATTCTTGGGGAATGAGGATGGAAGGGTGAACCAGAGGTTGGTTGGACATGGAAAGGAGATGTGTGGAGTTGAAACACACCTAATAAAACATAAAAACCTTCGCATAAAAATATTAAATGTAACAAGTGGTCCAAATCTACAAGTATTGTGGTGAAGCATATTAGGTAAGGTTTAGGCATAAAAGCCAAATAGAGAGTCACTTATAATTATAATATGAGATTTAGATTATAATAGACAAAAAAATGTGTAATTAATAATAATATATGTTTTGAATATTTTTTAGTACATGAGAAACCATAGGGGAAGCCATTTTGGCTTAGAGCTACATCAGACTTGTGTAGAATGTGAAAACAAGATTGATTAGGTAACTTCAAATGCTTACATCTTTCATGATGATTTTCATGGAGATTAAATTATTTAAGGGAGGTTAGAGGTCTTAAAATTTTAATTTTTTAATTTTTTTTGCAATTCCAACATCTAACCTTCATGAACAATCCTTAAAATCAGAAGTGACTCAAAACCCTTACAAACCCAAGTTCTAGACTTGATTAGGAAAACAAAGTTTGAGGAATATTTAGACAAGATGAAATGGGAATGAAAATGAGTTAAACCTATATGAAAATCTCCAATGACCCTACCCATCCACTTTAGGTGTTTCATACCTATATATACATGGTACACAATTATACTTTTTGACTATTTTATGCATTGTGCAAGTATTAGGAGGTTACAAGAGATGAAACCAACTTTGGGAGGAATATTTAGACTTAATATAACTTCTCATTTTCATTTAATTCATCATAAAAAATCCTAAGTGTGCCTACAAAATCTCTCATCTCAACCAATTAAAACTAACATAGTGAGCAAGATGGTGAAAAGTAGAAAAGCTTCAAGTAGGTTGATTTTAAGGTGTGACTACTGCTTATAAGGATATATATGGTATTTAAAAATTTAATTCGCCCCCTTTTATGGATTTTTATGGGAAAATAAATCCAAATTTTGAGTCCAACTATGCAAAGTGTGGGAAAGAGGAGTTTTCTTTGACTATAGATGACGATAACTCACTTAAAGGAATCCAAATGACTAGGACTTCAAAAAATGCATGGAGAGATATATATGAAACCATTCCCCTTAAATAAAATCATTAAACCTATCCCTAGTTAGTTTTTGGATGTTGGAACAAGGGTAAATGAGGAAGGCAATTTTCTTGTACAAAATGAGAACTCCTACACCACATTTCAAGAATTTCATGAATTGGAGTGACACTTTTGCTTCCTAAATTTGCATGATCATTTTCACATTACCTTCACATGAACATGTTACTCAGTTTCTTAGCTTGAAAAATGTCCTTGTGACCTTTGGAATTCTCTCTTCTCCTCTCTCTCTATCTCAATTTCTATAAGAACTAGTCATTTTGACCTTTTTAAATTATGTTCCACCTGAGTATGTAAAATACCTACTAATTTAAATACCATGGATCAATAAATAATACTAATTTTTACCTCTTTTATAACTGTTCATAGTATTTTTACTTTATTGATTGATCTTGCTTATGTGATAACTATTATTTCTGTAACATTGTTGTCTAATTCTCCCACCTATTTATAGCTTGAAATCTTCTTCTTTTACATCATTTTAAGTGTTTTATGATGTTTCAAGGTTGAGTTAATTAGTATATTCAAATACTACCATTCTACACCTCTTTTCTAGTCCTCTTATCCTAAACATTCATCATAACCTCATAATGAAATATTGATGTGAGAAGATTTAGATTGGACAAGTGTATGTTTAGTTAGTCTCTTTGTCTCATGTGTGACATGTAGTTTGTTGGTAGCCATCAATAAAATTGGTGTATCACCTCCTTTAACATATTTTACTTTAATTTTTCTCTCTCCCTTTTCACTTGTAATTATAGGTGTAGTAGTGATACAAAAGTGGTACATTAAGGGAGCTAGCCCTATCTATTGATTCAACTCATTATTAGGATCACCCATAACCTAGAGGTGTTTCAATTGTGACACTTGGATGAGGATAGATGATACATCTCCTCAAAGGGTGAAAATACAAGTGACAATAGTTTTTGACATGCATGGTGGGACTTGTCCAAGAATTTGAAATATTTTTAGTGTTGTCTTTCAACACATCAACCTTTAGAGGTATCTTACCAAGCGTCAATGGTGACTCCAAAGTTACATCAACTAGAAAAGTATACCATGTTTTCTTTTTGAATAATATTGGTAATGATTCTTTATTTTATTTCTTCCCAATGAATTTTAATGGCTAATTTTGGTGTTGGGTATTATTTTACACAAATGGGTGAGGTATAACAAGCTTCTAGAATTCCCTATCAGCCTTTGTGTGCTTCTTATAATCTTTATCATGATATTTACTAGCTCTAATATGACCCTTATCAGACTTTTCATGATTTGTATCAATCCTAAAACAAACATTCTCAATACCTTACTCCTCCTAGTCAACCTAGACATTCTCAAATCAGTCCATTTCAACATTCAATCAAACTCTCTCAATCTATGAGAATTACATGATATATATTGACAAACAAAGGGGAAATGGTATATATATTACTATTAATTTCATTCATATGTGAGATATGCATTAAATATGGTTAAAAAGGAGTGGATACCAATTGAGAGAGTAAATTGGCAAAGGCTCACAAGTGAGATGCTTAATGTGAGTGTCTTGGTTGTATCTTTAGAATATAGGCTAAGAATTCATGAGGAACAGCCTAATGAAACCTATCATCCTCTTATCCACCTCCCCAAGATTTTTATCAATCCTTCTTGACCCCTACTTATGAACCCAATCAAGCTTGTCAAAGTCATCTTTTTCCTAAACAGTTGGAAGAGAGAGTTGGAAAGGCAAACCTTGTTTTTGAAGCAAATCTTGATATTAAAATTGAGTTGGACAATAATCAAATTCATTAGTCTATATCATAATAAAATTAAGTGTAATTTAAGGCCTCATTTTCCTCTCCCATTATATTCCTACCTCAAAAAAAGACCTCTAGATCTGAGATTCCATGTTGTAGACAAGGTGAAGAATCCAAAACTAAAGAGATACCAAGTTTTTTTTAACTCTTAATCCACTCCTAAAATTATATCACTACCTCAATAAGAGACTCATAATCCTAACATCATAATATGTAATAAGGTAGTGGAATCATGGGGAAATAAAGAGGATAAAATCCTACATGAAGAGTGTGAAGTTGAAAAATAACTTGATCATATGCAAGCCCCTCCCACCCTTCCTCAAGAGACATATTATTTACCATGTAAACCATCTTGTATTCCTTATGATCATGAAGATACCTATAAAATTCAAGAGATACTTTTAAAAGAGAACATATCCAAGATAACTAAAGAGTTAGAGTCTATAATGAAATTGTTGAGTCAAGGTATGATGGAAGGTTTACAGCGAAAAGAATATTTTATGTTTAAACACACCCCATATAACCTTTCTCAAGAGAGTTATAAATTTTAATCAAATTTAAATGAAGTGATCATCCAATGGAAGGAAAAAACTAAGACATTTTAGCCCAAGGTCTACTTACCCTTCCTTAAGAGCTTTTAAAAGGATCCCCTTTAATTTCATTCTCAGTTTTATTGTGAGTCTTATGTGCCACCTCCACCAAATAGTTCATATTTTCCTCACCCCATCAACCTTTTCATTGATGTACCTATGGTATGGGAATCTAAAGAGGAACATTTAGTTTATAAAAATTCATAACTCTTGCTTCAAGAAAATACGACTCCATAGAAACCTTATTAGGCTAAGTCACCTAATTTCAAGATGCCTAGTCTTGGCATCACCAAGAAAGAGAAGGAAATCAAGGATATTTAAGTCTTTGAGAATAAAATTCTAGTTATGACATTTAAGATACAACTTTAGATCCCTCAAGAGGTCCTAAATGCTAATGAAGAGGTGATTCCTTATGTTGAGTCTTCTTGTTTGGTTGATAATGAAAAATGCTTTCCTTATATCAAATAAGAAATATTAGCTAAATTCATTTTGGATTCTAAAGAAGAGGATGAAAGATATTCTATTATTTTTCCCCTTCATGATTATAATAAAATAGAAAATTAGGAATTGTGGTAGTAGTTTGTAAGCATTTTTAATGAGTTTGAGTCTCTCAAGGGGTGTACAAATTTCATAGAGTTGATTGCAAGTGTTGGTAATAAAAATGAAATTTTTCAAAATGTTATAGAAGAGATAAAGCAAAGTTCACCTAAGCCTTTGAAGGTCAAAAAAAGCTGTTATGGCCTCAATCTTCCAAGGAACAAAAAACTACTTCTCTTGAAATCATACCTACAAATAAAATGTAAGTTGATCAAGAAATGAAAAGTGGGTAGCAATTTGAGGTATGTGTACAAGACAAATAGGAATACATTTACATTAGAGACCTATTTAAATATGGTCAACTTGAGAGAATAGAAAGTGAAGTTCCAAAAAATAATTCTATTATACTAAATATGCAATCCAAAGAGAAACATGCATGGAACTATGATTCATCTGATGAAGAAGAAGCTTCAAGGAACTTTCCTTTTGATCCTAGAAAGGAAGTATGCTTAGTTTCTAATTGTACATAGTGGTTTATTTTTCTAATTTCTCTAAGTGCTTTGAGCACATGTCTGTGTGTCTTGTTACTTATTTTGATCTATTTTATGTGTCCTTTATTTTGTATGGTTAAGGTAGTAAAGTGGTATTATCTTGATCAAAGCTTGTTGTCAATGGTCAAAATCCTCTTGTTGTGTTTCAGACTTCAAATGACTCCCTAAACCCTAATGGAATGATAATGCTACTGATCTTTAGTATAAAAGGCATACTACCCCAATGAGTCACTAATGTGTTGACCAAATTTTACCTTGTAGGTCAAATTAGGACCCTTATAGGTAAGAAATTGTTTTTTATATGTTTTAAGGGTCTAATATTATGTCATAAGGTCTATTATAGGTGATTCTATGTTATTTCATGCCACATTAGCCTTGGTCTATGTCATTTTAAATACTTATGTCTTTTTCAGTCATTTTGGGGGTCAAAATGGAGCATTAAATGAATTGTACAACTTTATTGGGAAATGTGAAGGTTGAAAATTATTATTTCATGTCCCACATTTCTTCATATAACTTAAGTAACTATTTGTAACTAAAATGTGGTAGGATATTCAGAAAAATGTGTAGTTTTCCTGGAAAAAATGAGCTTTTAATGAGGAATAAATTTTTTGATAGACTCCTAAATTTGAAATTTTATGAGTGTACCTTGGTATTATATACACTTATTATAGTGATAATTTTGATTATATGCTTCAATAAATGAAAAAAATCACTTCTCTCTTCTTCTACTACGCTTGGCAAGCAAGAATGGCCTGTCAGGTTTGTACTTGGTATGGTCAAAAAGAGAGGTTTCTAGAGAAATTATCTTGAATGTTTCTTCTACACTTAGTTAGATTATATTTAATGTTTTTAAATAAAGTTATGGTGATTTTTTATTTATGATCCATTCCTAAGAAGTTGACCTTTCTATTTTACTTGATAATTTGTGCACCCTATAGATTTTTTTATATTTTGGAGAAATCCACACAATCTAACTATTTATATTGATTCCAAATGTATTTTAATATCATCTCACATATTAATTTTTTTTTTTTTAAGTTTTGAGTTGATTTGAAGAGCCAATCACCTTAAGTTTTTAGACTAGTCCCATTCTATGTAACACTTAGGTTTCCACCTCTTTCAATGTCTTCATGTTTTGTTAATGGTGTTAAAGTATGGTTATGGTTTGTATTCATGTTTAAATTTTTTTTTTATTTAATTATAAGTTCATATTAAAAATAAATCCTCCATAGAGTTATAGCCACAAGTGAGAGGTAGTTGGTTTACTCCATGATCATCATGTACAGTCAATTGAGAGCTAGGTTGAAGTCTTTAACACATCCATCGATCCAAAATTGTGGTATTGAGAGATTTAATTAAATCCCATAGTATATATAACTAATTAAAAGTCTTTCAATTGATATAAGAGGGACTGTCCTAGTCAATATAGTCACTCATACACAATCCTACAATTAACAAACACCTATAGGTGCCCTTATAGGACTAATCATGTTAAAAAGGAGATTTTGAGCTGAGAAAGGTTTTGATAATGAAAGGAATATATTTATAATTATTTTAGGAGATCAAACCCCATTTTAATCTCATAAATAATGTATTATACCTACTTACTCATCCTCACTATTGTATGTACAAATGGCCACCTACAGGTGGCTCAACAGAGAGCTGAAGAGTCGTTTTGGAGTGTTGGAGCATAATGAAACCTTATTTATAAATCCTATAATGTGGTGTTTATAATAAAATTCATTTTTTATGGTTATTTTGGATAATATAAGTGGAAACTAGTATTTAAGGTGGAATGACAGATTCAATAATCAAATCCCTAAAATGTGAAAATAGGGCACCTGATAGTTTTTGCTAATTTCATAAAACAAGAATGCTAAGAGCTTTAGTGTATCATAATTATCCAAAATTTTAGTCGTAACATAGTATAATAACTTTAAAAAAATTTGGAAGAATATTTTTAGTGTAGTGTAGTTGTTTGAAAGCTCAAATATATGTTTTTATTCACTAAATTTAGGTAGTGACATCAACAACAGTTAATCTCAAAAATAACCCCCATACACAACATTGTGAATAAGTAATGTATCCATCTAGGGTGAAAACATTTAGTTTATAATCATATTTTAATTTTAGTGTCACCAAATAATGTTCAAAGATAAAGTTGAAATTATGTATTTTTGGGGCCATGCACACCTATATGTGTTTCTTGCTTGAGAAGTTGATACATAGTTGTTATGAATTCATAGAATAATCTTGGGGATAAAAACAAATTTTCATGGTAGGTAATATTTTTAAGTTAATATTTCATTAGATTCCAATAAATATAAAACTTGAGTTCTATAACTAGGTCTGTTGACTTAGTAGGTACATCTACAGGCACATCTTGGATTAAAAACACTCACCTATAGCTGATTGTAGGGAGATAGTAAGCTAAACATGGCATGTAGGTGTTATATTTCATAATATAAAGGTTAAAAAATGATTCCAATTATTTTTAAAGGAACATGTAATCTGAAATAAAGGTTTTAAATATTTTCTCAAGCCTAAACTAAGGAAATGCCACCTACAGGTATGGTGCCAAGGAATAGGACACAATCAAAGGTCACACTCAGTCTGGACCAGTCAAAGTATGAGGATTCTGTGGGAAGGTTGAAGTGATCTATAGACCTGTAAAATATTCATCATGATGTTAATAACCTAAATATCCTCCTATCATATGAAAAACAAATAGAGAGAGGACCTAATGATTCAACACACAGTCCATATGAAAATCTTGCATACATAGTCTATCTTCTAATGGTCTACCTTAGAATTTAAAGAATTTTAGGGGTAAAATGACCTAAAAAAGAACTCTAAATTGGTATAAAACATGTTTATGTCTTGGATAATCTCCTCCAATAGTCATCATTGTTTGATAAAATAGGGCATTGTCCTTTAATTTATCTCAGACAGAGGGCACTTCCTTTGTGCATAAACCCTATAGGGGAATGATGATGTAAGGGTGAAATAGAGGTTGGTTGGACATGGAAATTATGTTTTTACATTTTAAACACACCAAATAAAACATAAAAAAACATCTCATATAAGGATGAAACCTAAAAAGTGGTGCAAACCTACAAGAGTTGTAGTCAGGCATAGTAGGTAGGGTTTAGGCCTAGAAGCCAAATGAAGAGTCACTTCCAATTCTAACAATATATTTGGAATATTATGTACCAATAAATTTTTATATTATCATAACATATGTGTTATATATTTTTTTATTACATGAGAAACTATAAAGAAAGCCACTTTGGCTTAGAGCTACATCAAACATGTAAAAAATGTGAAAACAAACTCGATAAGGTAACTTCAAATGCTCAAATATTTCATGAGTCTATGTATGGAAATTAAATTATTTTAGGGAGGATGATGGAGGTCTTATAATTTTTATTTGTGTAATATTTTTTAAATTCCAATTTCTAACCTTCATAAACAATCTTTAAGAGTAGAAGTGATTCAAAACCCTTACAAACCCTAGTTTTAGACCTGATTGGGAAAATAAAGTTGGAGGAATATCTAGAAAATATTTAATGGGCATGAAAATTACTAAAACCTATAATTTAATCTCCAATTACCCTTCCCATCCACTTGAGGTGTTTCATAACTATACCGATAGAGTGTAAAATTCCTCTTTTTCATAATTATATGTATTGTATAGCTATTAGGAAGTTTTAAGAGATGAAAAAAACTAAAGATTTAGACATAATATAACTCCCCATGTTAAATTAATTAACTATAAAAACCCCTAAGTGTGCATACTATAGTCTCATCTTAGCTAGTGAAAATAGGCATATTGAGCAAGATGGTGAGAAGTGTGAAAAGCTTCATGTAGGTTTCTTTTAAGGTGTGCCTAATACATCTAAGGCCATGGATGGTATTAACACATGTCATTAACCCAATTTTATGGATTTTATTTGGAAATTTAATCCAAAATTTAGGCCAAGTGTGCAAGGTGTGGGAAAGAGGAGTTTTCCTTAATTATAGATAGAGATAACTCACTTTTAGATGAATTTAGATCACTAGGACTAGAAATAATGCATAAAGAGACATGTATGTAATCATTCCCCTTCAATACAATCATTATACCTATCCCTAGTCAGTTATGGGAGGTTTTAATAGGGGTGAATGATGAAGGTAGTTTTCCTATGTATAATGAGAACTCCTATGCTACATTTCAAGACTTTCATGCATTGGGGTGAAACTTGTGCTTCCTTAATTTTCATAATAATTTTCACATTCCATTCTCATGCATATGTAACTTATTTTATTAGCTTTAAAATTGTCCTTATCACCTTTGGACTTCCTTCTTATCCTCTCTCTCTCAAGTTCAATAAGAACTAGCTATTTTAGCCATTGTAAATTATGCTCCACTTGAGTATGATGAAGTCCTTCTCATTTACATACCATGGATCAATAAATACTACTTATTTTTACATCCTTAATGACTATTCATATTGTCTTTACTTGAAATACTTATCCTTATTATGTGATTACTATTATTTCCTTAGCATTGTTGTCTTATTATCCCACCTATTTATAGCTTGAAATCTTCTTCTTTTAGGTCATGCAAAGTGTTTTATGATGTGTCTAGGTTGAGTGAGTTAGTCTAATCAAATAGTGCCATTATAGGCATATTGTCTAGTCATCATAGCCTAATCATTCATCACAACCTCACAATGAAATATTCATGTGAGAAGATTTAGATTGGAGAAGTGTAGGTTTAGTTATTCTCTTGGTCTCATGTGTGACATGCAACTAGTTGGTAGTCATCAAGAAAATTAGTGTATCACCTCCTTTAGGATAGTTTAATTTTAGTTTTTTCTCTCCCTTTTCCCTCACAAGTATAGGTGTAGTAGTGATCCAAAAGTGGTACATTAAGGGAGCTAGCCCTATCTAGAGATTCATCTCATTCTTAGACTCACCCAAACCTAGATGTGTTTCAATTGTGACACTTGGATGAGGAGACCTGATACATCTCCTGAAGGGGTGAAAATCTAAATGAAAATAGTTTTTGACATGGTAAATGGGACATTTTATCCAATAAGTTGAAATATTTTTAGTGTTGTATTTAAACACATTAGCCTTTAGAGTCATCTATCCAAGCATAAATGACAACTCCAAAGTTACATCAACTAGTCAAGCAACCCAAGTTTTCATTTTGAAGATTATTGGTAATGTTTATTTTTGTTCTTACTTCTTAATGAAGTTTCATGGCTAATTTTGTTGTTGAGTATTATTTTACACAATTGGGTGAGGTATATCAATCTTATGACATTCCTTATTAACCTCTGTGTGATTATTATTAACCTTTTCATGAGTTGTGTTGTTATATAACCAGCCATCTCAATACCTTACTCATCTTAGTGAACCTATACACTTTTCAAATCAGTCCATTTCAACCTGCAAGCAAAATCTCTCAGTCTATGATAAGTACATGAAAAATCTTGACACAAAAACGTGGCATGGTTTTGATATTTCAAGTCATTTCATTCATAATGTGAGAGATGACTAGATTTGGTTAAAGGAGAGTGGTAACCTATTGAGAGATAAAATTTGTCAAGTCTCACAAGTGAGATGCTTGATGTGAGTGGCTTGGTTGTATCCTTAGAAGATAGGCTAAGAATTCATGAGGAACAACCTCACCAAACATATCAACCCTCATATCCACCTCCATAAGATTGATATCAATCGTAATTAACCCCTACTTATGAACCTAATCAAGTTTTTCAAAGTCATCTTTTTCCTAATCAATTGGAAGAGAGATTTGGAAAGGCAAACCTTATTTTTGAATCAAATCTTGATAGGAAGATTAAGTGGGCCAATAATAAGATGCAACATTATATATCATAATCAAGTGAAGTATAATATAATCCCTAATTACCCTCTCCCATTATATCCCCACCTTAAAACTAGACCTCTAAATATGAGATTCCATGTTAGAGACAAGGTGGAGAATCCAAGCCTAAAGAGATACCAAGTTTTTTGAATACTTCATCCACTCTTCAGATTTCATCACTACCTCAAGAAGAGAATCCTAATACTAACATACTAAGATGGTAAAATGTAGTGTAATCATGAGGAAAGAAAGAGGATAAAATCCTATATGAAGAGTGTGAAGTTGAGAAAGATCTTGATCCTATGCAAGGCCCTCCCACCCTTCATCAAGAGACATCTTGTTTTCTATGTTAGCCCTTTTGTACTCCTTATCCTCATGAATATTCTTATTAAATTCAAGAGAGGATTTTTGAAGAGAACCTAGCCAATAAAATTTAAGAGTTAGATTCTAGAATGAAATTGTTTAGTCAAGGTTTGATTGAAGTTTAAAGCAAAAAGAAGATCGTATGATTAAACACAACCCATTTAACCTTCTTTAAGAGAGTGCTTAAGTTTAATAATATTTCAATTAAGTGATTATGTAATGAAAATAAGAAAACAAATCCTTTTTAGCCCAAGTTATGTCTCCCCTTCCTCAAGATATTCTAGAAAGATCCCCTATAATTCATTCTCAATATGATTGTGAGTCATGTTGTCACTTGGATTTGCACCCTTTGAGGAGATGCAAAAATATCCTCATCCAAGTGGAATAATGGTATCACCTCTATACCTATGGGTAGCCTAAGTAATGAGGTGAATCTCTAGATAGGGCTAACTCCCTTAATGTACCACTTAAGATTAAACATACAAATAAAATTTGGGGGTTAAAAAAGAGAAATATAATTGAAAAAAAACTAATCTAAGGGAGGTAATACACTAAATTGATCGATGACTTCCAACCATATGTATGCTACACTAGAGACCAAGACACTAACAAAAACATACACTTTTCCCATCTAAGTCTTCTTTCATCAATGTTACATTATGAGGCTATGGAAGAATGTCTTAGGTTAGGAGGACTAGAAAAGAGGCCTTGAATGTCACTAATTAAGAGATGAACTCACTTAAACTTTTAAATTTATTGAAACACATCATATTACTTATAAGAAGAAGCTACAAATAGGTGAGAGAATGTGATAAATTACTAGGAAATCCATAGTATTCACTAAGAAAAATCAACATTAAAGTAAAGAACACTATTAACAGTCATGGAAGAGGTAAAAGTTAGTATTTCTATTGATAAAAAGGTATACAAATGAGCAGGGCTTCACCATACTTAGGTGGAGCATAGAATATAATGGCCAAAATGGCTAGCTCTTATAGAGCTTGAGAGGGAGAGAGAAAGAGAGAAGTCCAAGGGTCATAAGGAAACTTATCAAGTTGATAAAATATGTTATCCATGCAGGATAATAAGATATAGGTAAAACAATGCAAGATTAGGAGGTTCAAGTGTTAATCCAAGACACAAACGTCATGAAAAATGGTAATAAAACTCCTCAACTCGCTCAAAAAATTACCTTCATGACTGCTTCTATTTTAACATACTATAAATAATGAGTATAAGTTTAAATTATTGTAATGGAAGGGTAAGATCTTATACATGACTCTTAATTCATTGGTTGCATGCTTGGTCCTCTGGAATCATCTTAAATTGAGTTATCATCATTTATTGTCCATAGAACTCCCTTTCATGCACCTTGCACACTTGATATCCAAAATGGCTTTAGTTTCTCATGAAAATCCTTTAGAGGAAGTGAATGAAACTTTTAAACACCCTTCATGTCCATATAAACATTAGGGACACCTTAAAATGAGATCATTTGAAGTTTTCCCTCTTCTTCACTAGCTTGTCCGATATGCTAGATTTGACTGGCTAAGTTGAAACACCTAGTTCGGGTACTTAGAAGTTGACTCAAGGAATGCAATGAATATAGAGAGTTATCTTAAGTCTTAATATTTCACCGAAATTTGGTTTCATCTCTTCACTCATTCTAAAGCCTACAAAACACAAAATATGGTAACCTATCTTTCACCCCATCCACACAAGTCTATACAAATAGCTAGCATATGAGTGAACATTATGGAGTCCTCTTAAACATACCATCATTGTTAACTATATTTAAAATATTATTTCTATAATCAAGTCCGAGCTAAGGGTTTAGTCAGGTTTTAGGCCTTTTTGGTCTTAAGGTTGGTTCATAAATATCCAATGTCCAACCTACCAATAAACTCTCAAAATATTATCTTTAGGGACCCTACTAACCTCTCAAAATTCCTTTGTCTCCCATGTAGAGCATCATGAAATATATGAGCTCTTGAAATCACCCTATTGATATATTTTTCCTCTATTCCTACATGCTTGAAATAGTTTTAAGCTGAAAATGGTTTTCCTTTGTTTTCCTTGTACTCAAATGTTTCATACACTTCTATATCCATCACATAAACATTTTTTAAGCATCCTAATATGTCATCAAAATCAGGAAATGAATATGATCCCCCTTTAGATGTTAGGCCTAGACCTTATTCACTAGGTTTGCCTACAACTCTAGGCCTAAAAAGAGTTTTTATGATTTAACTTGCATTATAAGGGATTGAAAAGGTCTAAAATAGTTCCCCAAACATGATTCTATCACTTGGAAATCTTATCTAAGGCCAAAAGTGAATATGACCTCACACTTGGTCATTAGGCTTAAACTTACCCTTAAGGTCTATCTACAAACCTCAAAGCATGCAAAAACCTATTATGTTTCACCCACCCCTACTTGGTTTCCCATGTTTTTATGGATGTGACTCAACTTTTAAAATTATCCTAAATTCTCTCCTTATCTTTTGGTCGCTAATTTTCACTCATTTACCTAAGACTACCGATTTCAAGCATGAGGGGAGTGACCTCTATTTGAGACAAAATAGAGGGCATTTCCCCTTTTTACCCAAAAAATGAATGATTTAGGGTCTTTTTTAGGTGATATAGGTGGCTTATATAAGAATTTATAATTTTTTCAATCCATTTGACCCCTCAATTACTTCAAAAACCATGACTAAAACTTTCATAGGCAAACTGTACATAGAAAAGGCATAAGGACTATATGTAATATCATTTAGGCCCCTTAATTTGTTTTAAGTCTAACATGAAATATGAACAAAACTATAATGACCATAAAATAATTTTTATTATTCCCTTTCATCAATATAATCCTCTACTTTACTCTCATACAATTGTTTAGTTAGGGTTGAGTGTCATTTGATTATGTTTGGCATTCTAAAGGTACCTATAGGTGCATTATTCTATGCCTTCATCTTATGAATAGGTTATATACACTTTTGAATATTAGTTGGAATCAAATTATCCTTATTTTAATTTTTTTTTTCATTCCCTAATTTCTTACATGATGTTTACAATCTTACCTAGGTGACTGAGTGTGCTTTTAGCCTGACTGTATCTTGAATAGTGAAACTTATAGATTCCTTGCCACCCTTTAGTTAAAGAGAGATGTTTTAAACATCCGTAAGGTCTCTTTGAAACATACCAAAAAAATTTTGGTTCATAATTTTTATTCTTAGGAACTACTAACACCTCAAAATCTAAAAATTGCTCAATATCAATCTATTGACTGGGACACTCTTGGTTTACCCTTGCCTATGGGTGAATTTATCTCTAATTGGCTTGTTTATGATTCCAACCGACTTACTTAAACTCCCTATAAGGTCATTTAAAATTTATGTCATATTTACTCACCCTATATGCACTGAACATCATCTAAACTATGCATATTCATTGTTGCTTCACCAAACCTATTTGATCCCTGTATGTGGCAATTCCATGCTTGAGGGAGGGTACATATAACTATAGGTGTTGTTTATATGTTTAGACATTGATCAGGGTCTTTAAGTCTTTATTGGAATAAATTTATGTCACAAAATGCATTTTATCACTAAAATTCACCTTGAATTCCCTTTAAACATCATGAAAACATTAAAAAGTTTAATGTTTGGTCTGTCTCAACCACTTACAGCGAGTTTTAGGTGTGAATTATTTACTAAGACATTGATTATGAAGTTTGGAGACCTTAATTGAATATTTATATTCATTTGGAACCTATTAATACTTGTTTTCACTACATACTCTCAAATTTATCCCTTTTTAGTTATTACTTTAAGGTACCTTTCATCTTAGTGTAATTATAGGTGTCATTATCAATAGTGTACAGACTAGGAATGTGTTAGAGAGTGAAAACCATATTAAATTCTAATTCTTATTTTATATGGTAAGTATGTATCCCCTAGTGTAAAAAATAAATCCAATCCTAGTTTTAATCATCAACTCCACCTATGTCTTATGGTAAATGAGTTAACTTATACTATTGTAGATACACTGCATGATTTTCAATGTTTAGGAGGCAACTTAGGAGCTTTTAAAAACCATTCTCCTTAATTTAAACACCTTTCATATTTTGAAAGATAAAATACCTATGTGTAATCATAATAATAATCATACTTGTATGCCTTGGAGTTCAAATTAACCCTATATGGGAAAACTCAAAAAAAATGTTGTGGACTTCTATTTCCACTCTTCATAGAACAAGGGATTTAATTCAATCATTGAATGCTATAAATATTCCTCACATTTTATGTACCCACTTAACATATTAAACATAAATTTTAGGTCTCCTAAACATGTTAGGGATTATAATAGAGTTACAAGTTTCTTTAACATTCTAATATATGCACTTTTAGTCCTCTATTAGTACCTCTTGAATGTGCACATTTTGAATCTATAGGTAGTGAAGAGAGGTTCAAGAAATTTGTGAGGTTTAGGCCTCATTAGGTATACTTATAATCTTTAAAATTGACAATATGGGGTTTTTTAATGATGAACGTATTGAAAATAATTCTAAAACATATATTTCAACTTGAAAACCTCTTTACAACTCCCTGTAGATGCATACTCCAATGGCAGACTATGTGCATATGTAGTGTATGATTGAAAATAATGAACATTGATTTTATAAGGATGATTAAATGATAAAATGATAATCAAGGTAAATTTAAAATAAATTAAAATAACTTAACACAACCCACTGTATCCATTAACTAGCTTGAAACTCCTGAAAATGGTGGAAAGTGCTTGTCACTCTCAAAAAGGAGCCAATCTACAAAAATAAGGTTTTTAACTCATAAAAACAATAAAAAACATGAAAAAAATATTGGTATACATTTGATGAGTAATTAAAATTCCTTTATCACTAACATCATCAATTGGTTCATACAAACTTTCCCAAAATGTAGCAAAACTTGTAGGATTCACATAATGACAAATAGATTTACAGAATCAACTTCTAATAGATGATTCATAAAAAAACATGGATAATTTATAAATATATTTATATTTAAATTAAATCATTTTTTTTTATAACAACCTCCCAAAATCATTTTCCTTGAAACATCTAGAGCTATTTTGACCAAGCATAAAATTGTAAGTCACTTTTACTTGCAAAGAAGGGCTGAAAAGGAGATGAATGTTTTTAATCAATAAATGGAACTTAAAATTTTTGTAAATAAATTAAATTAGTTTTTTTAATATTAATATATGTTAAATGGTATTATAACATGTGGCACAATTCCCAAAGAGGTTATAAAAGTGCCAAACTCACCTTTTGCTTCAAGAAAATTACCTTGTTTGAGTAACCTAATAATTTTTTGTTATTATAAATTATGAAAGACTACATAGGACACATGGAAAATTAAATAAATTTTTTACACCTTCAAACTTCCCAGTAAAACTATAAAAAACACTAAATGCACTATTTTAACCCTTAAAATGACCCGCAATGACTAAAAGGACTAAGAAAACTAATGACCAAGGCTGATATAACATTAATTGAAATCAAATGACCTATGAAACACCTCATGACAATGTAATAAATCTTATATAGACCTATAAAATAATATTTTTACCTAGAGGTGCCCCAATTTGACCTAAAAGTCAAATTTGTTAAGAAGTCCTATGTGCCACCTCCACCAACTAGTTCATCTTGGCTTCACCCCATCAGCCTTTGCCTTGATGGACATTTGGTATGGGAATAAATAGAGGAAAATTTTGTTGATAAAAATTAGAATTATTGATTGAAGAAAATATAGCTTCTTAGCAGCCTCATTAGGCTAAGTCACCTAATTTCAAGATGCCTAGACTTGGCATCACCAATAAAGAGAAGTAGATTGAGGATCTTTCAATCCTTGAGAAGAAAATTCATGTTATGATAGTTTATATAAAACTTGATATCCCTCAAGAGGTCTTAGTTTCTAAAGAAGAGGTGAGCCCTTGTGTTGAGTCTTCTTGCTTGGTTGATAATGAAGAATGCATTTCTTATGTCAAGGAAAAAATATTAGATGAAGTCCTTTTGGATTATAATTAAGAGGATAAAATATCTTCTCTTGTTGTTCCCCTTCATGATGCTGATCAAAGAGAAAATTAGGACTTGTGGTAGTAGTATGTAATCATTTATAATGAGTTTGAGTCTCTCAAGGGGTCTACAATTTTCTTAGAGTTGATTGCAAATGATGGTAGGCAAAATAACATTTTTTAAAATGTCATAGAAGAGCCAAAGAAAAGTTCACCTCAAACTTTAAAGGTCAAAACAAGCTTCTATTATCCTCAATATCCAAGGAACAAAAAATTACTCCTTTTGAAATCATGCCTATAAAGAAGATTCAATTTGATCATGAAATGAAGAGTGGGCAGAAATATGAGTTATTTATACAAGGCCAAGAGGAATACATTTACATCTAAGACTTATTTGAAGATGGTCTATGTGAGAGCATAACAAGTAAAGTGCTAATAAATAGGTCTGATTTATTAAGAATCCAATCCAGAGAGCAACGTGCTTGGTACTATGATTCATCTCATGAAGAAGAAGATTCAAGGAACTTTCCTTTTGATCCTAGAAAGGTAGTATGCTTAGTTGCTAGTTATGCATAGTGGTTTGTTATTCTGATTTCCCTAAGTGATTTGAGCACATGTGTGTGTGTCTTGTTAGTTAGTTTGTTTTTTAATGTGTTTTTTGTTTTGTGTGCTTGAGGTAGTCAAGTGGTATTGTCTCAATAAAATATTATTGTCAATGGGTAAAATCCTCTTATGTTTCAGACTTTAGATCACTCCCTAAAGCCCAATGGACTAATAAGGCTATTGATATTTAGTATAAAAGGCATACTACTCCTGTGAGTCACCAATTTGATGGCCAAATTTGAACCTAAAATTCAAATTTTTATGCCTATAGGTAAAAACTTGATTTTTAGATGTTTTAGGGGTCTAATATTATGTCATAAGGTTTATTATAGGTTATTTTATGTTATTTCATGTCACATTATCATTGGTTTGGGTCCTTTTAAATACATATGTCCTTTTGAGTCATTTTGGGAGTTAAAATGGAGAATTAAATGACTTATATTACCTACTTACTAAATTTGAAGGTTTAAAAGGATGATGTCATGCAAATATGTCCTCATATACCTTTAGTAACTATTTCTAATTGAAAAGTGGTAGGTTCTTCAAAAAAAGGGGTAGTTTTCTTGGAAAAAATGAGCATTTAATAAGGTCTATGAAATTTTATAGAATCCTATATTTGAGGATATTTTATGAGTGTCCTTTGTTCTTCCATAAACTTATTCTAGTGATTAGTTTGATCAGATGCTTCAAGAAATGAAAAAAACCATTTCTCTCTTCTTCCACTAGGCTTGGTAAGCAAGAATGGCCCTCTGGTTTATACTTGGTATTATTATCAAGAGAGGTTTCAAGAAAAATTATCTTGGGGTTTCCTATACACTCATTAATATTCCATTTGATGTTTGGATGAAAAATATTTATGACTTTCTCTTTATGAACCATTCCTAACAAGTTGACCTATCCAGTTTGTTTGTTAATCTATGCACCATTTTGATTTTGCTCTATTTTGGGTAAATACATACAATAAAACTATTTATATTTATTTAAAATGTTTCTTACTATCCTATCATA
This sequence comes from Torreya grandis, assembly GCA_037957365.1. Classification (NCBI taxonomy): domain Eukaryota; kingdom Viridiplantae; phylum Streptophyta; class Pinopsida; order Cupressales; family Taxaceae; genus Torreya; species Torreya grandis. The sequence continues at coordinate 724,493 of JARHVA010005713.1, forward strand.
TATTACCGATCATTTTTTTCAAGTTTAGAGCTAATTTGAAGAGCCAATCACCTTAGATTTGTAGACTAGTCCTATTCTATGTAGCAAGCAGGTTTCCACCATTTTGAATGTCTTCATGTATTGTTAATGGAGTTAAAGGATGGTGATGGTTTGTATTAATGTTTTAAATGTGGTTTTACATAATTACAATCTCATCTTATAAATCAATCCTCCATAGAGTTACAACCACAAGTGAGAGGTAGTTGGTTTACTCCATGACTAACATGTATATTTAATTGAGAGATATGTTAAAGTATTTAACACATCCATGGATCCACAATTATGGTATTGAGAGATTTAATCCATTCCCATAGCAGATATAATCAAGTAAAATTATTTCACTTGGTAGAAGAGGGACTATCCCAGTCAATACAATCACTCACACACAATCCTACCATTAATAATCACCTACAGGTGCCCTCATAGGAATAATAATGTTGAGAAGTATATTTTAAGCTAAGAAAGGTTTTGATAATTAAATGAGTCTATTTGGATTAATTTTCTTAGCTCAAAACCCATTTTAATCACATAAATCATGTATTCTACCAACTTACACATCCTCACTACCTATATGTGCAAATGACCACCTATAGGTAGATCAATAGAGAAATGGGGAGTACTTTTGGAGTGTTGGAGCATAATGAAACCTTAATTATAAATCCTATCATTTGGTATTGATAATAATATGCATGTTTTAGGGTTAGTTTTTCTAATATAAGTGGAAAGTAGGATTTAAGGTAGAATTATTGATTGAGGGATCAAATCCCTAGAATGTGAAAATAGAGCACTTGATAGTTTTGCTAAAGTCATATAACAAGATTGCTAAGAGATTTGGGGTATATTAATTATCCCACCATGAATTCTTGACATAGTATAAGACCATTTCAAAAGTTATAAGGTATATGTTTAGTGGAGTGTAGTTTTTGGAAGGCTCAAATATATGTTTTTTCCACTAAATTTAGGTAGTGACATTTACAAGGGTTAATCTCCAAAAATACCCCTATCCAACATTGTGAATAAGGCATGTATCCATGTGTTGTGATAAAATTAAGTTTATAATCATATTTTTAGTTTATTTTAACCAAATATTGTTTGGAGAGAAAGTTATAATTATGTGTTTTTAGGGTTATGCACACCTATAGGTGACTCTTACCTAAGAAGTTGATACACAATTGCTATGAATTCATAGTATAAGCTTGGGGATGGAAACACATTATCATGGTAAGTAATCTTGTTAATTTTATAGTCCATTGTATTCCAAGAGATATAAAACTTTAGTTTGATAACTAGGTTTATTGACTTAGTAGGTACATCTATAGGCACATTGTGGTCTAAAAATAATCACCTATAGATGATTATAGGTAGATAATAAGTGAAACATGGCATCTAGGTGTTTTATTGTATAAGCTCAAGGTGAAAAAATGAGTCCAATTATTGTTAAATGAACATGGAAGTTGAAATTAAGGTTTTATATATTGTCTCAAGCCTAAACTAAGCAAACATCACCAATAGGTATGGTGCCAAGGAACATGACACAATTAGATGTCACACTCAGTCCTGACCAGTCAAAGTATGAGGAGTGTGTGCGAGGGTTAAAGTGATGGATAGACATAGACCATATTCATCATAATTTTAATAACCTAAATATCCTCCTATCATATGAAAAATATATAGAGAGAGGACCTCATGATTCAACACACAGTCCACATGAAAATCTAACATACATAGTCTATCTTCTAATGGTCTGCCCTTGAATATGAAGAAGTTTTGGGGTCAAATAACCTAAAAAAGAACTAAAAATTGGTAAAAAAAAATTTATGGATTTTATAATCTCCTCAAATAGTCATCATTATCTGATAAAATAGGGGAATTCACTATATTTTATCACAGATAGAGGGCACTCCCTTTGTCTATAAACCCTACAGTCTTGGGGAATGAGGATGGAAGGGTGAACCATAGGCTAGTTGGATATGTATAATATGTGTGTGGAGTTAAAACACACCCAATAAAACATAAATAACATCTCAAATAAGTAGGAAATCTAACAAGTGGTTTAAACCTACAAGAGTTGTAGTCAAGCATAGAAAGCGAGATTTAGGCCTAAAAGCCAAATGGAGAGTCACTTACAATTATAGCATGAGATGTGGATTATTATGGACCAATAAAATTTTATGGGATAATAATATTATTTTTAAATATTATTTATTTCATTAGAAACCATAAGGAAATCCACTTTTGCTCAGAGCTACATTACACCTGTGTAAAATGCTAAAACAAGCTCGATAAGGTAACTTCAAATGTTCACATATTTAATGGGGATTTTCATGGAGATTCAAGGAGTTTAGGTATATTTATTGATATATTAAATTTTTTAATTTTGTAATTATTTTTTAATTTCAATGTTTAACCTTCATGAACAATCCTTAAGAGTGAAAGTGACTCGAAACCCTTATAAACCCTGGTTCTAGACCCAATTGGGAAAAAAAGTTAGAGGACTATCTAGAATATATGGAATGGGCATGAAAATTATTCAAATATATATGAGACTCTTTAATGGCCCTTCCCATTAACTTTATGTGTTTTAAACTTGTATAGATAGGGTGCATAATTGCTCTTTTGACTAAGTTATGCATTGTGTAGGTTTTAAGAGGTTCCAAGAGATGAAACAAAATTTAGGAGATATTGAAACTTAAAATAACTACCACTATTAATTTAATTCATCATAACAACTCCTAATTTTTTATACTATAGCTTTCATCTTAGCCAGTCAAAATTGGCATAATGAGCAAGATGGTGAGAAGTGTGAAAAACATTAAGTAGGTTACATTTTAGGTGTGTCTAATGCCTATAAGGACATGTACGGTATTGAAACATGTAATTTACCTATTTTATGGATTTTCATGTGAAGCTAAATCCAAATTTGATGCCAACTGTGCAAGGTGTGGGAATGATGAGTTTTTAAAACTGTAGATGGTAATAACTTACTTTTAAAGGAATTTAGATGAGTAGGACTGCAACCAATGCATGGAGAGACTTGTATAAAATGTTTCCCCTTAAATATAATAATTATACCTATCCCTAATCATTTTTATGATGTTACAATATGGTTGAATTATGAAGGCATTTTTCTTGTGCAGAATGAGAAATCCTACCCCACATTTTAGGAGTTTCATGACTTGGGGTGACACTTGTGCTTCTTAACTTTGCATGATCAGTTTCAAATTCCCTTATAATGAACATGTAACTCATTTTATTGAAAATTTTCCTTTTCACCTTTGTACTTTTCTCTTCTCCTCTATCTCTCAAGTTCTATAAAAACTAGCCATTTTAGCATTTGTAAATGATCCACCTAAGTATGGTGAATCCCTACTCTTTTTGATACCATCTATGAATAAATAATACTAATTTTTACCTCTTTCATTAATATTCATAGTGTGTTTACTTGAATTATTGATCTACCTTATGTGAAAACTATTGTTTCCTTAGCATTATTGTCTCATTCTCCCACCTATTTATAGATTGAAAGATTCTTCTTGTAGGTCATGTGAAGTATTTTATGATGTGTTAAGGTTGAGTGAGTTATTATATTCAAATAGTGTTATTATAGGCCTCTTGTCTAGTCTTCCTAGACTAAACATTCATCACAACCTCATAATGAAATATTGATGCGAGAAGATTTAGATTGGAGAAGTGTATGTTTAGTTAGTCTCTTGGTTTCATGTATGGAATGCAGTTGGTTGCTAGTCATCAAATAAATTAGTGTATCACCTCCTTTAGGATAGTTTACTTTCATTTTTGTCTCTCCCTTTTACCTTACAATTATAGTTGTAGTAGTTATCTAAAAGTGGTATATCAAGGGAGATATCCATATTTAGAGATTCGCCTCATTCTTAGGCTCACCCATAGCCTAGAGGTGTTTCAATTATTCCACTTGGATGAGGAGAGCTAAGAATTATTATCAATGGGTGCAAATCCAAGTGACAATGTTTTTGGCACACCTGATGGGACTTGTTATCCAATAAGTTGAAATATTTTTAGTGTTGTCATTCAACACATCAACCTTTGGAGGCATTTATCCAAGCATCAATAGATACTCCAAAGCTACATTATCTAGTTAAGTAACCTAATTTTTCATTTTAAATATTTTTGGTAATGTTTCTTTGTTTTCTTGCTTCCCAATGAATTTTCATGGCTAATTTTGGTGTTGAGTATTATTTTACACAAGTGGGTGTGGTATATCTAGATTATGTCATTCCCTATCATCCTTTGTGTGATTCTTAGTAGCCTTGTCATTATCCTTACCACATCAAATATAACCCTTATCATCCTTGTCATGAGTTATATTATTTTTATGTCCATCCTTCTCAATACCTTACTCCTCGTAGTCAACTTATACACTTCTCAAATAGTCCATTTCAACCTTCAAGAAAACTCTCTCAAGATTTAAGAATTAAATGATATATCTTGACACACAAATTGGATAAGGTTTATATATTCTTAGTCATTTCATTCATAATGTGAGAGATGCATTAAAGCTAGTTAAAAGAGAGTGGGCACCTATTGAGAGAGCAATTAAGTAAAGGATCACAATTAGATGCTTAATGTGAGTGGTTTTGTTGTATCATTAGAATAAAGGCTAATAATAAATTATAAATACCCTCACTAAACCTATAAACCCTCTTATCCACCTCCCCAAGATTTTTATTAGTCATAATTGATCCTTATTTATGAACCCAATCAAGCTTGTCAAAGTCATCTTTTCCCAATCAATTGGAAGAGAGAGTTGGAAAGGCAAACCTTGTTTTTGAAGCAAATATTGATAGGTAGATTAAGTTGGAAAATAATTAGATGTAGTATTTCATATGTTTATTAAAGGAATTGGAATTTAATCCCTTTTTTCCCTCTCCTATTATATCCCCACCTCAAGAAGATACCTATAGATATGAGATTCCAAGTTAGAGTCAAGGTGGAGAATCCAAGCCTAAGGAGATACCAAATTTTTTGAACACTTCATCTAATCTTCAAATTGCATCATGACCTTAAGAAGATACTCTTAATCCTAACATCCTAATCTATAATAAGGTAGTGGAATCATGGGGAAAGAAAGAGGATAAAAGCCTAGATGAAGAGTGTGAAGTTGAGAAAGAACTTGATCTTATGCAAGATCCTCCAACCCTTATTTAATATACCTCTTGTTTTCCATGTTAGTACTATTGTATTCCTTATCATCATGAAGATGCTTATCAAATTCAAGAGAGACTTTTCCAAGAGAAAATGGCCTAGAAAATTAAGGTTTATAATGATGATTTTGAGACTCTATGTCATGAGTTAAATGATATAATTAACATGGTGTTTCTATTTGGAAATTTTATGTCCTAGACATGATTTATAGAGTCTTGGAAGTTAGTGTAAGAGGTTGAAAAATTGAATATAAAATGGCTTGTTTGGTTGAGTGAGGTTTGAGAGAGAGAGAGAGAGGGTCAATAAATTGGTATGTAAGACCAATAGTTTCCAATAGAGTTTTTGATATTTATTTTGGAAGTTTATAAGAGTATGTTTTATAATAATATTCATCAATTATAAGTCTTTGAGTTTTTCCATTTAGGTGTAAGAAGGAAGACCTCCAAAGAAGGAAGCATCATTCAAAGTTGAGAAGATGTCAAAATCCAAGAAAGTCAAGGATGAGGTATGTTTAGATGTTGATAATGATGAACTAATAGCCATGTTAATAGGAAGTTGAGGTTTGGATCTAGTAAGTAGAGGGGTAAGTTTCTCTTCAAATGTTTCAACTATGGTAATATTGGTCACTTTACATCCAAGTGTCCTCATAAGGATAAGACTGGGAACAATGAATAAAATGATGAACATCATGGAGATTATAGGAAGGTATATAATATTGACAAGAACAATAAATATTTTAGGAAGTATGAAGGTAAGAAAGGGTCATTAAATAATAATAAAATTATCTATACCAAAGAAGATAACTCATCTAATGTAAGTGACTCAAGTACATCTGATAGTGATGATGGTAGTAATGAACCTAAACATGACAACAACAAAACCTTATCCATGGCCATATAATTAAATAATGAAGGTTGGTCAAATGGGAAAGGCCTTATGGTTGATGTAAGATCAAATAAATAAGAATTTTAATTGAACCTTGAATGAAAATTACTAAGTGCTCTAGAGGAGTTGAAGTTACAAAGAAGAAACAATCATAAAGTAATATCATTATTTAAGGACTATGAGGAGCATATTGGCTTGTTTTAGGAGAGATTAAGTAAAAGTTTCAAGGAGTATTATGAGATCATCAATTACATTAAAGCATAAATGGAGATAGTAAATGCAAACCTAAAGTATAAAGAGGAAGAATGCACTAGGTATAAAACTAAAGTGGAATTCTTTAAAACTAAGTTGGATCAATCATCTAGGAAGGTAAAGGTGTTTTTTAAAGTTTGAAAAGAGAACTAATGATTTAGATGATATATTGAGTAGTCAAAAGTTTTCAACTAACAAGATAGGTCTTGGTTTCAAATAAAACCAAAAGGAGGAAACTCAAGTCAAGGAGAAGGATATTGAAGACAAAAAGGTCAATATGAAAATACATATCAAATAGATTAGTGTTATGAGGTATGCTAGTTCATTCAATGGTTAATATTTTTTATGCAGTAAATTTGGTCATAGATCAAGAGATTATAGAAGACCCTCTAAGAATGAGTACTCATGGGATTATGGAAGGATTCATAATCCACATCAATCAATAGGTATGTATGAGATTTTTTACTAAATATTTTATAATGTAGGACACATTGAAAGACTCTATCCTAATAGATTGAGAAGGTCATCAAATAAAAATAAGAGGTCTTAAGCTACTAGAGTACAAGAGAGAAGGAAAATAAATATGTGGAAACTAAAGATATTAAAGGTTAGTCAATATCAGTATACAAGCTCAAATGGAATGTCTTATATGGTAAATCATACTTGAAATAATCAATCAAGTCAGGAATGTCTATTATCATCTCATATTGATGATCAAATGATTGATTTAGAGGTCAAGCCTATAGTGCCAATCAATCCTAAAAGGAAATTGAAGGATATTTAGTCTCGTGAGAGCATGGAGATCTATTAATATCTTGAGCTTGTGTTATTTTAATGCCATATGGAAAGGGGTAACTCCATTATGATTCATGGAGACATACTTCAAATTATCAAAGGAATGGTGGGTTCTTAGTTTGATGGGGGGGATATTTAGGTTGTTCATAAGCTCCAAGTGCAGTTGATGATAAGAATATGATGTCTTAGTGTGTGATAAATATTTGTATCATATAATTTATGACAAGAATACGGTGAGTGGTTGCCAATTCCAAGGTCATTTAAATGAGATATGCATGGAGTAAGGGGATCAGGTTTCCTTAATTTTTCACATTCTATTTCTTTAATTTTTGTTGAAAATAAGGTTTGAATTGATATGACAATTGTGGAAGACCTTTGTCATTAATGTAAAAGGGGGAAATGTTAAATAAAGGATATGAGAGGGATCAGATTGAAGAATATTTTTCCATCAATGAAAAAGGTGGAATTTGTTGAGAAGTGTTGTCATTTATGTCATTTAATGTCAAGGTTGATTTCATTGATGTCAAGGTGCATCTAGTGAAGATGCATGTTGAATGTTCTATGACACATAAGCTTGTGTCTTTGATGTTACATTCAATTCATATGATAAGAATTAATTTGAAGGAAATATAATGTCTTTCTATTAAGAGATAATTTGAAGGTAAACTAATAATTCTTATGAGTTTGATGTCAAGTTTTAGGTCATATAAAATATGTATGAGTACTAGTTCTTGAGTATATGGTGCATTGAGAAACCTAGTCTAGACTTAGTGAAAAGGTTTGCATAATGAATCCTTGTGAGCTAAGTAAGCACAATATTATGAGACATGTTTAATAACTGTGTGATCATGAAATATAAGTTTAGATACCTTCAAAAATGTTTCAAGGTAAGTTTTCAAGTTTTAAGTTCTTGAGAAGCCTAGTCATGACACTAGTCATATCATGAAAAGTCCTAGTGAGAAATTTTGAGCATGGTGGCTTGGTGAGATGGATTCATAGAGGCATAAGAGGATTTTTAATTTTGATTTATCATGTATATGAGGAACTAGATCACTCAAATTATTTTCAAGGTGATCTTATAGGGGTAAGATTTTAAGTCTAAGTCTATAACTAGACTAGTTCTTGATCCTACCTGACCTAATGAGGTGTTTTCAAGGCATATGAAGAATGTAAAGCAATTTTTGAGCATGAGAGAGGTTTAATAGTTTTTATATGAGGTATTTAGATCTTGGATAGTGGATATAATGTCAATTTCAAGGCCTAATATGCTTTGTAGGTCAAGGACTAAGTGAGCAAAGAGAGAGAGAGAGAGAGAGAGAGAGAGAGAGAGAGAGAGAGAGAGAGAGAGAGAGAGAGAGAGAGAGAGAGAGAGAGAGAGAGAGAGAGAGAGAGAGAGAGAGAGAGAGAGAGAGAGAGAGAGAGAGTCATAATGAGGGTTCATTATAATTTTTAAATATTATTGAGATCATATTATCATGGATAGAGGTATTATATATTATATCAAGCATTTTCACAAGATTTGAGGTCATGGTTTTCACAACAAGGCATAAAAAAATGGTTTTGAGGTCTCTTGTGTGCACAAAATGAAAGGTTTTCAACCTGAGAAATAATTTCAAGTGTTTAGTGTAACATTTAACCTATTATTGGGAGCCTAATATATTTATGGTAGATAGGGAAGGGTCATAGATCAATTTTTTAGGCATTAATTTAATGAATGAATCTCTAAGCTTAGGGAAGGGTCATAGATCATATATATAAGTGATTAGAGTTTTAGTAAACTCTTCCAGGCAACTCTAGATCTGATTGCTTTGTTAGGTGTGCAAGTAGACCCTATAAGAAAGAGCACATTTTTAGAGATTTAATATATTAGTTAGAGTTAAACAAGTCAAAATTGATAAAAAAAAAATGGAAGAAAAAAAATCATACTTTTTTTAATGTATTTTTCAGTTTATTGGAAGGTTATATCCCTCAAGTGTTATAAATTAGTCATCTAAGACAACTTGTCACTAAGAAGCCAAATGGTGCAAATAGTGACAAAACCAACAAGAAGTGAAAATTTGATTAGGGATGTGTTATCATGGAATAGGGATGAATAAAATTACATTAATACATTATTAAATAATTTTACTAAATATTAATATTTGATATAATTATTTTAGGTCAGTGTATATGATGAAAATATTGCTCATAAGTTGACCAGACTGGCTCAGATGAGACAATGAGGTACAAGACTATGAGATTGATATATAATATTAATATTTCCATTTTTAAATGTTATATTTATATATAATATTTTAATAATCATATATTAATATCATCCACATAAATCAGGAGTATCTATAAATGGTCATATAAGTGGTTAAAGGTCATTATCACCATGATTGTGTTTCAAGGTAAATTGGTAGTTTTGGGTAAGCAAGTTGCAATGATGAGTTTGATACTATTTTACTTTAGTTAAATAATATAATTTAAATGTTTTTTATATTTTTAAATTTATTTCATATCCATTATTTTAAAAATATTTTAATTTAGTGTAATAGGTTTAAACATTGAAGCCAAAATGGCTTATCTGGCTAAGCGAGGTTAGAGAGAGATAAGGTCAAAAGATTGGTCTAGAAGACCAATATTTGACAATATATATTATGATATTTATATAGGAGGTTATTTTTAGGATGTTTTAGTATAATTTTAATTCATGTTAATTCCTTGAGTTTTTTCCTTTATGTGTTATAAGTTTAAGTTTCCATGACTATGTTTTGAGGCTAGTTGGCAGTTTAGAGTGAGCATTTTGCAGAGAAGTGTTTGAGCTTGTATACCCTAATTTATAGTATGTAATGAAGTTTTTGATGAAAATAAGGTCATGATATTTTTTAATATTTTATTTTTTTCCATAGTTATTTAGAAAATTATTTTTTTATCTTTAGTAGTTCAAGACAGACTTTTTTGCTATGCATAGGCTTAATTGTGAATAATACTAATGGCATGCTTCAAGTGGTGGTTTAAGATAAAATGTGTTATGTAACCTTTATGAGATTATAATGGGTATATTCTATTGTAATATTATGTTTTTATATCATATTAATTGTTTTAATGTGTTCCAATGAAGGCAAATTGTAACATATCCTAAGTAGACCTAATGGGATTAGGTGTCTGTGAGACCTAAAGATGAGATAAGGCCTAATTAAGGTAGGTCAGACCTAAATGGGCTCAAATAAAATTTGATAAATTTTTATGATATGTAATAAGATATATTACATGGATTACATAATAGTTTAAGGGTGTTTGGCTGACAAACAAGGATATGAACAAGATACTTATATAAATACAAGGTAGTTTTAGACCTATTCATGTGATAGAGAGTGTAAGCAAATAAAATATATATTGTAGAGTAGAAGGAGGTATTGTATTAAATTAAAAAGTTTTATAGGATATGTGATGAATATTTTATATAGGTTATGGATATGAGGATCAAGGTTACATGACCTAATCATGTCAAGAAGAGGGATAGTTGAGTGAAGTAGACCAAAGGCCAGTTTGAGAGGGATAAAAGTGTGTGAAGAGATGAAGAGGTGGTCATCATCTTCTGGTTGATAAAAATTGTGTTTTTAAGGATATAAAACTAATCATGTGGCTTAGTTTGTGTTGAGTCATATATGGGTTGGTTACTCATAATTTGGTGCATGTTAAAACCTAGATGAGTTGGTGCTTAGATAGTTAGGGTTAGTGCTCCATATGGAGTTGGTGCTTCACTAAATTTGGTGTTTGTATTATAGGACTATATTAAATTTTAAAATATCAATTGTGTTTATTACCTTTGAGGGTTTTCCACATAGGTGATGTGTTCTTGTGTTTCATTCTTATGTGGATATGGGTTTATGTTTACAAGATTTATATACTTGTTTGAATGTTTCATGATTGATTAAGTGAGATTGTTAAGAAATATTTTTAAGATTGATTCACCAAACTCTAATTAATTTTTCCTCCCACATATTATACTCATATGAAATTCACAAGTGCCCAAGATGATATAGAGGTCCATTTTAAAAGTAAAAATATAGAACTAAATTACCATTGAGAAAATTATAATATAAATATGTAAAATACATGACATATGGACATAATTATGACCATTTATTTAATTCATGTACACACATTTCAAGTATAAATATAATATTTTGAATTATATTATGGATCAAGAAATCAAAAAATTGATTAACACTTTCTATCTTATGATTTATGTTCAAATTAAACTATTGAAGAAAAAGATGATAATATCTAATGTCACTCTTGTTACAAATTACTTTATGTCTAATATAACTTAATTGAATTATGTTATGTGTGAATCATATTCTAATTTACCAATATATAATGCTTCTAATTATTAAATCCTTAAACAATAGCACAAATGTCATGATGATATGTTAAGTAGTTCCTTACTAGTGTGGTAAAATTTTCACTGTGGTAAAATTTTCACTATGGTAAGAAATTGGGTGACATGTTGATTGAGAACTACTCGAAGTGAAATATAATAGGAATTTTCATCAATATTAAATGGTTATTGAAGGTTATATGAAGAAATTAGTGGTGTAGAACATAGTTTTTACTTCAATTCCTTGAATGATTTTTATTGTGTGATAGTCGTATCAAACTTTGATTCAGTGCCAACTTGGGCAAGTTGGTTTAGGGTCCAAACCACATGAGAGAAAATATTAGGTAAATATTTAATAATTAAAAGAAGCGGTAAATATCTATGATATAATTTAGTTGTGGTTAAACCTTGATGACTTGAATCTTGGCCAGTTTCACATGCAATCCTACAATGTATCCCAAATACTAAATCTGAAACATGGGAAATGAACATTTTCCCATTTTTTCATATAATTTATGTTTATAAAAAGTGTCAAAAACTAGATCTATATGGTGCATATGTTCATCAAATGTCTTAATAAATATTAATATGTCAACAAGGTAGATTGTATCAAATTAAGTGGTGAATGACCTTAGAATATTATTCATCATATGCATAAATGTGGTTAGAGCATTAAAATTTTTAAATGGAATTAATAACCATTTAAAGAAACATTATTTTACATTGAATTTTATCTTCCTTATGTTTTTATAATCAACAAGAACCTGATGATACCCATACTTATAATCAATTTTGGTGAAGCACTTTTTATCATGGATCTAGTCAAAATATCCTCAATCCATGGAAAAGGATATAAGTTTTTAAATTTAATCTTATTGAGTGATTGGTAATGAATGTATAACCTCTATGTACCATCCTTATTTAACACAACAACAATTGGTTTGTCACAAAGTAATGAGTTGGGAGTACTATGTACTTTGTCTATGAGTTCATGGATTAGTCACTAGTTTTATTCGTTCTTAAAAATTTATCTAAGGTATAAAGATGCATTTTAAAGAAGTAATATAGATACCATATTAATATTATGCTTGACTAAATATTGTTTAAGTAATTATTTTGGTATCTAGAACACATTCTTATATTCTTCCAAATTGAGTAATAATGTTGCTTTATGCATTGATGCTGAAGAATTTGTGGTAACCATAGGTGTTGCAAGGAATTTATTGCATTTATATGTTACCATAAAAATACTAAACTTATTACTATATGTGACTATCTTCTTTCACTATTTTTGACTAATGAGTGATAACTATGAAACTACTTCTAGGATGTGTAATCTCATATCACCAACATTTATAATATTTGTTTCATATATAAGATGTGGATGATAAAAAATGGTTGATCTAGTAGAATATCACATATATATAATGGATCAATGTCTCAAAGGATTGTGTCATGAAAAGGATTGATGTTTTACAACATTTTCCACTAATTAGTGATGTGTTTCTCAAACCCCACATTGAACCATCAAATAGAGTATGGTTATGGGTCAAGCACTAGTGACAAGTTCAATATATGAATTGATTTAGGAGAAATAATGTTTTTCTAACTTCTATTATCAGTAATAAAATGTACTAGTTGGAAATTGATCCATATTTGATAAAAAAATAATCTTTGTACTTCCTCTATTTCCACAAAAGTAGTAAATATATTTGTGGTACACACAATGGTGTTACTATTAGATTTGATGATATGTTTGCCTTTATCTGATGCTATGGTGATAATATATATTTCCTCAAGATCTAAAAGTAGGTTTTTATTAGCATGGCATTATTCATTGGAATTAATGCTAGAGTTATGAGCTAAACACCACATTCTATTATGGGAATACTTAGTCTAATTATCTAATAGCTACCTCATATTCTTCACTAGCTATTTAGAGTTATTATTTGATTTGGAATTATGCTTGGAAGACTTACTCTACTTATTGGTTTAAGACATTAAATCTTATATCTTATTCATGGAAGAGATAGTCAAGATATCTCGGTAGGACTGTATGTGAGTTTTCAAGCCTAACCTATACTTTAGACCAAATTTTTCTTTTAATCCTAAATCCCAATTTTGGACACTAGAGTATGAAAAGTATCTATGTCTTAATGTAGAAAATTCTCTTTACCTTGGCACAACATATAAAACTTAATGTATTGATCATCATATTTTTCAATAGAATAATATGTTAATTTGAGTTATTTTAATAAACAAACCATTCCTTATGTCTACATATGTGTCTAAACTAATATATTCATCATGTGTAGTGCAATAATTTTTCTACCATTTTATTTTTGTTAGAGAAGTGATTTATTATGCAACATGAATAAATGAGGTTAAGAAAATTATCTAGTGTATACAAAAACATATTGTCTTTAAACATAGGAAAGCCTAGATTTACTTTTACCTTATATGGAATTTGTGCAAATGGCTAATGAGAATGAGAGGATTTCAAAGAAGTTTATTGCTTAATAAGCAAAAAAAAGTGATCAATGGTCCTTGTTTATTTATGTGTATGGAGTTACTCCACATATTCCCTTTTTCTCTAAAATGCATCCTTTATGATTTTATATAACATATTTATAGTTGGTGTCATTGAAAATTTGTCGTGCAATTGAAGATGTGAGATAAGGTATGGTAAAGGGTCATGAGTCTTGAGCCATAACTTCATGTAATTATAACCTAAAATGCATTGGAATAAAAACAATGAAAAAAATTCAAAAAATCCCATGATACCACTTAGGAATTATATGATGTATGATATTATGCCACTTATATGAGGCTTAGGAGGAGACCTAGTGGAAAACATGCTTAATGGAGATTAAATAGGTTATATGAAAAAATAATTTATTAAATGATAGATAATATGAAATATAATGTAGTAAAGAATTTTTTTAAAAAAAGGTGACAATATATCTAGAATAATAACAATAAATTTGTATTATGATAAATTATGTACAATTTGAGAAATCAAATGTGGTTTTCTCAAGGCTTGTTAACTCTATTCTTGTATATGGTTCAACACAATGTATTACTAACCTATAAAGAATGGAAGTTTACATTATTATACAATACAAGAAGGTGAAATGTTAGTTAGACTATTATATTAGTTTTTAATAACTAATTAATAACCACCAATTATAGTGACATCACTTACCATAATCATTGATAGCCATTGACTCTAGTACTAACACTACAGGGGTTGTATGGTAATGTAGAAATTAATTTTAAAGGAATATATTTACACATAGGCACAAAAACCATCTATATAATTTATGACATAATCAAAGAGGATGGAAATTAAACTAATATATTATATTTTAAAATTAGTGACCTAAATCCTCCTCGATCAATGTTATCTTAGATTAGTAAAAAAAAGTTTCGGGCTCTATCTAGACAAGTCGACACTTGATAATAATGTAGTGCAATCTTATCTATGGATTGAAAACTTGTCTTATTTGACTATGATGAAAAAGTGATTGTACTAATAAATGTGGATAAATATTTTTAGCGAGATAAGATATTTTTATATTGTATATGCCAAGTATAAATCTATGGTTTTCATTCCCCTTTCCTTAGAAACCCTAGGGGTACTTGTGAGAGATAAAAATTTGAAAATGAAATGGGGAGTTTAAAGGGATCAGATAAGTCCAATCTTTCCAATTGAAAACTAAACACTACATACATATTTATATAATCAAAGCATGTAATAAAGACACACATAATTATCCCAACTAGATTGATTATGTAGTTACGGTCTTTTACTCTATGAATGTAGCTACAAATTTGGATTTTATAGTTGACAATGATAATCATACATATCTAGATACTGAAAGGAGGGAATCAAGTTTAACACAGTTATTCAAACTAGAGTAATTAAGAAATTATATTACTTCATTATATTTATGTAGCCATACATATGAATTTTTTGCTTTAATTGATTTATAATGCTTTAGAATTGATATAAGACTAATTTGAGTGATTGACATTGCATTTTGGGAGAATGGGCATATTTTATAAATGTGTAAAAATGTAAAATATAGAATTTAGATATATATCAAGATTCTTAATTAATGATATTTTATTTGTTTTTATAGTAAAAAAATTTAACAATTTCCTTTATCCAAATTAAAAATGTGTGGGATGACCCAAATGAATATTTTTAATTTCATAAACTAGTGTTAAAGGTGCAGGGGTAACACCACACTAGTGGACTAGTTCAAAGTAAATAACCTATGAAAAAATGTAGGCACATTTTTCCAAGGGTTAGAAGTAGTATGAGAATTATATAAGGTAATTTTAACATTGACTAGTAATATAGGGGTCAAAACTGCATATAGATAAATATCTAGAGGAATGGTGAATATGAGTCATGTAATTGAGTGTAATTCAAGGAAATTAAGATGTCTCAAGAATTAATATTTTCAAGTATATGTGATCAGATTTGGTTGTATATAGTCCCCCACAACCCACCCCCTATTATAGTAATTAAATTTCTAGATAAAGATTAAATATAAACATTAGCGTGTATAATACATTATCTCTTTTTATAGGAAAAAAAATTATGCAGGGCACTCATATTGCAATACCATATAACAACACATGAAGTAGTCATAATTCAAATTTTAAATCTGAAAAATATGAAACTCTAAGATATAAAAATTGAAATTAAATTAAGGAAGCATTACACCTACATAGAGATGTAACAATATTGATCCATAACTTGTAAAATATTCAAAATTATGCCATCTTGTAGAATCATTAAGAGAAATGGTTCCTCATGTTAAACTATATATGAATTGACAATGATCATGTCCTAATTTTTTATAACTAATCAAGACTTGAGTTGGAAATATTCATACTCCAACCATAATTAATCAAGATAATTACCTAGTTTCATAATAAAAAAAGGTGTAACCATGATGGGTTTGACATAAGTGATTCGAAGGCCATTAAGTTTAATTAGACATGAAACATACATATCTTATAACATAAGGTGGAACCACCCAATGGTTTATCTATAATTAATTCCAATGCCATTGAGTTTCACTCCAATAAAACATACATTATGAAAAAAAAATCACACCAATATAGAGAAATATAGATTTCATTTTCATGATTAAAATATAATGAATCATATTCATGCCCCCATTATGACCACAATACAAAATATTTTTAAGTGAAATAAAAACCCTTTCCATTGAATCTTTAAAATGTAGTGTAGTATATATGCACATGAATCTATATCATGAATTTTGAATTTGAAATATGTATATGCTTTTATTAACCAACATTATGCCCCCTAAATATATTAAAAATTATATAGAATATCATGCATATATAAGCTCAACTATAATTTTATGTGAAGCTTGTAATTATTGTTCATGTAACCCTTTACATATGAACATGCATATGTATCCAAGTGTGTATTATTTTATACTCAATTATCTATAAAGTTAGTGCATATGCATGTAATCTACCTTCGTGATCATTATTAATGTGCCAATATCTATCATGTATCATTTTTTTAATAAACTTGAAAATCTGAAACATGTACTTTGTCATAAAATATACAATTTTAATAGATTTGAATGTTTTAAACATGTATTATATTATTGAATCTGAATTTTATACTCATGGAGGCTTCAATATATAATATAATCACATTATAAAGCCCCATTTTTAAGATGAGGTATTTAGATTACTAGTCACCTATCTAAAAATAAGAGTTAACTATATAATGTGATGACGATACATTCATGTAGAATCATGTGAACATGTGAAGAGTATGTTTTCAAAGTAATGTAATCATAATTGAAGCATGTATGTATCATATGTAAAGTGAATAATACAAGTTTCATGTCTAAATAGATATAAAAATGAGGCATGTTGAAAAATAACCATCTATGAATAAGAATAAAAATTAAAATTTCATGATATGGAACATTACACCACTATATATCTAAAAAATCACAAAATCATAACACATAATTCCACATAATGTCACACATAAGGCCAAGGGTAACATACAAAGGACATGAACATGTCATGAAAAATAAGGCTAAGTTACACAAATAAAGGACATTAAGAATATTAAAAACATTTAACATAAATATGTCACACACATAAACCTCTGTGGTTACACATAATAATTAAACACTGTCTAGCCTATTATGTAATAAAATAACAACAGAGAAGGAACATATAATAATTAAAACTACTCTATAACATCCATTTTTATCAATGCTACATAATATAAAATTAACATATCTATGTATCACAATGTAATATATGAGTAAATAGTAAGATACATTTTATACATGAAATAAAGGTTGTAAATATATATAACCCATGATAATGTAACTTGTATAATAATATGCCACCCAACATAAACCTGACCACTGGGTAGAAGGGACTCTAGCATTTAGGAATCCATGTATAATATGTATTCCCTACATCACACTCATATGCCTCATGAAATGAATCTGTGTATGAAAAATAATATAATATATACTAAAACCTGTGACAAAAAAACACCTTAAAATAAGTAAACTAGCAACTCATATCATGCTTTACGTCTCTAATTTTTTATTTTTGAGAAAATTTTGAACATTTATCTATTTTGTCATAGTTGAATGTTTTTTGTATTTTTGACATATTTGAATGTTTTTTTAATTTTTTAAATACTTTAATGTTTTTATATTTGATAAATATTTGGAATGTTTACAAAAGGGAATCTATCTAATGATCTTATTAATGGGAGGACCATAGTGTAGGCCTATTTTATAAAGTTGGAGGGTGAATTTACTTAATCAAAAAGTTCTACATGTAGATGAATTAGAATCTGAAAAGTAATTAGGTGCTATAATGTAATTTTTTTGATCAATGATCATAAAATTATGTATATAATGTTTATGTATAAATGGAATAGGAAATTTTGGATTCCATTATATAACAAGAGAAGGTCTCACTACATGTGTTCACTGTGTAACATATTTAACTATTTGGGGTGTTTACTTAGGACACACTTAGAATATGAAGATCTATTTTAAAATTTAATAACTCCATGATGTGAAGATAACTATTTACAAGGGTGTAGTACTCTATTGTGAACTGACTATATATAATAATCATGCATTAGACAAAATTCTCTGCACTATGATTTTCAACAGGTGCGATAACTAACTCTACATTCTAATTTGTGTAATAACTAGCTAAAATGGTGGTGGGGGAGGAGTAAGAGATAAATATAACTATACATGTCACTCATATTAAATACCTATAACATTGACCACCTAATTTTAGTGTATATTTTTTAGATATCAATGTATTATGGGTACCACTACATATATATTATATATCCAATGACATCCTAATAACATATCAAATACCCATGTATTTTGTAATACTAAGAATGTATTATTCATTATTAATAAATTGACCTAAAGAGGTGGCCCTATATTCCCAAGAGTAATGTATGTATGTCCATTCAATACCTTATCAACCTTTTATACCTTTTAAATATTTTTATGTGTACCCTAGAGTGTGAATAAGTGTATTTATACATGCATTTTAACTTAACGAGTTATAGATCATGACACTATGTTTGGGTTATTTTTTATATAAGATCAATTAAAGAGTGCATGTGTATTGAATCATCATCAACATTCTCCTTTCCATCAAATGTAATCATATGATGTGGTACTGATGTGATTATAGATGTAAATATAATACCATCTACTATATGATCATATGTTTGAGGAGTATTCACATTGTATTCAAGTTTAACCATTGAATTATCCATATTTTCTATTATTCCATGGATTGGAAATGGATTGATAAATTTTTTAAACTTTTCATTTTTAGTGTGATATGATCTAACCTCATCTATGGGTGTGCTTAATTCAATATTATTATTAAAAACAAGATCTTGTATCTTATGTCTTAGTTGTGATACTACAATCGAAGCTTATTTATTGGTTGTGATACTAAATTAATTATTGTTTTTGCCTCATTCTTATTTTTGTTATAAATGATACTATAGATTTTTTTGATTTGAGACATAGTATTTAAAGTAATTGGATAATTTTGTACATACTTGATTTTATTCAAATATATGAGTTTGAATTATAATACTTTCCTTTTATGGAATTACTCATTATAAGATTTGAATTTGTTGAACATGATAGACTCATGAAGTGGTGATTTAATTTTTTTTGAAGATACATTATAACTAATTTTATACCATATAATTAGTCATATTAACTACCATAATTTTTTATCAAATAACATATTAAATTATTGGCTCATTTACCTTTTATTGATTCTATAAATTTATGCATAAGATAGTTTTTCACTAATGTTAATATAAAAAAATGTTAAAAAATGATCTTCCAAAACTTTAAATTATTTAATTTATTGAAGTGTGAGATCATAGAACCATTAAAAAGCATATTATTTTAAGAATAAATCCAATATAATGTCATTAGAAACATCATGAACATCCTTTGTGTAACCTAAGAAACTACCTACACCTATGTAATAATTTCATTATTCTCACAAGTCGATCAAAGGTAAGTATCATATTCTATTTTATCAGTAGATTTCATTAAATATTCATTTATCCATTTATTTAATTAATAAAATATTACTGGAATCATTCTCTATCCATTATTCCACTCTTGTTATAAAATCTTCCTCATTTTAGTCTATATTTTATTAAACCCGGCCACAAAGAGAATCGATGCCAATTCATTTTGAATCATCACTGATTCTACCAATCAACATCGATATTGTTAGGATCAACATCGATATATTATGTTTAAATCACAAATTATAAGACCTTAATCCTTAGCCTCTTTTTACAATCCTTTTAATTATTACTATTACTTAAACATGGTCATCTACTTATAGATCACTCTTCCTAGTTTCATTCATGATGTAACCAACATCATTGATCTCCACATAGTTTACCAACCTTTATTTGAAAATCAGAGTGACATAGCCTTTGAGATATCCCTTTTTTAAATAATTTATTCACCCTCTCATGAAGTCACTGAAGAATAATTAATTATTATCTAAGATAAAGTAGATTTTTCTTCCACTTATTGGGAGGAATATTTCATTTACATTGATAGCTTATTTGAGGACTAAATCTTAATCAAGATCATAATTGTATCATTTATCTATTTATAATTTCATGTGATTTTTATTTGATTAATTGCATAAATAGTGGATTGATATCCTTTTAAGAAAGTGTTCCACTTCTTGGAACTAATATTTGATCAGGAAGTGGACCCATCTCTTTTATTAATCTATTTTTGTCAAGTATTTATATGTGTGTAGGTTATCCTTCCTAGTCATAAAGGAGATCTCACCATCATTAGATTCAAAGCAGTGCAAAACAACTTTTAATCCATAGGTATTCCCCATAATCCCTATTTTATTTCAAGATTTTAGTAAGTAATATTTTTAATTTCAAGAAAATGAAAAACTACCTAAACATTCTAGAATGCCTTGTGGGACGCTAAGGTCTCACTCTTTTTTTTAAAATTTATTTCTAAATCTATTTAACTTTCTCCCTTTTCTTCTATTTTCTGAATCCATTCAAAGAAAATCAAAAATTGAATTTTTTCTTTTTAAAAGGTTAAAGAATCTAAATCCATTTTTTTGCTTAGTTTACCCATATATAATAATCTAGATGGTGAAATTTATCATAGTTGTCACCTTTATGAAACACAAATAAAATCACATTCATAAAAAAATCATCAAACATCTAACATAAGGGAACTAATGGGGATTTCATCACCTTGTGGTAACCTTCTTCCTGGTGATCCCACTTGGATTTCACCACCAAGGAGAGGACCAAATCAGTACTCTGGTTAAATATAAACTATGGTTTATCATTATATTTTAATTAAGAACTTTACATACTTATGTTGTGGTGTGTAAAGTGAGGGGGTCGACTCCAATACCAAGCCAAGTATAAATACCAATACATAAATATTTTATTTCTAAAACAAAACTTGTGATGATCCTTATATTGTTACTTCTTAGGACCTCTAGTATCCTTCTTTTTTTTATCACACTTTAAATTTAATAAGTAAAAACATTTTAGGAACATATTTAGCATGTTTACATTTTAATCCTCACTTAAAATGATATAATTAGAAAAAATATTTTGGATGCTTTTTGTTATTTCTTGCTTATTATCACTAAATGGTTTTGACATGATAGTAGTCACAAAAGAAAACTGAACCCCCATCTTCATCTTTATCTATGGAGAATTCTCTTATCCCCCTACTTCTCCTATGCCCATAGGGGAAGGCATATCTTAGTATTATACCTAGGGTGATCTTGAATTTTCCAATATACTAGATATTAATCCCATAGCACTTACTCATTATCTTATCTCCCAAGCCATATGTATCCCATTATTTCCCCATGCATAGTTCTCTAGGAACCCATATGGCATTCCCTTGGGAGAGGGTGAAGTATTTACCATTGTTATGGTATCTTCTCACAATAATCCTCCTCATCCTAGTTCTAACACCACAACTACATAACCCTTAATCAACCCACCTCTAATGACATCTAGTGATCCATCATCAACCACTACCCAAGCTTAAAACATTACTAATCCTCTACCAACATCTACTCAAACTATTAATACATCACTCTAGAACCTAGTAATATTGGTATTAGTAAACCTTATGCCAATTCAAACTATTTTACCCTTAAGTGTCCAAATGAATTCATTATAATAGGCCACTATAAGTCAACCACCTTAATAGTATATATCTTTGACCACTTAGTACATAACACCTATACAATATATGGGTCTACATATATCCCTTTAAAATCACTAGAGTATGTGGTGGATTCTCAACCCATTATAACCACCTCGGTTGGTTATCCCTTATCTCAATATTTTTTCACACATCTACCTATATACCAACTCCCATAATAGATCATTTTAGGAGGAATCCCCTAGCATAATGCCCAACTTAATCTCATGAGCATCCTCATGAATAGGATGGCTAATATAGAAGCCTCTACCTCTAGGTAGAAGAAAATGATGACCTATGAATAGATTTGTAATGAGCTATCAACCTAGTATTTCCTGTTAGGTCTTATCCTCCAAAGTGGGAACTCCCTACATTTATTAAATTCTAGAATAAGTAGGACCCAAAATACCATCTTTGAGAGTTTTGACCTTATAGTGCACAATGATGCACTTATTATTAGGACATTAACTATTTATTTAGTTGGACCTACTCTATATTGGTACAACTCAATCCAACAACATTACCTCTTTTCATTTCTGTAGCTAGTTCAAATATTATTAGAACACTTTTCTATCAATATAGCAAGAAAATTTAACATTACTAACCTTTACACCATATAATAATTTGATGATGAATCTTATGCTAAATTTAAGGCTATATAGATAATATTAATAAATAAAATCACCTTCTCTCTATTATATCCTCATTTAATTGTGTTAGGAACCCCTCCAAGGAAGCACAATTGATTACTTATATTATAATCAATTAAACATGGAATTATACTAGAATGATTAAGTAACTAGAAACTTGAGACAACAAAGAATTTGAGAGACAATACACACTCTTGTATTAAATACTACTAGAAGAAAATAAAATAAGGAAGATGCCACTTCTCCCTCCACCTCAAAGGCTTACCACACCTCAAGACCTTCTTCCCTCTCTCTCTTGCTCAACCAAAACCAACTCAACAACCTAAGTTGTTATCCCCTCCTTGAATGCTTTAGCTGATCTCCTTGACCTTCTTTCTTGTAGATCTCCTTGACCTTACTTCCTTGCTTCAATGCTTTACTTGCCTTCTTGATAATTATAATACATGCCTCATGGGTCTTTAAATAGAATCCCATGCATACAAAAATAGAACTCTAATTACAATAATTAGACATGCATCTCGAGACTATAATTAGCCCCTTAACATGTAAACACTCAATTCACTTAACTAACTATTCATGCAACGAACAGTTTTGGAACACACAAGCGACTGACGTCGGTCCCTATCTGACTGGTGCTGACTGACATCGGCTGATTCCTTGCCGATGCCAGTTGCCTTCCGCACTATATGTGATCGATGTCAGTTACACTACCAATGCCGGCACTTCTAAAACTCAGCAACCTCTCCATGTTTGCAATAGTTAAAGCTTTTACCTCCACACCCTAACAATCTCCCACTTGGAGATAAATAGCTGCAACTATACCTGTACCTGTACTCCATCTAGTTTGTTCCCTTGGCTTTGTATTCCTCTTCAAGCTCACTCCTGAAGACCAACCACCACAAAACATGTGATGTTATACCTGTCACTTATGCCAAAAGAATTTTTTTGCTCCCAAATTCTTCATGACATACCTCTTAAGTAACTCTACCCTTAGCTCAAAAACTCCCTGTATATGAAACCCTGCAACAAGCAACGCAATACAGTAACAGGATAATGTAGCTGATATTATCCAACTTGGTAAAGAAAAATACAATGGTCAAACCTCCATTGTCCTCCAGCCTAATCAAGACCATATACCATAGCCTTCTATCTCACGTGTCCATCCACTCTCTTATATAACTTGGGAATCCATCCCTCTATCCAGTGCTTTCTTCCAGCTAAAAATTCTACCAACAAATACCTGTTTGGTTTTACTCCAAGGACTCACACTTCTCATCCATGCCAAGCTCCCACTATTTCTAGATTCTACCTGCATTGCTTCTTCACATCTTCCTAGTTCTTTGACCATCAGTAAGCAATATAAAGAAGGTAAACAATGAATATGAGGTTCACTTACCCTTTTTGACCTCCATATGGGCATTTGAGACTCCTTGATAGCTTACTATCTGCCCAACATCCATTCCAGTGACCGATCTCAGCCATCTCCCAATCTGCTCCCAACTGATGTCAGTTCCCTGCACTGACCCTGACTGCCGACATCATTTCCCTAGCTGACACCGGTGTCCCCTCTGCTAACATCGGTTCATGCCTAATTGACGTCGGTCTTATCTTGTCGACTCTACTGACCCTAATGGTCTGCACATGACCGATGTCGGTACCTTTCTCGCTGATGTCGGTGCCATGGGAGCATCGATGTCGGTACCTATGTTTTCCTATAAGTGATGATTTATTTATCCGTGAGCTCATCTTGGATCAAACCCCTATCCATACTACCCTGCTCAAAATTATTCAGCCCCTGTGATTGATCTCTATCCCTCATCTCCTCCATAAACACCAAGGCTTCCCTGTTCTTGTCAAAAACATCAAATTTCCTTTTCATGCAATGAACTCTATCTATGCTTTCCAAATTTGAACACATAGCTTTTGAATCAAGAACATCCATTCCCTTCTTATCTATGTGACCAAGCCTATTAAGCCACATCTTTCAATCTACAGCTAAAGTAGATGAACCAGAAGTAGAATCAATAATACAAGTAGATATATAAAGAGTACCTACTTTCTTACCTCTTACTAGAACAAGTGCACCCTTGGTAACCTTCCAAGAATCTGCTATGAGGGTTATTGTGCATCCCTCATCACCCAACCTTCCTACAGAAACCAAACTCTACTTCAGAACTGGGACATGCATGACCTCCTTCAACACCCATGTGTTGTCCATCTACAATTTCAGCTGCACTTTCCCTTTGCCAACTATTTGACAAGGCGTACCATCCCCTAAATAAAGCACTCCAAAGTCTCCATGGACATACTCATGGAACAAATCTCTATTTGGGGATGCATGAAAAGAAGAACCATAATCTAAAACCCATGATCCTACCTGACTATCCAAAGAAAGTATGAGAGCATCCTGTACCATAATATTTGCATCTTTTGCTTCTTCTTTACCTTCATGTTGATTTTCTTTATCCCTCAACCAACACTCCTTCTTTGTCTATCCTTTCTTTCCACAAAACTAGTAGGTAACACCTCTAGATTCAGATCTCCTTCCCGACCTTGATTTCCCTTGCTCGATCTTCTCTCTTTGCCTCCCCCTACTTTCTGCACTTAGAGCATTCCATGATGATTCACCTGTGCTTTTCCTATGTATTTCTTCATTCAAGATCACACTCACAACATCATCAACTTTTAAGATTTTAAAAGCAGATGCAGAATTACTTACTACCATAACCAAACTATCCCAACTTTCAGATAAAGAGCATAATATCAAGAGAGCCTTTACTTCATCATCAAAAACAATATTGACTGAAGCTAATTGGTTTACCAAACCACGGAAATCACTAAGATGAGTATCTACTAATCCACATTCCTACATTTGCAAAGTAAATAGCTACTTCATAAGAAATACCTTATTAGAAGCTGAGGGCTTTTCATATAAATTCACCAAAGATTTTATCAACTCTTCCATTGTCTTGCACTGTGATAAGTTGGAAATCAAAGATGATGCAAGGCTCAACCTTATTGAATCGAGAGCCTTCCGATCAAGAACACTCTATTATTCATCCTTCATATCTGTGGACTTGCATGTAACCCCACCCAACGGTAAGTATAAATCCTTTTGATATAGATAATCCTCTATCTGCATCCTCCAATGTTGATAATTCTTGCCATTAAACTTCTCCATTTGTAGCTTACTTTCTTCTGCCATTGCTGAACTCCCACTCAATTAGAAACCCTGTGAATGACCTGTAATCAAACAATAACCTACTCCCTACAAACCTTTAGCTCTGATACCAACTATTAGGAACCCCTCCAAGGAAGCACAATTGATTACTTATCTTATAAGCAATTAAACACAAAATTATACCAGAATGATTAACTAGAAACTTGAGACAGTAAAGAATTTGAGAGACAATACACACTCTTGTATTAAATACTACTAGAATAAAATACAATAAGGAAGATGCCACTTCTTCCTCCACCTCAAAGGCTTTCCACACCTCAAGACCTTCTTCCCTCTCTCTCTTTCTCAACCAAAACCAACTCAACAACCTGAGTTGTTATCCCCTCCTTGAATGCTTCAGCTGATCTCCTTGACCTTACTTTCTTGTAGATCTCCTTAACCTTGATTCCTTGCTTCAATGCTTTACTTGCCTTCTTGATAATTAAAATACATGCCTCATGGGTCTTTAAATAGAATCCCATGCATACAAAAATAGAACTCTAATTACAATAATTAGACACGCAGCTCGAGATTATAATTAGCCCCTTAACATGCAAACACTTAGTTTACTTAACTAATTGTTCATGCAAAGAATAGTTCTGGAACACACAGGTAACCAACGTCAGTCCCTATCTGATTGGTGCTGACCGATGTCGGCTGACTCCCTACCGATGCCAGTTGCCTTCTGTACTGTATGTGACCGACATCGGTTACACTGTCAATGCTGGCACTTCTGGAACTCAACAACCTCTCCATGTCTATAATAGTTGAATCTTTTAGCTCCACACCCTAACAAATTGAGTTATTTATGAGAGTGTGTGCTAAACACATCTCATCCATGTTGTAAGTACAATCTCTTAAAACTTTTGATGAGGCATTTTCAATGGCCCACAAACTTGAACTTAGATTCCAAAAAGAAGGGAAGGTTAAATTCAAAAATTAAAAAAAATAAATCCAAACCTTCCAAAGGGACTAATAGTAATAACAAAAACAAAACCAAAGAGGCTGCCAACACTGTAGTTATAAAGTTTTCACCACCACAAGCTAAAACCCAATATATGCCTTCCACCTCATTATTATAGTCTTAGAAGTCATTTAAACTCTTTCCCCATGATAATATAACCATTTATGAGAGTCTTATGAATATATTTTAGATAAAATCTTAAAGGCTTCTCTTGTTGAGCTCCCTCCAATAAGACTTCTTGACGAGTCTCATCCTAAACTTAGTTGCTTTAGGGAAAACAAATTATGTAATTTCCACCACGTAATAGGCCACAACATAAGCATATGACATTATTTCAAAGTATTAGTAAAAAATATTATAAATCAGGGGGAGTTGTAATTATAAAAACCTAATGACCCTACAAACCAATCTATAGATATTTTCAGGCAACTATTCCCTAATCATGCCTCTACATCAAATTCTAAGCAAGCTAACTTAGGATCCACATCAGAACATAAAACTCACATAATTAAAACCATCCATGACTAGCTTAAAGAAATTTATGATGATCTTATCCCTGATCTCCTCATAGGAGACACTTTTGAATCATTCAAACTAAGTGAAGATATGCCAAAAACTTCCTCTAATTTTCTAGATCTCATTGTTTGCGATCCATTAAAAGAAATCACATCTGAAAGTACTCATGAACTAAAAGAGGAAAACCTTATTTAATAGAAAGTTTTCTTATACATTACATAAAAATTACATATTATTCCTTATACCATTTCAATACCCATGTCTAGTATACATGTTCCCACTAGAATATTAATTCTTGAGGAAACTATTATCTTACCTTGGGCTATCTCTAGATAATTTCTTCCCTCTACTAGGGAGGCACAAAATCATAAATAAATCAAAGTAAAATCCATAGATACCATAAAGAAAATCTCATATCCCTAACAAGAAAATATTTACAAAATTATCCTATTAAGATTGGACTCTTTAAATAGGACATCCCCATAACCCCTGAATAGATACAAAAAGGAAAAACACCACTACCCCTATTCAAACAAGAGCATCTATACTATTTCCCCATCCTTCAAGTAAACTAAAAAACACCATTATAAAATCTTACAGTAAAGCACAAGTACCATCGTGAAAAAATATTCCCACTATGATCATGTTGATCCATGTTCTGTCAAACACCTATTATCCACCATGTTTAAGTGTAAAGACTTACCCTAGACATAAAATGTCTACAATAGGGACCATATAAATAGTTAGTTCAAAATACCAAGGTTTGAAGTCATGTACCCCTTCCCTACCATCACCTAAAATAATAGACAAGCTAAATCCAAACCTATTGAAAGGATCTTAGTCTAAGATCCTCAATAAGCTTATCTAGACCTCCTTAATCATGTTACCAACTATAAAGATGTCAACCCTCATATTTAGAAACTGATATGGTATATAGAAAATAAGACATGTGAATACCATTCATAGCATGACACAACATAGAAAGTTATAATTCATTACATTCATAGTCTAAAATCTATTAGATGAAGATGATATTTTAATAGAATAATCTTATCATGACCATCCCCTAGGGTGACATCCACTTATGTAAATGACACATTAAAACAAGATATAAAGGAGGAAATATCCTTTGATAGAGCCTACCATTAGTCTCTCCTTATTGACAACTTTGAGAGCATGATGAATCTCCCTCGATTCCATATAAACAAAGTTCATATAACCACAATATGTAAAGCCCAGCTTTAGAATCCCTAAAATCATGAAAAAACTAAAGTAACTATTACTAAAACACCAACTTTAAACATAAATAGTCCAACTACACCTACCCTTAAACCTAAAGTCTCCATTTTAGGAAAGACACATAATAATAATGCTTTAAAACTCATAGATATCTATTCTAAAGTAGTTTCATAAAATTTTGATCAAGATGTCCTTAAAAAAATGTGTCTAGAACTACCCACAACATTGTGAAGCCATGAAAGAATATTTACAAGACAAAAAAATACAAGTCTATGAACCCCAACCATTACCAAATTTTATTACGTTGTTTTAGAAACCCTTATCCATAATATTTCATGATTCATAAATACCACCCTTACAACCAATTGATCAAGATCCTACATTGTTTATCACTTATCAGATAGATCAAACATTGATTAAAAGAGTCATGATATATAATTTCACTAATATAAACATTATCTCTTCTCAATCATTTACATAATTATAGCTACTTGAGACAGTGGTAGCCTAATCACCCACAATTATACGAGCCTTCAATGATACCATTGCCCCTACATTAGGAACATTAGTTATTCACATTTAGGTAGGTACACATGTTATCCCTTAATTATTATACATTATTGAAGGATAATTTTAGTACAATATTATCCTAAGATGAACTTGGATACATGATATGTGTTTTATCCCCTATACATTACATCGATGCATTAAATTTGAACATGAGGGTAAAAACCACAATGTCTCGACTAACCCACATCCCTTCAAAACTTGTAACCTTACTTTTTGACCTAATGAGGTCATAATTCCATTAAAAAGTGATACCCCATCCTCATCCAATGAATCATCCACTAACACCACCATCCTTAAATATATAATTGGTATGGAATCCATTGATTCTACATTCCAAAAACACTAAATTAGAGATTACTAGTTACTGACACTCAATACTCTCCCTGCTCCATAAGAATATAGATGCCCTAATAAGTAACCAGATTATTAGACCAATTTGGAGGAAGGTTTTCACTTTGAACCATCATTCTTTTTCACCCATCTGATCTATGGGGAATAAGACCAACCTTCTTTAGGCCCTTCTAAACAAACT
Organism: Torreya grandis; assembly: GCA_037957365.1. Lineage (NCBI taxonomy): Eukaryota > Viridiplantae > Streptophyta > Pinopsida > Cupressales > Taxaceae > Torreya > Torreya grandis. The sequence goes on from JARHVA010005713.1 coordinate 754,540, forward strand.
CAAAATAAATCATTTACATCAAACTTTTCATTCCTAGATAAACTCCATTTCATAAAGACATACTTAAAATGGTGTACCTAGAAAGGTTTTAGAATGGGACATTATGAATAGGGTCTACATGAGGTTGCATTGGAGCATTTTAGAAAACCCCATGAAAAACATGGACTTATCTTTAATAAAAATCCTAAATCCTCCTTGAATATTACTCTCCCTCCCATCTCCGAAGAGGATATACCACCCTCACCATCCAACACCCCTTCCTCGACTAATGATGACATATCCAATCCTCCTAAATTTTTTTATTCAATGCCATTTCAGTAGGATCTCTTATATATCATCATGATGGATAAATTCAAACCATTTCTATAACCTACCTAGACATGATAGGGTGAGATTTTCTTACAATCCCCATTCCTCAATGCTAAGATGATGAGTCCATATTAAATCATTTAGGTACCAATAAATCCCATATATGTAAGGCCCTTTCATTAAAATTCTCTAGTCTTCTAAATGAGGCCACCATTAACATTAAGATAGGGTCCCTTAGACTCTACACATCATTAAGGTCAATAAATCCTTATATCCCCAAGAATACTTGAATTTCACTACATTTATGATGGAGCAAAGTGAAGAATTCACTTGGTACTATAGTAATATGCCTGGTATCAATCATACCATCATCATCCATAACATTTTGATACTCCCTCATGCTAATACTATCAAATAAAAGCTTAGGAAGATGCACCCTCATAATGTACTCTTGGTCAAATAAGAGTTATATCACCTCCTATCCATTAAATTTATCTAACCTATGGATTACCCTCAATGGGTATATAACATCATCCTTGTAATTAAGCCTTTAGGGGGCCTTCATCTTTTTACCAAATTTTTAGACCTTAATCTTGCTTATTTAAAGGATGATTTTCCTCTTTTAAATATTGACTATTTAGTAGACCTTACCACTATCCATGAAATTTTATCTCTAATAGATGGTTATTTTGGATATAATCATATCCTTATCACACCAAAAGACCACATAAGACCTCATTTATTACTCATTGGGATATTTTATTCTATCATGTTATTCCTTTCAACCTAAAAAATGCATGAGCCACCTATCATAGAGCCATAACCTACATTTTCCATGATATTATCCATAATATTGTGGAGGATTATGTAAATGAATATATACACATAATGTTTTCAAACTTTTACTAATTACTAACACTTTGTATCTTATAGGAACTCGTCAAGTTTTAATCATTCTGAGTACATGCCTTAAGGGGTATACTCAGAAAGGACTAGGTAGACAACTAGTGCTTTATAAATGTTATCCATTTTACCACCTAACATCTATACACTTTTCTCTTAAAACCATTTACCCTAAGCATATTCTTATCTTTTTTTATCTATGTCAAGTATTTTTCATATCTTTACCTTTTATGTTTTTGCCTTGACCCCCTTTCATTAGTTGACAAGAATATGTTGTTTGTGTCGATCCTATATAGTTTTTAGCCTCTAATTAGTATATAGGGATGATTGGGTTGACCATGTATAGATTTTAGCCTATGATTATTGTATAGGGTTTAATGGGTTGACCTTGTACTATTTTTAGGTATTTTCACTTGAAAGTTCTGTTATCCCTTCAACCGACCTAGCTTAGGACCTAGTGATTTATCTCTTGAAAACATACAAGGTCAACTAGGTCAATCATATACAACTAAAATATTCAAAAGGATTTAGGGAAAGATCTACCTATATATACAAGCTCATTTCCAACCATTTAAGAATAGAGAATTGAAAAAGAATAAGTGCAAATGAACATATACTTATTGACCATTTTACTTGAGCAATAAAGCTTAGGGTTCCATACTTTCTTTAGAGATACAGATCTTGTCTTGTGGGGAAGTATTTTCGATGCATAGATAGGTTGTGTATCCTATATTTTATTTGTCTTTATTATCTTTATATACCACAATAATCTCTTGCAAAATACTTTGGCCAAGGTATAGATTGAGGCTCAATGGGTTCATCTTCAAGGTAAGGATTCCTAATTGTATTTCTCCTTTGTAAGAGTAGATCAATAATGCAGTTGTGTTTCTCTCCCATGCATTAGGATTATATATACATTAACATGAGTATATGTCCTCTATGCATGTTTAGTTTAGTTTATATTTTTTATAACCCCACTTTGTGCCAAAAGCTTTGGTGTGTACTAAATTAGATTTAATTTATTGTTTATTAGAATAGAGTGAACATTCAATCTAAGACTCTTTTAGGGTTGTTATGTGATTATATTATACTATAGGTTTTGGAACCCTTCCTAAAATGGTGTATTATGACAAGTGATCCCCTAATCAAGTCTAGTGGATCTCCATATTGGTCATGCTCCTGCTTAACAAATGCATTCTGAATTAGAAGTGTAGGTATGCTATATCTTCTCTGATATAGTATTGATTTATAGACATGATGCATTTTTGATTGCATATATTATGATGAACCTGACATGAATCTTATCCCACCACTAGCTGGATTGTCTTCACATTTCCACTTTCTTATTATTAATATCTTCACTTTGGATTCACCTTCATAATACACTATAGTGAACCTAATGTGAACTAACCCTTATAAGAATTTTTTAACTTATTTCATTATATTTCATTATTTTTATCATACATTTGTCATCCTAGATCAACTTTGTCAACTTAGTATCTAGCTTCTTTGCACAAGATCTCAAGTATAGGATATTAGACCAACCTTGTCGACCCAATATAGTTTTTTAGCTTTCAAAATATCTAGTGTAGAATACTAGTTCAACCTACTTGACCTTATACATTTTCAAGCACTTAACAATAAGTTTCTATAAAGCTTGATCGACCAAGTTGACCCAGTTAGCATAATTCTCAAGCATATATCAAGGTTCTCAAACAACAATCTTCATTCTCTAATTTTTGATCCACTAAATTTCCTTTCTGCCTCTCTATTTATTTATTTAAAATATTTCCTTTTATATTTTGTACTATTTAAAACTTCCCCTTCATATTCAACTAGATTGACCTTGCCAACCCAAATCTATGTTTTGTGTGTTGTTTAGATAACTAGGCCGACTTTGTCAACCCTATTCATTTTCAGACCTTGCTTCCACAATATAAGATCGGCCATGTTGACCTTGTTTTTATTATTCTTTGCATACACTATTGACTATATCAACATTATACTTTGTTTCAAAGTTGTAATTAAGCTTATATGTTATTAATTATCTCACACTTTATTTTTTGGGTGCTTGCATGCTTAAAACATATCACATGATTTAACTAGTTGATTTTTAAATAAATCCTGTAGTTTCAGTATTTTATATTTTATTCACACACAAATAAATCACAAAATTTAAACAAACATTTTAACATTTGACAACCCAAAGGCAACCTTCTTGGATTTAATTACTAAGGGAGAGATCGACTTGATATTTTAGTCAAGTATAAAGTGTGGTTAATTGTATATTCTATCTAAGTACCCAACATACTTATCACTATGGTGTGTGAATTAAAGGTGTAGGCCCCAATACCCAGACTATATAATTACCACTATAGATCCCTTTCAACACAAACTATTTAAAACCATCCTTAGATTACCATTCTAGTTCATTCCTTATAGCCAACTTCCCATACCATTTAAAAAAACATATTCTAATAATCGAATAAACATTTAGGTTGACCAATTAGTTAGTTATTTACTTTCCAATTTCATTGATTTATCTTTATTCAATTATATTTTTTATTGCAAAAAATTGCATTAGCCAACATTGGTACAAGGGTTTTTTTGTGTGCTTCAATTAGATTAGCTAGCATTAATCCAGTTGACTATTTGTTTCCCTTTAGTTATTTCTTTTGAAATTACTTGAAAAAGTTTTCTTTTTTCTTTTTTTAACCTATTATATGATTATTAACTTTCCTTATCTATTGTACTAGGTTGACCTAGTTGACCCTATGTCTTTCTCAGCTTCTATTTGTTGTACTGGGTCAACCCAATTGACCCTTTACTATCTAGAAGCCCTATTCTATGTAATGGGTCAACCCTGTCAACCCTATACTATTTTCTATCTTCCTTATTTGTTAATTTTGTCCCTAATTTTTTATTTTTGCCTTCTAATATCCACTCCTTCTTAGTATCATAAATCCTTTAATCAAATTCTTTCTTGATAGTCACAAAACATTCTAAATGTACATAGTTTGTTTTCTCCTACCTCACTTTTCCACCATAGAAGATAACTATTTATGGTGTAGATCTACATCACATGGTTCTAAATTTTCTCAATCTCAATCTACCCCATACTGTATAATATATCTAGATAATCATATTAGACAAATACCAAACCATGAAAATCATATACCTTATACCACTTTTACACCTTCTAAACCTAGAATTTATAAACTCATCAACCCATCTACATATAATTTTGGAACCTCACATTATGTTCCACCTCTTATAACCAATGTTTACAATCCTATTGTTACACCCATAACAAGATCACCTAGGATTATCACTTCCCAGATTAACATGGTTGAAACCACTCAAATTGATAATCTAGATGATTCCCAATTATTCAAAAACCTTTATGATAATATTATTTACACTCCTCATAGGAGTGGTTGATTTACCAAGATTCTTTTTTCTTCTACTACACTTAAGATAGCTAACACTAATATTTGGAATCCTCCTCCTATCAACATCAATCTTATTCCTAAAAACAATAATACCCTTCCTACAAACACCAACCCACCTATTGATACAAATCAACTTATTTCACAATACATTCAATAAATTAACATCATCCAAAAAATTAATCAATCTCAAATGATTAACATGAAAAAACATTTATTAAACATGACTAGTCAACCAAGTCAAGTCATCGTGTCTCAACCAAATCAAAAATTTCTCCCTCCTTCTCTTTTAGATGCTAATGGGAACATCATCCCTCAACCTCTAATGAATAATAAAATTCTTCAAAATCTTCAAAATAAACCTTTAGACCCATTCATTCCATCCATTGATATTAGAAACATTTCTCCAACTATCACATATAATGGGATTAAGAACCCTATTATATTTCTTAAGTCTTTTGGTAATCTCTACAAGGAATGGGTTGAAACTAACACCTTTAATACCACTAATATCTTATCCAAACATTTTCTTGGTGATGCACTTGAATGGTACAACCAAATTCGTAGACATTCCATATCACAACTAGATGATTTAGTCAATGCTCTAGTGAAGGAATTCCAACATTATGATCTTCCTAGCAATTACCTTAGCCATTTAATAAATGCCAAACAACTTCTTAATGAATCTTCTCATACTTTAATTAAATGATGTAAGTCTCTTGATCATAAAGTGGACCATAAAATGAATGATCATACTCTTTTATAACTATTTCAGTTTTCTTAAACCTCTTGTTTAATACAAAGTTGGAATCTTTTCTCTTAAAACTTTAGAAAAATCCTTAGACCAAGAAAAAAGGCAATAATTTCTTATGACTCAATTTAAACCACCTCAAATAACTATTAAAGAATATTTTCAATCATTTTACCATAGCATTGCTTCATCCAATCCTACCCAACCTCAAAATGGAGCATCCAATTCAACCAATTTTAACCCAATGCATCCATCATTGAGTTTAGAACAACTTAAGAATAAATTGACACCCTCTAAACTTATGATATTTGATCCTTCTAAACATCCTCCAAAATAGTACAATCTTGATAAATTTTGTTGGTGGTATCCTACTTTAGGTAATTCTCATGAGTTTGGTTATGAACTTCACCAATTTCTTATTTCTTCATTTCTTGGTTCACATTTCAATGTTAATACTCTCAAAAAACAACACTATTAAGATTATCTTCAAGCTTCTCAATTTAAATCTCAAGAAGCACAATCACATCAACATCAACTACCTAATGAACAACAATAATTGTCCCATACTGATACCTCATTTGTTAATTTTGTTTAAACCATGTCAATCCTTCTTCCTATACTAATAAATAAAGGATAACTAACAAGAATGACTTTAAACATATAATTGCATCTATTGAACCTCAACCTCTTAGGTCACATGAACCAAAAGAGTATGTAGTTCAAATTCTTACTCCAAAGCATATCATACATGGTCCTCCTTTACCTCCTCTTCCTCCTCATACGTCTCCTACATACCATATATCACATTCAACATCCTTAAAATCTAAAAAACCAACACATTTAAATATCTCCAAATGCACCTAACAACCTAATGAAAATCATTTTAATAGTTCAATGTTACCTCACTCTAACTCACATGTTGGGGCACCTTATCATGCCCATACACATATCACTTCAAAATTTGGGGCATCTTACGATGCCAATCCCTATAGTCTCTTATCCTTTATGGAATCTTATGATGCCCACTCTTATTCTAAAATACATTATAACAAACAAATTCAACTTTAATAAACCTTTTGAGACATATAGACTTGTACTTCACATGCTCATCTTTGATACAAACATTAGCATAGATCTTGTTATTTAATTTTGTCTCATGTTTATTTTATTTTTGATCTTTATTTCTTTTACTTTCAATTTATAAGCATCATTATTTTCCTTTATGTTCTTTGTTTTTATTTCACATTACATTTCGCATTTGATTTCATTTTTTTCCCCTCATATATTTCTTTTATTTTTGTCTTTTTATGTTATTTTTTTCTTAATAACTTTATGATTTTTTCCCTTTACTTATCATTCACCCCCATGGGTTTCTCTTTTCTAAGTTTGCACTATAAGACCATGGATGGGAACTGTCCCTCCTCACAAAAATACCACCTTTTCTTCTTTTCTTATTTTATTATTTCAAATTTTGATTTTTAGCACCCTCATGGGTTTCTCTTTTATGAGTTACAGTGTAAGACCATGGATAGGACCCAACCTTCCTCATAAAATTACCATCTTATCATTAATTTTTACAAAATGCTTTTGATCCTTTTTCTTAGCTTTAGTTTTTACTTATTTTGTAGATGGAATTTGCATAACAATCTATGTTGCCATGTGTTCATCCATTTCCCTCATTCTTATGATAAGGAATTACACATTACTATCATTGTATCCTTTTTTTCTCCCTTTATCACATTTTCTATAATTTAAAGTAATTAAAGTTATTCCATGTGTCATTCCTCTTGATTTCCCCTTCCTTTCACTCCTCATTGGATAAAAAAATGTATAAGTAAAGATAAAACTTTTATTTTACCTATACTTATGAGACTCTTAAACCCCATGCTCTTTGAAGTTTTCTCTCTTAGCAACCTTGTCCCAAGTATTCAAATGAAATTTATCTTTAGCACCCATGTTTGATTTTCCAAATCTATATGGAGGAGGAATAGACAAATCCATCAAGAAAGTTGAAATCCAAATCATTTCAAATAAAAAGAAATGATATGTAAAAGGCAACATACAAATCTCAAAATTCATATCATACCAAAAGACTTGATTCCAAGCACATCTCCTATCTCTAATCGAAGCTAAAACTCTACAGTTGGCCTCACATAGAGCCAAGGTTTATTAGGGTGTGGTAGGATAGTAGATTTAAATAGGTGAATTCAACAAACTATATGGTGCTACCTACTTTCTCATGTAAGTACCCAATCTTTTTAGAATACCAAAGGCTCTGTAAGGAGTCCTAAAAAATGGGGAACACTTTGTGTAAAGGTAGGCCCATTTTAATTTACATGCATATAGACTTCACGGGATTATATATATACTTCATTTGTTGATCTCATAATTTTGTGGATAAGATAAGTTTTTCAATGTCCGTAAGTTCAAAATTCTTCTTGTTTTAACAAACCTAATTTGAGTGTCTTGACTTCAATAAAGAGTTCCTCTACCTTGGTTTTTCCTTCATTTCTCCCCTCTACCAATTTAATTTTACCTTCTTGATAGACAATTTGTGATTCCACTTTTTTTTACCTATTTTATTATTCGATATTCTTTACCTCTTAAAAACATGCTATCATTACTTTGTTTCAATGTTATCTATCCTTAGAGGAAAATAACATGTTTGAGCAACTATGGATTACACCCTTACACCATTTATATACCACACCATTTCATTATCATCTTGTTCATGGCATTAGGTTGTTATTTTTTCTTACATTATATATTCACACAAGAACTAATTTTGAGTCTTCATCATTTATATCTTTTGATTTTCATTTATCCATCATGTTCTTGTTTGATTTTTATGAATTTCACTTATATTACATATTTAATTTTCCATTATTAGATATTTTTATTTATGTATGTCTTATTCATGTTTGTCTCACATATTCAATTATATTTCATTTTCCATCTTTCATGTTTTTATTTTTGCCTATCTTACATGATCTTACTTTCTTCTTTCTTACATATCTTTGTTAAAGTTTTCTTGCATCAATATTTCATTTATCATTCATGTTTTGCATGCTTACCAATGAGATTTAGTATGTTATACATTAATTTTTATCATTTAAGTTTGACATGATTTCCAATATGATTTAATGTGTTTTAAAATCATCTATCATTCACTTTCCATCATTTATCATTCATTTTCCATCATTTATCATTCATTTTCCATCATTTATCATTCATTTGTCATCATTTATCATTCTTTTCCAATCATTTTATCATTTATTTGCCTTGAAATATTCTAAACCTTGACTTGTGAATACTAATTTGATATTTTTTTATAATAATCTCATATATCTACCTCAAACTCATTTTCCCACTATTATATGCCTATTTTCCAAAAAATATGATTTTTGGCTCTTTTTTCACTAACTTCTATAGGTTTGCCTAGTGTTATTCACATTAGATGCCTTCCATTTATCTTGAAGTCTACTTAATTATCTATAAAACTAAGGTAAGTAAAGGTATGTGTTTTTCAATTGTGTCCTTTCTTTTATCTTATTTTCTAATTAATATATTTAATTAACATTAGTGCTATGTGTTATCATGTTTTATTTCTTTCAGCACCACCCCATGTTTCACTCACGTGACACATGATGAGATTCAAGTGGGGCATATGTATACACATATTATTTCAAAATTTTATTTTTTATTTATACTTTTTATCTTGTCAAAACCCATTAATTCTCAATCTCTATGAGTGCATGCCTTAATGGGTAAACCAGGAAAGGGGTGGGCAGACCATTAGTGCTTCATAAAATTGTTATCCATTTTTACACTTTCCATCTATGAAATTGTCTCCTAAAACCATTTAATCTAATCTGATTATTATATAATCTACCCATGCCAAACAATTTTCATATCTTTACCCTCCATGTTATTCCCTTGACCCCCTTTCACTAGTTTACTATACTAGGTCGATTGGGTCAATTCTATATAGTTTTCAACCTTTGATTACTATATAAGGTTGATTAGGTTGACCCTATACTTTTTGGGTATTTTCACTTGAGAGTTTTTTATCACTTCGACTGACCTATCTCAGTACCTAGTGATTTATCTCCTAAAAACATACAAGGTTGACCTTGTACAAATTACATATTCAAAAGGATTTATGGCAAGATCCACCTATATATACAAGTTCATTTCTAACCATTTGGGAATAGAGAATTGAAGAATAATCAGTGCAAATGAACATCTGCATATTTTCCATTCTACTTAAGGAGTAAATATTATGGTTCCATTCTTTAGATATATAGATCTTGTCTTATGGATAAGTCTTTTGGATTCATAGTTAATTTGTTTAACCTAGATCTAATCTATCTCTGTTATCCTTACATACCACAAAAATATCATATGAATCACATTGGACAAGGGAGAGATTGAGGCTCAGTGGGTTCATATTTAAGGTAAGTATTCATAACTTTTTTTTTCCTTTGTAAGAGTGGTTACATAATGTAGTTGTGATTCTCTCCCATGCACTAGAATTCCATATATGTTGACATGAGTATATGTCTTCTATGCATGTTTAGTTTAGTTTGTTTTGTTTATAATCCCACTTTGTGCCACAAGATTTTTTGTGAACTAGATTAGATTTACTTTATTATTTATTATAATATAGTGAACATTAAATGTAGGACTATTTTAGAGTTATTTCATGATTTTTCTATACTATAGGATTCAAAACCCTTCCTATCATGGTGTATTGTGACAAGTGATCCCCTAATTAGGTCTAATGGATCCCCATATTGGTCATGATCTGACTAAACAAATGTATTCTCTATCAAAAGTGTAGGTATGATCTATCTTCTCTAAGATAGGATTAATTTATAGACATGATACATTTTTGATTTCATACAGTAACATCCTTAGCAAATCAAAGTTATAAAAATATCATGTTTCCATTCTAAAGGTTATTTTTAGTTTCTTAATCTAATTTCACATCCATCTAAATTCTAGGAAATGTCTTTTTGGAGTATTGATGGGTAGGCTTCTAGGATTTATTGTCTCCATCCATGGGATAGAAGTCAACCCTACCAAAATCAAAGCCATCATAGAAATTCCACCTCCATCCAATCTAAAGTAGCTCCATATTTTTCAAGGTAAGTTGTTATCTATCCATTAGTTTATCTCTCATTTATCTTATCATTGTCAACCATTCCATCATCTTTTAAGGAAGGATATTAATTTTAAGTGAGATTATAGTTATCAAGAGGCTTTTTAATCTCTTAAAATCTACCTTATTTCACCACCATTTTTCCTCCTCCAAAATAAGTATTATCATTCTTTTTGTATATTTATACTATTGACCATGCCCTTGGAGCTATGATAGCCCAAGATGATAAGTAACACAAAGAATAGGTAGTTTACTATATCAATCGTACACTTTTTGAACATGAGATGTGGTATTCTCATACTGAGAAGTTATGCCTAGCTCTAGTCTTTATTTCTACTAAGATATGACATTATATCATCAATCATAAAACTTATGCTATCACAAACATTGATACCATTAAATTTATGTACTCCAAACCTTATAAGGATCAATGCATGTCCAAGTAGCTTATGATTTTGGCAAAAATTGATCTATATTTTATCTTCCAAAATTTAGTTAAAGGTAACATCATTACTAATCAACTTGATGAGGTGCTTCTTTCTAATAATCAACTAGTTAACTATGAATTCCAAGATGAATTTATAGCCTCCTTGTTTCAACAAGATGCAAAATATCAAATGACTCTTTTCTTTGATGGATATAAATGTGAACATGGTGGGGGATATCAAATTATTCTAATTCCTCCTAAGGGATGCATATACCTCTATCCTTTAAACTCAATTTCAACTATACTAATAATATAATAGAGTATGAGGCTATAATCATAGGTTTCCAAATCATCTTAGCATTAGGTATTAAAATGCCAAATATCTATGGTGATTCATAGCTTGTGGTTAATCAAATTAAAGGAATATATAAGTGTAATAATGATACTCTTTAGAAGTATAAGATCTTACATGATCAGTTATTAGCCACCTTTGAGCATTATTCTATCCAAACAACTCCTTATTCAACCAAAAAAATTGTGGATACTATGTCTTCGCTGGCCTCTTTTATCCCATTCTCATCTTAGGAGTTTAATTTATCTATCATAATTCATAGGATTAATCAAACTTCCTTTAAAAAATTGACCATTTGTCCATCCATAGTGTGGATTAGAATCCATCAAATCTCTGGTATTCACAGATATTTGATTATCTATCGAGAGTGATTACTCCTTTAAATCGACATAAAAATGCTAAGTGATCCTTTAAGCATCATGTCACCCATTTTTTCATACTACAAAGGTTTTAATTTACAAGTGTGGTTTTGATGGCATTCTTCTTATTTATCTCCAAAATCATGAATCTACCCTTGTCATCAAAGAAACTCATGATGGGTCATGTGGAGGACACTTTAATGGCTACACTATCACTAAATGAATCTTAAGATTGGGATATTATTGGCCCACTTTAAATCAAGGTTGTTATGAGTACATTAGGAAGTACTTCAAGTGTTAGTATAACTCTAACTTATCTCAAGTCCCTAGACAAACATTATAGGTAGCTCAAGACTTTTCGCCTTTCTCCCAATGGAGGTTTGATCTTATAGGTCAAATAATTACTAAAAAATCCTAGAAACATGGGTTTATCATTAATACCACTAATTATTTACTAAGTGGGTGGATTTTATCCCCCTTATATCAACCAAATTAGATAAAATCATTGAATTTATTACCCAACATAACATTTATTAGTTTGGCATCCCTCATAAGATCATAATAGATAATGTAAAATATTTTAATAATAAAAAGGATAAAGAGATATATGATTATTTTATCAGTAAATGAAAATTTTCCTTTCCTTACTATCCTCAAGATAATGGATAGGATTATTGACAATTTTGACCCTACAGGTCAAATTACAACCCCTATCATTTGAAACTTGCATAATCATGCCTTTTTGTCCTGTGAGTCAATAATTGGTCCTGAAAAATCTTTAAAGAATCCATGGTTAACAAGTATTTAGGTTTCTTAGGTGATTTAGAGACTTTGCTTTCACTCATATTGTTCTTTATAGGAAGGTATTTATGTTTCTTATAATAGTTCAAAAGGGGACAAGTGGAAAACTTTGGGTTCACAAGTGGAAGATATACTTTAGGCTTTCATGGAAGGAAGCCTTTGAGAACAATTTCCTTGAAAGGTTATTTTCTTGAGAAATGGTCCTATTTCATAAGTTTCAAAGAGTTATTTTTGTTTAGAAATCCATTAAAATAATTTGAAGAACCTCTCCAAAAGTTTGAAGGGTCACTATTCTTTCAAGAAAGTCATTTCAAATAAATCTAAACAAACAATTTCCTTAAGACAAATTGTTTGAAGAAAAGTGTCAAACAATAAGCCAAAGGAGAGAGACTTTAAAATTTTTCCAAAGGGTACTTTGGAAAAAGCTGAAGAGACACTTTGGAAATCCAAATGGCATTGTCAAATTTTCTAAAAGACCATTCGCAATTTTTCTAAGGACTTTTCCAAAGTCCTAAAGGGTAGTTTTTCATTTCTATGAAGGAACATTTACAAAAACCCAAAGGGCATTGTCAAAAACCCAAAGGAACAATTTCAAAAGGGAAAGATAATTTTTTGAGGAAAAGGACTTTACAATTTTTTTGAGGGGTGCTTTAGAAAAATCTAAAGGGTACTTTGAAGAATTCTTAAGGGCAAGTGAAATTTTGTAATTTTTTTGAAGGGTATCTTGTAAAATCCTGGAAGGTACTATACAAAGAGGAGGGTTTGTTTCACTTTTTCCAAAAGGTGCATTTACAAAATTTTTAAGGTATCTTACCTTTCGAAAGGATCGTTTGAAAAAACCTAAAGGGTTATTTCATATCTTCAAAAATTCTTTTCAAAGCGTAAAGGGCCATTTCATAAAATCTAAAGGGTAACTACCCTTTAGAAAAGGCCATTTCCAAAGACAAATGGACATTTGACAAAGTCCTGAAGGGGAATTTCATAAGGCTTGAAGGGTTCTTTCCCTTTGGGAAAATAATCAAATATAAGTTTAAAAGCAAAGAGTAAGAGGGAATTATTTCGAAAAAATTGTCTAAAGGAATTCAATTAAAATACTTACTCTGAGGAATTCCATCAGAAGAAGGAAAATACATAGCCTAAAACAATTCATTCAAAAAAATTGTTTAAAGGAAATGAACAAAATAAAAAAGTGTAAAGGAATTCCTTCAGACAATTTTTTTGAAAGAATTCCTTCATAAGGCTTCCCTAGGGAACCAAATTTTTAAAAGCCTAAGGAGGAAACCCGAGTAAAGGAGACCAAAGAATTCCTTTTGGAGAAATAAACCAAAGGAATTATCTAAGGAAAAAGGAAAAGGAACCAAGTAGAAAAGGTGAAAGAAAGAGATAAGATGTGGATAATAAATCCAAAAATAGGGACAAAAGAAAATAGTCTACATGCAAGTGACCCAAGCTTGAAGCAAACCATGTAGAAGTGAAGAGCACAAAAATAAGAGTTTAACATTGGATGGCTATTCAAGGAGAGATTAACATAGAGTTTCATATATACACTCTTGGTTTTCATGCAATTGAAGCCTTTCAAAGCACTTCCAACTCATCTTCAAGTGTATTTCTTACTCAAAGATATGGTGTGGATTTTCATGCAAGAGTTTGACTTGTCAAACATGGGTCCAACTCATACCTTATACGCCAACATGGAATTTCATGCATGATTCAATTCTAGAAGTTAAATAGTCTTTCACTTTGTTTAGTTGACAAGTTATGCATGTGATCTTGTTTATCTTGTTGAAGGCTTTCAACATTTATAAAAGTTGAAGTGGAGTTCTAAATTTAGTTTTGTAATTAATTTCATGTAAAGGAGATTATTCTCTTATTTCAAGTATTTCAAGAGGATTCATATATTTGGATATTGGCGTAGATTATGCATGATGAAATTTTTGACTCAAACTTGGGCTCTCCATCATTTTTAATGCCAAAGATATTTTCAAGCAAAGAATAAGACTAAAATAGATTTTATTTGAATATTATAATAGCATAAGTTGGACTAAGTTAATGTATTCTTCTATTTTTAACTCTAACCTCTTGGCTTGTGTGTGTTTTTCTATATATGTTGGCTTTTCCAACCATTTCAAATATCAATCCCTCTTTTGGCAAGATCAGGCTCTACTAATGATTTGATTTTTTTAACCTTTTTGTAGATAAATAGGACTATTATTTTTAGATTCTATAATGTTGGTATATTTTATTTATGTTAGTCATTTGCACGTGTGATAGAATTTGTCTTCCTTGACAATTCTTGATTCTTACCTAGTTACTAGTTGATTAGATTATGTAGGTTATGTTCTATGTTTTATGTCTTTTGGATGATGTTACAATGGATGTACATGGGTTTTCAGTGCTTTAAATTAGGCTTATTCCATCATTTCCCTCAAGTTTTAATTAATAGATAAAACATTTTCATAGAATAATTATGCATAGTGGATAATTAGAGTTAAAAGTTTAGCCCTTTTCTTATCTAGATCAATGCTTTTATGAGCTTAGATTGAGTCAATCAATTCAAAATTTAAGTGTATCACCATCATTAAATATTTTTTTATTTCAATTTTATTTCCTTTTCCTTCTCCCCTTTTTCCCTATTATTTTTTAGCATACAAAAGAGATCCTAATTGATACACCAAAGTGAGCTAGCCCTTATAATATATAGACTCAATCCACTAATTAGGACACCTATAGCCTAGCATTGTTTCCATGTTTCAACAGACTATGAAGGCCTAAAAATACCTTCATAAAGGTGTGACTCTGATTGACAATAGTTTTTGGCATGCTCGATGGGACATTGAAGAAATTATTTGCATATTTGAAGATGTTTTACACTAGAAGAATATACTCATTATCATCAACACTTAGTTTTATAGGTTATAGCATCATTTGGGCAATTCATTCATGCTAAAGGTTACCATGAGGTTAGCAAGTAAAGGTATTCATTTTAAATTTATATCTTGTAAGAGATTAAGGTTTAGGAAGGCAAAACCATATCCTCAAAAGAAATATTTGTCTCCTAGTTATCATATTATTCTAATCACTACAACCCCCACTACCCATAAGGTCATCAAAAATCAAGTGTTTGTTCCATTAAATAAAGGTAGACCACTAACTCTATCCCATTTTGATGACATTCAGGTGTCTACCCTTAACATCATCCCATTCTTCTTAGGAGAAAATCAAACAACCCCTATTGAGCATATCGAGGATGTAGCTAATCTTTATTCAGTCCATATTGTTTTTAAGAATAATTTTTATATAAGATTACTTGTTACTTCATTTAAAGGAAAAGTATTTCAATCATATAGAAACCTCCCACTGAACTCCATTTCTACTTGAGATAAATTGGGCGCAACCTTAGTCAATCAATTTGAGGACAAATATGATCACCTATCTTTAGTTGAGAAATTAAATACCATAACAAGGGCTCCTCATGAGTTCATATTTGATATTAACCTCATATTCCAAAATACATGGACTAAAATACCTGTGTTGATAAGGCCATCTCCTAAATATGCATTTATGTACTATTTGAAAGCCCTTAATTCTAACATTAGTGTGATAATACAGTCAATGGGTGATACTACCTTATTAGATGTTTATGAGGTTAAACTAAGGGTAGAAAATAGTTTGATTCAAGCTGCTAACCTTTATCCAAGACCTACAATGCCTATATTCCTAGAATTTAATTCTATACTAGGCCCTCAAATTCCTTAAATGCCATCCTTAGCTCCTATAATGTCACCTCAATCTCAAATTGTATCCCATACTAGTCAAGCTAGTGAGATAAGAGAGTTGAAAATATTGCTATAATCTTTTAGGAATGAAATATTGAAACTCAAGAAACAATAATATTAGTCTAATAGGCCCTATCAATAGCAAAATTAGACCACCTATCAACCCTTTGAAGATTAAAGGCATTCTTATCAAGGTTTCAAAAAAAATAAAACACCTTATAAAACACAAGGAGCTATAACTCTAGCTAAGCCATATGTTTCCCTTGATACTAATGCTCCTTCCACTTCAAAATCCATTGTTCCCACCCCACCTCAAAACAACTTGATGCATGACTCATGTTTACAGTCCTCAAATGTCAATGATGTTCAAAACCAAGCCTTGATATCACAAAACATCATTATGCCATAAATGACACAAGACAAGTTTTATTTTCAAGGAGGTCAGTACCAAGATACAAGTTTGTCATCACAAGGAGAGACTCAACAAGTTGAAGAGTAGCCTGATGCCATTAATGTAAATTGGCAAGTGGATGATCATGTTGCTTTTACTCAGGGTGTTGAAACTAACAATATAATTGGTCAAGTTGTAACTATAACTAGAGCTAAAATAAGAGCCATTGATGAGGTGAAGGAGGTGAAAAATTCTTTGAGTGCTAATCATGTTGTTTCTAGGATTAAAAAATATAACTTTTTACCCCTGTAACTCAAAACAATCAGAATATAGAGGTTAGTGAAGTTCAACGTAAGAAGCTAGCGATTTAGAAATTGAAACCAAAGGTTAGTGGATCTAATTTTATTGTAGTGGATAAAATTAAGAAGTATAATATTATAATTATCATGTGGGATTCTCTTTTAATTCTATGACAAAAATATATGCTCACCTAAGAGCTTTTAACTCTCAAATTATCTCTAAAACTAATTGAGAAAGAGGGTGTTGTCTTCAATAATTTTGATTAGCAAACTAAGAAATAGGTAAATAAAGTAAATAAGATGAAAATGTGGAAAAAAATTAGGTAAAATAAAATAAAACTCATCCTTTTTACCTTTATTTGATAGTTACTGATACTTTGGTTCATAATTGTATGGTGGATAGTGGAGCTAGTAGTATAGTCATGCCTAAATAGATTGTAGACAAGCTCAACCTTGTTTATGAGACAAATAATAAAAGGTTATTTCATTTATATGGGTCACCAACAAGGATTTTAAGCATCATCAAATATCTAAAGTTGAAATTACATGTTTGTCCCAATGTTACTATTTAGTTAGATGTTGTTGTGGTAGGCTTGCCTTGTTACTTTGTTATGTGCCTTTTAAGGGACTTCACCTCAAATATTGGGGGATATTTATCAGCTGATTATAATTAATTAATGTTTATAACTAGGTATGTTATAAATGTAATAATTAATTCTAAACCTATTACACATTTTCATATGGAGCCATATATGCCAAGTGTTGTAAACACCAATTATATAATTTCAGATGAAGTACTAGAAGCTAGTGAAGTATAAAGTGAATCACCTTTAGATGGAGTTCCATATTTTTTCCTTGATGAGTGGTACCCAAATTTTAATTATCATGATCCTTATAATTATATTAAATAGGAAGGACTTGGTGTGTACTTCCTTCATGAAAATGATGTGCCAATTTCAGCCATGGTTAAGGATGATGAATCTAATAAAGGTTTATGGTAGTTTTACTTTGAAGGATAAATGAATAAACATGGTACTATATATAGAATAATTTTGGTTTATAAAACAAATAAAATTTATTTATCTTCTATTAAATTTTATTTTTGTTATTCAAACAATGTTGCTAAGTATGAAGCACTAGTTCATGGTTTACAGTGGGTTAGGAAGATGAAAATCAACATCTTACAAGTTTTTTGTGATAGTGAGCTTTAGTCCACCAAATAATAGGCTTAAATGTATGTAAAAAATTGTCTATTTAATCTTAAAATCATATAATATGGGACTTACTTGAATATTTTCAATCTATTAACATTTAGGAAATACCAAGAGGCGAGAATAAGCATGCAGATAGGTTGGTTGCCATTCAATCATAATTTATTATCCCAAATGATATTAAAAGTGAGAAAAATTAGTCACATATAAAGGTGGTTATAAGGCCTTATATTCCAAATAATCATGAGAATTGGCAAGTGTTTGAAGATGACAGTTAGATTGTGAGATTCTTGCAAGAGAAGGATAAGTTTTCTTCAACAAACCAATCAAAGCACTTGCAGTAGTATGGTGATTAGATTGTACAACTAATAAAAATAATTTTCCCAAGGGATTGGTCACACTTGAGAACATTTTCAGTGGTGATGATGAGTTAAAGAAGGATAAGTCATCCTTGTCAACAAATGAAGAGCACTATGCCAATGTAGAGATTGTAGTTGGTAAAACATTGAAGATAGGTAAGTTATGTATTCCTCTAGAAAAAGAATCTTTTATTGACTTATTCACAAGTTTTTTTGATGTGAATATAGTGATCTCAAGGGGTTTAACCTAAGTCTAGCTCAACACACCATTGAGTTAGAAGCTTAAATGAAGCCAGTGAGATAAAGACAAAGGCCCATCAATCCTAAGCTTGAGCCTTTGATGAAAGCTGAGCTTCACAAGCACACAAAATTAGCTATTATATATCCAATCAATCACTCAAATTAGGTGGAAAATCTTGTCCTAGTATGAAAAAATAATGGTGAGATTAGATTGTGTGTTGACTTTCATGAGTTGATCAGGGATTCACTTAAATATCATGATCCATTGCCATCAATGGAACAAATTTTATAGCTAGTTGCAGGTCAAGGAAGTTTTATTTGTTGGATGGATATAGTGGATATAATTATATTTTGGTAAAAAAATAGGACCAATTTAAGACAACCTTCATAGCCAAGTGTGGGATGTGTGCATACATAAAGATTTCAGTCAGTTTATCTAATGTTGGAGCAACCTTTCAGAGAGCCATGGATATGGCATTCCAAGGCCTTCTTAATAATTTTATACTTATTTATTTGGATGATATAATAGTGTTTTAAAAGAATGCATAAGATCACATGGTTCATCTCGAATAAGTGTTTAAAATGTGTAGGCATGTTGGGGTATCTCTAAATCCAAAAAAGTATCTCTTATTAGTTCATAAATGTAAGATTCTTGGACATGTTGTTTTAAAGTCTGGTTAAGCATAAAATATGAAAGGTTAGAATCTATTATTTTAATATCTTTGCCTAAACACAAAAAATCTATGCAATGTTTCTTTGGGAAAATCAACTTCATAAGGAGATATATTTAAAAATTTGCCATCTTAAATAAGCCACTTATAACCATGCTAAAGAGGAATCATAGATTCAGTTGGTCCAAATAAGGAGTAAAGAGTTTTGAATATATTAATAACATCATAGCTAGTCCTCCTACACTTATAAATCTATATTTCATTAAAAAAAATTGTATAAATATGCTAAAATGGACACCATTTTAGGCATTCTTATGCAACAAAATCATGAGGATTTGGAGCAACCAATAGCTTTCTTTAGTCAAGGATTGAAATAATATAAAATAAGGTAATATTTTATTTAAAAAATGTACTTTTAGTTATAATATCTCTTAAAAAGTTTAGATAATTGTCTAAAAACAAGATACACCTAATGATTCCTCATCCAAGCATCAAGGAGTTCCTTTTGAACAAAGACATAAATGAGTAGAGAGCTAGTTGGATAACCAAAGTAATGGAATATGATGTGTAAATTAAGGTCATAAATCTAGTTAGAGGCAAAGGACTTTGTGAGAATCTAGCTGAATACTTTCAAGAGACTAATGAGGTTGTTTTGAAGTCAAATGATGAAGAGGTTGTAGCTAGTCATACCTCACCTTCCAACTGGTTTCATGACTTGGTAAGATATCTCCAAGATGGTATCTATTCCTATCATATAATTTATTCAAAAAAAAAAATTATGTTGTAATCAATTCCATTTTTTCTTATTGATGGTGTTTTGTTATATAAAGATATCAATGGCATGTTGCTAAGATGTATAGAGCCAAGCCAAACTTAGAGATTTATTGAATAATTCCATTATGGACATGATGGAGGACATTTTTATGTAAGAAATACAACCCTTAAAATCATGAGATGTGGGTAATATTTTCCTAGTATATTTAGTGATTGTCATACATGGGTTAGGAAGTATAAGCAGTGTGTTATGTTTGCAAAAAAAAGTGAAACTTGTAGCCTTACCTCTTCAACCAATTATGGTGGATCAGCCCTTTATCCAATGGGGATTAGAATTTATTGGTCTCATAAATCCTCCTTCAATTTTTGGACATAAATGGATTCTAACTACTATAGGTTACTTCACACATTGGATAGAAGTAGTGGCATTAAAAGAAGTAAATCAAACCAATGTTCTAAATTTATATGAAAGTTTTCTTACTAGATTTGGAGTTTCTTCAACTATTATTTTCGATAATGTAATGGATTTTGTGGGAACTAAGAAAAGTCAATAAGCTATCCAACATGGAATTTATCTTATAACTTCATCAAACTATTATCCAAAAGCTAATGGCCTTGTTGAATCTACAAATAAGAACCCATTGACTATCATAAGGACTATTGAAGATAATTAGAGATCATGGCATCTCAAGTTGAAGTCAGCTCTATGGGCTTATAGGATCACTTATAAAATATCAATAGCCGACTCTCTATACAAGATGGTATATGGTAAAGAATTAACGTTAACCATTTCTCTTGAGATCCCTAATTTATAAATAATACACTAGCTTGAGTTATTAGAGAATGAGACTATGAAGATCAGGTATGTTGAGCTTATGGAGTTATAGGAGATAAGAAATCAGTCCGTATTAGCCATGGAAGTTCATCAAGCACAATTGAAGAAAGATTTTGATAAAGTATCCTCTTTACAAAATTTCAAAGGACATTTGGTCCTCAAGTGGGATGAGGATAGAGATAAAATAGGAAGAACCATAAAGTTTTATTTCCTTTGGAGTGGACCATACATAATCTCTAGCTGAAAATTCCATAATGCGTTACAACATGCAAGGATGGATTGTGTGGAAATTCCAATCCTAGTTAATGGGATGCATTTAAAACATTTCTATTGAATAGCTAAGCTCTATGCACATAGTTAGTTTTATTCAGTTTCCTCCAAGTGTTGTTTAAGCATAGTAGTTTCATTCTATTTTTATCCCAAATAAGTGCTTATTTGCACATTTGCTTTTTGGTTAGTTTTCTTTTCTTTGTGTGTTTCCCTTATTGTTTGGTGGATGAAGCTTATCTTATTTAAAACTAGAGGTTGTAATTTCAATCATGGACTAGATCTACCATTATTTTATGAGTTCAAATATCATTTATATGGTCTAATTTCTCAAGCATAGTAGGCATGCTTCCTAGTTGAGTCACCAAACTATTGACAATTTTGACCCTACAGGTCAAATTGCAACCCCTATCATTCAGAAATTGCATAATCATGCCTTTTTGACTTATGAGTCAGTAATTGGTCTTGAAAAATCTTTAAAGAATCCATGATTAATAGGTCTTAAGGTTTCTTAGGTGATTTAAAGAATTTCCTTTCACTCATCTTGTTATTTATAGGAAGGTATTTATGTTGCTTAGAGTAGTTCAAAAGAGGACAAGCATTAAAATTTGGGTTTTCACAAGTGAAAGATATAATTTGAGCTTTCATAAAAGGAAGGATTTGAGAACAATTTCCCCAAAAGGTTCTTTTCTTGAGAAATGGTCCTATTTCATAAGTTTTAAAGAGTTCTTTTGGTTTCAAAGTCCATTACAATAATTACAAGGACATCTCCAAAAGCTTGAAGGGTCTCTATTATTTTAGGAAATTCATTTCAAAAATATTTGAAGAAATAATTTCCTTCAGACAAATTATTTGAAGAAAAGTGTCAAATAATAATTTGAAAGAGATAGACTTTACAATTTTTCTAAAGGTTACTTTAGAAAAATATGAAAGGACATTTTGAAAACCCAAAGGGCATTGTCAACTTTTCTGAAAGACCATTCTCATTTTTTTAAGGACATTTCGAAAGTCTTGATGGGTATTTTTTCCTTTCTCCAAAGGACCATTTAAAAAAACTCAAAGGGCATTGTCAAAAATTTGAAGGGATAATTTCAAAAGGGCAAGGCAATTTTTTTGAGGAAAGGGACTTTAGAATTCTTCTAAGGGGTGATTTGGAAAAATACAAAGGGTAATTTGAATAATTCTTAAGGGCAAGTGGACTTTTGCAATTTTTCCAAAGGATCTATTTCAAAATCCTAAAAGGGACTTTATAAAGAGGAGGGTCTGTTTCACTTTTGAAAAAAGGTGCATTTACAAAGTTCTAAAGGTTTCTTACCTTTTGGAAGGATCATTTGAAAAAATTTGAAGGGTTATTTCATAGCTCCAAAAGTTATTTTCAAAGGGTAAAGGACCATTTCATAAAATTTAAAGGGTAACTTCCCTTCAGAAAAGGGAAATTTAAAAGACAAAGGGACACTTCACAAAGTATTGAAGGGCATTTTCATAAGGCCTAAAGGTTTCTTTCCCTTTGGGAAAATGATCCCATAGAAAGGCCAAAAGCAAAGAGTCTAATGGAATTACTTAAAATAAACTATCTAAAGGAATTCAAGTAAAATACTTACTCTAAGGAACTCCTTTGGAAGAAGGAACAAACACGAAGCCCAAAACAATTACTTTGGAAAAATTATCTGAAGTAAATGAACAAAAGAAAAAAGTTTGAAGGAATTCCTTCAAATAAATTATCTGAGAGCATTGCTTTGAAATTCTTACCTAGGGAAGCAAAATTTCAAAATACTGAGGAGGAAACCTGAGCAAAGGAGACCAAAGAATTCCTCTGAGAGAAATAAACTGAAGGAAATATTCAAGACAAATGTAAAATGAACCAAGAAGAAAAGGTGAAAGAAAGAGATAAGTCATGAATAATAAATCCAAAAATAGGAATAGAAGCAAATATTATACATGAAAGTGACCCAATAGTGAAGCAAAACATGTAGAAATGAAGAGCAAAAGAACAAGAGTTTATTGTTGGATGGCTACTCAAGGAGAGCTTAACATAGAATATCATGCATACACTCTTGGTTTTCATGTAATCTAAGACTTTTAAAGAGCTTCCCACACAACTTCAAGTGGAGTTATCAATCCAAGATATTTCATGGATTTTCATGCAAGAGTTTGAATTGTCAAACATGGGTCCACCTCATCCCTTCTACACCAACATGGAATTTCATGCATGCTTTAGCTATGGAAGTTAACTAGTCTTATACTTTATTTAGTTGACAAGTCATGCATGTGCTCTTTTTTATCTTGTTGAAGGCTTTAAATGTTTCCAATATTTCAAGTGGAGTTATAAATTAATTTTGGCATTGATTTCATGCAAAGCAGATTGTTCTCTTTTTTTAGGTAGTTCGAGAGGAGTTATATATTTGGAGATTAGCATAGAATTATGCATGATGAATGTTTTGACTAAAACTTGGGTCTCCATAATTTTCAATTCCAAAGATATTTTCATGCAAGGCATAAGAAAAAATTAGATTTGTTAGAAGGCTATAATAACACATGTTGGACTGAGTTGACCTCTTATTCTATTTTTATTTCTAACCTCTTGGCTTGTGTATGATTTTCTATATAAGTTGGCTTTTCCAGCCATAACAGATATAAATCCCTCTCTTGGTACGATCAGACTCTATAAAGGATTTGAGTTTTATAACCTTTTTTCAAATAAATAGGACTATTTTTTTCAAATTCATGAATGCTGGTATAGTGTATTTATATCAGTGATTTAGACATGTGATAGAGTTTTTCTTCATTGACATGTCTTGATTCTTACCTAGTTACTAGCTGATTAGATTATATAGGTCATGTTCTATGTTTGATGTCTTCTGGATGAAGTTACAATAGATGCATGTGGGTTTTTAGTGCCTTAAATAAGACCTATTCTATCATTTCCCTCAATATTTAATTAATAGATACAACCTTTTCATGAAATACTTATTCAGAGTGGTCAATTGGAATTGAATGTTTATCCCTTTTCTTATCTAGATCAATGTTTTTAAGATCTCAAATTGAGTGGATCAATTCAAAATTTAGGTGTATCATCATCATTATATAGTATTTTCTTTCATTTTTCTTTCCTTTTCCTTCTTCCATTTTCCCCAATAGTTTGTAGTGTAGATTAGAGATCCTAATTGATACACCAAAGGGATCTAGCCATTAGAATCTAGAGACTCAATCCATTGATTAGACCACTCATAACCTAGGATTTTTTCCATGTTCTAGTAGACTGTGAAGGCCTCTAAAAATACCTTCACAAGGGTGTGAGTCTAATTGACAATAAGGATGAGGCATCCAATAACAATCTAGTCAAAATACTAACCAAAGTCATTAATGTAATAGGAAAAATTTGACACTTTCATGTTCCCTATGCACTATGGGCTTATCAAATTAGTATTTGAACTCCTAAAAGCACTACCCCTTTATCGTTACCCTTTGGTACTAAATTTTTACTTCCTCTCAAAGTTATGATTCCTTCCCTTTGCATCTCCCTATTATATCATTTTTGAGAATGAATTTTGTCAAGAATGATTAGCCTAATTAGAACTTTTAGATAGGCATCACTCAAATATCATTGACCATATACATGTATATCAAGAATGAATTAAACATGACTATAATAAATAATTAAAACAATGTGAATTCAATATTGATGACCTTGTTTTAAAATTAAATCAACATGTAACTAATATGGAAAAAGGTAAAAGGGGAAATTTCACTCCAAATTGGCTGGAACCACATATCATCATCCATAAATATGGATCTAGGGAATATCACTTAGCATTTCTTGATGGAAAATTAGAGATCGAGCCCTTAATGCATTACATCTACATCCTTTCTACTATTAATAAATCTTAGTTACCTTTAGTCTACCTAATTTAGTCTCTAGGTTTCATATCCTGATTACTCTTATACCAAATAATGATATATAGAGGTATGCAATTATCTAAAAGCATTGGCTATTATTAACCATAAATATGAATACCCTATCTCTATTTATAGCATGATCTAATTGGATAAGATTCACTTATAAGGGAAGGATCTCCAAATCATTATTCCCAAAAATCCCTCCTTATCACTAAATATTTTTGAAAATAGGTGTTTTATCTTGTATATCCAAGATTTGGGAAATTATCCTAGGATACTTAAGACAAATACATAAAACAAAAATAACATTGGAATAAAAATCAAAATCAAAGAACCTACAAAAGTGAAATCAAATAAATATGAATATACTGCTCCCTCGAAAGATAGCTATGTAAATCCTAAAAATCTACAAAGCTATATAAAATATTAAAAGGCATAGACTACTCCATTGAGGGACAAATGTTTCACAAAGCATACCTTAAAATATATACCACTCCCTCAAAGGAAGGTTATCATACATACAATATCCTTAGAAAGCTTCCTATATTGATCAGCATTCTTTAATTTAGTAAACTTCCCACATTCATCAGTCTACATAGATTGACACACAAGGATTCTAAGTTAACCCTTAGTTATGGTTATGCAAGATGGAAACATTTTCTTCTTAGAATCCATTTTTATCACATAGAAAGTCATTAAGAACCTAAACTTATTTTACCTAAAGTTTTTAGGGTTTTTATTAGTAGTAGGTTAAGGATACATATGCGTCACTTTTAAATGGTTTTTTAGGTCGTGGTACGATCCAATAAACAATCATTACGTCATTTGTAAATAAAACTAATTACAAAATTTTATGAATGTATTAACTATTATCCTAAATAATGTATATTAACAAATTTGTATACATAAAAGTCACTAAGTTACAAATTATATCATAATCCATAACCATTAATCATGATACATAAAGATTACTTATCATCCATATCATAAATCCAAATCATTAATTATGACATTTTAAATCCATAATCCATACGTAAAATTTAAAAATCCATAGTAAAATATACATTCATAATTTGTAACTAAATCCATAACATTCCATAATTTAATAATCCCATTAATCATATCCATTTTTAATCCATACATCAAAAGCATGATCATATCCATAATCCATAATTAGTAATATAAGAATGATCTATAATACATTCAATAACATTTAAATTCGCATTCAAAAAATATAATTAAATCATATAAAAATTTATAACCATAGTAATATAATATAATATAATATAATATAATATAATATAATATAATATAATATAATATAATATAATCCATAACATAAATCCATCGCATCTAAAAACCCATAATATAATCACATCACATATAAATCCATAAAAACAATTTATATCTCTAAAACACTATAATCCATCACATATAAAACTCATAATCTAATCACATCGTATATACATCCATGATATCCATAAGCATAATAATCCATATATCCATCAATAATAACATAATACATAAACATGATATACAAACACTTTGATGCACATTGATCATTATATATATATATATATATATATATATATATATATATATAATGATCAATGTGCATCAAAGTGTTTGTATACATGTTTATGGCTCTCTGGGTAGTACAAGTACATAAATGTATATGGATCTACTATGTGAACTCCATTCTACTTAGATGAATGCTCAGTAGATATCCAATCCCATATTCACCCCCATCTCGATCCTTGTCTCTCCTTCAAGTGACACTATCCATACTAACTGATTTTGTGTGTGTTTGATTGTAAGGCCTACCCTATCTAGCCATGTTATTTTAATAATAGGGAGTCTCTATAAATTGATCTAGAATAATCCGCTCATAATATATCATCTCCACTACTATCTTCTTATAATAATCAATGTTGATAGTCCTTATTGGTATTGTGATCGACCATGCCACCTCTCTAAAAATGTATACTAAAGACTCTCTCTTCCTACCTCATCATCAAGGTCTCTAGATCTACCTTCTACCTATCTTTCTTCTCCATCACCATGTCATGACTCAGATATAAGGATTCAAACCCCACCTATAAATTATCTAATTGAGTCTGCATTGTATCTTTCTCTATTTGCATAATAGTGAGTGCCCCCTACATTATTTCTATTTATCCATATAAAAAGGTACACTACTCCCTTAATTTATCTCTATGATCATATTTAAAACATCTATCTCCTCTTCCTTTATCTCCTCCTCACCCCCATCTACTCCCCCAATCACCTTGTCTCCCATATAATCACCTATCTCTTCTTCTGTCTCCTTAGAATCAACCTCCTCCTCTACCTCCTCCATCTCATCTCCTCCTCCTTGATATGGATGAAACACCCTGTCTTACCTTACTAATCAACCCACCAATATATATATTCTAGATTGAACCTCACGTGTTCCATGTATTTACTTATTGGTACATTTTCCTCCTCTATCAAGACATCTCCCATCACTAGTTTAGGAAGCTATTGTTTTATATCATCCTACCTTTATACATGTAGGGCCCAGGGTATGTCTTGAAACAATACAAATTTTTATTTCACTAAAAAAAATAGAGGTACTCCCAATAATTTGTTCTCTTCCCTATAACCCAATACTCCCTTCATACCCTTACTAGCTTTATCTCCATCCTATGCCACTGAAAAAATCATAAATCAGTCCTCAAGATGATTTATGTATCCCTTAAGCTATCTAAAAATGCCTTATATTAATATAGGTCTCTAAGAAATCCATATATAAATCCCCATGCTATATCATCCTTCTACCATAGGAAGGCCATGTTGTAGTCTATCTCATACCATTGTATCCAAGGGGTACCAATGGGTTATACTATCCTAATGTGCATGTAGGCCCAACACTGTAATATGATAATAGCTTGTAAACCATAAAATATTTTGGTCCACCAACCCCATAATTCTCTATAAATATATTCCAATAAGGTGGATGCCCACATAAACATAGTGAAATACTCTAACATGTTTACAACAACACTAGTTAGGCTCCATATATATTTCCCTCCCCCAAAGGCTAGGAGTGAATAACATGAGATATATATCACCATAATAGTCAACATGCATCTCCTTAATGTGCCCACTTGGTAAATAGGCTCAAAATTAAAACCCCCAACAACAAAATTGATCCCCTCTACATCATTTTTGTATAGGCATTTAAAATTTGCTCCTTAACCCTGATCATCTATTGGTACTATTAATGTTCCTTTTATTTAAAGTTGTAAAATATTGTAGATGTCCTACTCAATGATGGTCCTCTCAAAAATCAACAACCAAAAGGTCTTGGTAATGACAATCCATGACTCCACTAATGCCACCAACAATTTTGTGTCTTGATATATGCATCAATAGTGACAGACCCCTCCCAAGGCTATCGCCTCTAGATGGGCACAATCATCATAACTCAATTAGACTCATAATTACTCCAATAATGGAGTCCTTTGATCATGTAACCATATTATCCCCCATACATGTCATCAATATCTCCTATAAACCTAAAAATATCCTAAGAAATTTAACTTATCCTAGACCCTATCTATTTTCTTAACCCTTCTCATTTTATGTGAATTGATACTGATCCCTTATAGACTGTAACCATTCTACATTGATTAGTGTAGTTATGCATTTATCAGTGTCATAAATGATAATGATTCCCTATGAATCATCATAGATTAACTAGGGAATTGGTGCTAATTTTTTAGTGTCAACTCCCTATAACCTAGACTAACCCTAGCCCCCAAAAATATTAAAAATCTTTAAAAATAAAAAAACTCAAAAAATTACTAAAATAATTTGCCTACCACATCTTCTGAGCATCATTGTCATCATAAAATTTTATCATTAGCCTCCATGTCATTTCATCACACTCTCATCATTTGATCTCTCAAGCATATTTTAGGTTTCACCAATAGAAAATGAGCCCTTTTCTAGAGTATACTTGCTTATAACTCAACTTTGGATCATTACCAATCTATTTTGGATCAGTGCTATTTGGGTAGATCATCATTGATTCATTTTAGATTGGCACTGATTGGACCCTTTTTTACATTTTTTATAATCTCACATATATCCAACCCTACTCTTTATCTTTATCCTAGTTTCTTGCCACATATATCCTACTATTCAACTTATACCATTTGAGGTGCATGGATTTTGATCACTAATGGTCCCATAACTTGCATAAGGCATGCACTCTTTTGGGTATCTCCCCTTAGTAGGTCCCAAGAGTATGTTCTCACTTGAGAATAAAAATCTATAGGTAGTGTAGTGTATCACTCCAGTTGCTTTGGTCAACAAAGCCTATCATTTTTTCTCTTATTAAACCTTTGTTAAAGCCCATCTATTCATAGTTGTGACATTTGATTATAAGATTTGCCTTGGGGCATGCTTGCATGTATTATCTTCAATATTTATAATGAAAAACATATGCTTCATGTTATAAATCTACAATTATTAATGTTTATCTATTATTTATCCATCTTATCCATTATTACATTTTTAAAATTCTTTGCCCCCTTCTTATCCTCTACCAACTCTCATTTGAGGTGGGATACCTCTTCACATAAACTTGGGGTAGTCAACCTTTCATATCTTTTATCTCATGACATATATTTCATACCACTTTACAAAAAGTGGAAAACATATAAATTATAATCTTATACCCATAGGGATGATTAATTAGGTGTTGTAGGTCCTATTTATGGAAATACCCTAAATAAACCTTATCTTAAGGTTTAAATTATTTACCATTTACTAGCTTGGTAAATAGTCTTTACATTTACATTTTTCCCCCCTAAAAACCTCCTAATCTATTTATAACCTAAAAATCTACCCCCATAACCATTTTAGACCCACGTGGAGTCATTATCAACAACTCCACCCATTTCCATGTTATTTTCACCCATGGTTGGAATAAAGGGCCTATTTTTGGTGAATTGGAAATGATTCTCCCATGATCAACACTGATTCTCTAGATCAACATTGATCCATTAAAGTGTAGCCTACCTTTTCATTTTGGACTATAAAATTGAGAGCCTTGAATTGTTATTATAATTATTAGAGATTTCATGGTGTTTCAAATGACACCCTACTTGATTTTTGTTGCATTCAACCACATCCTTTGTGCAACCTGAGTAACTAGTTGTGCATATGTAAGAATTTCATTATGATCACAAGTCAATTGAAGGTAAGTATCATATTTTATTTTATCATTATTTTTAAATAATTTTTTTTAGACATTAAAATATTATAAGCATCCTTCTCTATCCATTTATCCACTGTTATTAGCAAATCTACTTCATTTCAATTTATATTTTATTAAACCTAGCCACAAATAGAATTGATGTTGATTAATTCTCAATCAATAATGATTATAATAATCATAACTAATCCTATCAGGATTGGCATCAATATGATATGTTTAAATCATAGACTCTGAGATGTTAATCCTTAGCCTCTATCATTGATCTCCCCATAGTTTCCTAACCTTTTTTTGTGGATTAGAGTGACATAGCCTTTGAGATATCCCTCTATGAAATCATTTATACACCCTCTCATAAATCCATTGAAGAATAATTATCTATTATCCAAGATTATGTAGATTTTTCTTTTACGTATTGGGAAGAATATTTCATTTACATTGAGAACTTATTTTAGGACTAAATCTTAATCAATAACATAATCATATCATTTATCTATTTGTAATTTCATGTGATTTTTATTCACTTAATTGTATAAGCAGTGGATTGATGTCATTCTAAAGAAGTGTACTAGTTTCTAGAATTGATATTTGATCAAGATGTCTACCCATCTCTTTGATTAATCTATTTATGTTAATTATTTATGTGTGTAGGTTAGCCTTCCCAGCTGAAAAGGAGCTCTCACTATCGTTGGATTCAAAGAAGTGTGCAACATATTCCAATCCATAGGTATCTCCCATAAACCCTATTTTATTTCAAGTTTTTAGTAAGTAGTATTTTTAATTTAAAGAAAATGAAAAACTACCTAAATAGTTGTTCATGATCACCTTTAAATTCATATATTTTAATATTAGGAGCTAACAAGACTACTAGTAATGGGAAAGTTTCTATCTGAGGTGCAAAAGGATTATGAAAAATAATAAAAAATTAAATTAAATGACTATATATAGAAACGCCTTGATTTAATTGAAATACTTTAGCATGTATGGATATAATAGTTTGCTTGAGTGAATGTGTAGTAGGTAAGGCTAGTCATGGACTAGTTCTTGATGAAAATTGAAAAAATATTTTACTCTCTAAGAATATACACCATATTTATCTCTTCTATTTTAATACCTTTAACTCCATACCCTATTATCCATTTACTTCGTTTTCCATTCACCCTTTATCTTAAGCTCATTTATATATATATTATTAAATCCATTAGTATTATATTTAGTTTCATGTTTATTTTCATTAAATTGATTACCATTTTCGTTATTAATGTCATATTTGACTTGTCCATAACTTTAAACAGTTGTATTGTCAAATTGAATAAATAGAATTTAATTATCCATTTTAGAAGAGATGAAAGGAATTTTATTATTATATATATGTATTACACTTAATATATAATTACACCTTAGATTAAGAATGGAGATAACTATATGGGGTGACATAAGAGGGAACCATGTAAATATGTATAAATGAAAAGATATAAAGGGAGTAACTAGACATGGTGTGTTTTATTTTTAGGATCTCAGATATATTGATTCCAATTTTAAATATTAAAAAGGCCTAAGGAGGCAATATCTAATAATTATTCCATCATTCCATAACTACACTATTATATGCCTGAGGTATAATGACAATAACTTCCAAGGGCTAACAACTTACTATTGCACTATAAAACCAAACAAATAAATGAATCATATGGATAAAAATTAAAAACCTACATGTTTTGAATATATTGTGAGGTATGTGGAAACTGAAGTATGTATATAGTGATTCTTAGTAGATTGAGTGTTATAATAGTACCATTGAATCCACATATCAGGTAATACTAATATCAATTTTCTTAGAGCAAAACCTCCTATGAGTTTAAAAAATACCAAAACACAGTTATATAAAGTAAGAACAAAATAAAAAAAGAAATTGACAACCAACACAAGGAAATATTTTTGAATAACATAATAAGGAAATTAAATATAAAACATTAGGACAAAAATTGGAAAATAATGCCTAAAAATGTATGGGTTCACCAATATTATATGACCTATTTTTGAACTAATAGTGTGTAATAGGAATACAACTTTCAAAAATTATTCATTTTAAAATATATAACAGTGAATCATAAGTATGAATTTAAATTTAAATTAAAACTTAAAATTGATTAACAAGTGACATATGCTAATAATAGTGAGAACAAAGAAGAGTAATACACTTAGAATTTTATGATTTCTAGCTTACTATAGTAGATGTATGACAGTAAGTATAATAAAAAGACATGAATATAAAAACTTAGATCTAGAAGTATTGTATATGACTATATCTTGAAAAGTATGTACTCCTTTGACAATAACCCACTATAACCTTATCTGCTCACTGCAAAATTATATGCTTTGATTGTAATGAAATTCTAACTCTATTTATGCTTGTTATTATGTTTTATGAGAGGGTTGATATATTTTAATCCTATATGTGCCATACATAAATTTCTATTTTCCTTCTCGTTACCTTGGAAATCATAGGGGTACTTTTATGAGATAAAAACCTAAAAAATAAATGGGGAGTGTAATAGATTGGGATGAATCCATTAACCCAAATTAATTATTGACTACTTCCTAAGTATATAAATAGTCTTATAAGGTAATCAAGACACACACAATTATCCTACCTAGAGTGCTTATGAAATTATTATCCTTAAATATATGTATATAGTAGGAAATTTATCTTTTATATTTGGTAGTGTAAGATATTGAATTTATTTGGAATGCTTAAGACTTGATATGATACTACTCCTATTGATTATTAAAAGTGAGAAGAATAGGCTAGATATTATCTATTTATAGTAATGTAAAATATAAATGATAGACACACATTTTTTATGGCTCATTTAACAAAAAAACTCAGGTATGATGGTATCATATTTGACATGTCCAAAAATAAGGCTTTAAGGCCTCCCCAAGATTTATTATTTCTAGGTCATGATATACTATGTGACTTATTTAGTCTATGCAGAACTATTCCAATTCAAAGGGATTGTTAGTTTAGAATATTAGCATGAGATTTAAATATAATTTTGATATTAACAAATTAGAGGGGAATGTTAGTGCAGTTGTTTTCTAAAAGTGGGTTTCATGTATGTCTCAACAAAATAACAAGTATGAACTTACATATTTTCCAAATAAGAAAATAAGTGTTTACATGTTTTCAATGAAATGCATACGACTTATTTTAACATTAATTTATTCGTTACATACATAACATTAAATAATGGATTTATGGAAATAAATAGAGATTTATAATTGAGATAAATGATAGAAATGTATTGCATTCAAACATATATTAAACCATAAATAACAAATGCAATAAAATGGTGTAAAATAAAGAGGGAAAAAGAAAGGAAAACTTATCAAAACATAACCTAATTAGAAACACTTGAATAAATGCAACCCAAAAATCATTCTCCCATCTTGATAACATACAGACAACCAAAAACTTAGATGATGCCAAAGTCTAGGGATGAAAAATCCATGATAATAATGACACCACCATCATATTACATACATAGGTAATGAAATAAAATATCCATGACTTGTATTAATCATAATATTCATTTTGATAATTAAATAGGGTTTACATAAATCATTAATTTATATATTTAAGTAGTATAAACTTAGTACTAGGAAAATGACTCATATATTACACTATGAAAACATAATAAAATATGACTACTCCAATGAGTCTCCATGGAGGAACCAAGATGCATCCTTTGGAAAGTCAATTATACAATAATATATATAAAATATATATGTCAAAGGAAGGCATTTTCTCTTAAAAATGTAGTTGAGGGCCATTAATCAAGTCACTGACTTTATTTTTTTCAGTTTTTATTCCATACTCCACATTTTTTCCTACAAGAATAAACAAAATCAAATTAGATATTTGCATTTAAAATCTCTTTAACAAAACATTAAGGAAAAACACAAACAAATTTTACTGTGCACAAAATTTCCAAAAATTGGTTATACTAAATTGTTTAGATCAAAACAAGCTTCCTAGTGCCATAAATGGTTTTAAAAGATGACACCCAAGTGATAATTTATCATAAAAAATTTACCACTAGATAAAAAATTCCATCCTAGACCTAATAAAGATTTTGGGTGGCAGCAAAATGCCACTTTTTAAAATTTTGAATCTTTAGTTCTAATCAGGCTTATAAATCATGAATACAACTAAGGATTACCTTGTAATAGATCTAGATATAATTATGCCTCACATTTTTTATTATCAAATGTTTAAATTAAGTGGGCGTCCTAATTCTTAATCAAGTTTGGGACCTTCTATTATAACTACTAGATTCAAGTGGGTTACAGTCCTACTAAAAATAAGATTTTTAACATTTACACCATTACATGCTTGATATGAACAATTTCACATCAAGGATAAAACCTCACATTATATAAATTGAAGACATTGAGGCCCCCACATAACTAATTTGGTTAATGATCTTTATTAATAATAAAATAAGGATTCATGACACCACAAATACCTAGTCAAGGCTTTGACCCTGATTAACACTACTATGAATGGGGAAACATGTTTAGTCCTACTTAGGGATAAACTCGAGACTATCATTTATAAACTTAAATCCAATGGCATGATACCTAGTTAAGACCTAATTCATGAAAACCACTAAAAAACAATAAATTATTGCCAAGAGAATAATCATGGGGGAAAACTTGATTATAACAAAGGTTTGACAAAATAAAATGGTTATGACTAGTTAGGCTTGGAAAACCTAAATAGAATTATAAATACTCAATCTTTGAATCCAAGAAAATTTTTGACATTTTAAAGATGTAATAAGTGCATCAAAAACTTGCTTCCATACCAAGTGCCAAATATTAAAATTTCTTGCATGAGCTTGGTTGACATAATGGAGTGGGTTTTGGAGGCCATATAAACATACAAACCTACATGACCTTTGAGAGTAGATTGAGAGAGACAATAAAGTAAGGTATTAAAAGGAAAATTAGGGCATCAAGACTCCACTTTCATGATAAGTGATTTATATTAGGTTTTCTTACATAGACAAGGTCTTTATAATGGATATGGTTGTAGAGCCTAGTTTCACTCATAAATTGAGATGACCCATTAAAGAAACATAAGAGATCTAAGACCGATGATCCTGAAAGTGCAAGTAGGAGTGATGAAAAAGTAAAAATGGATTCCCTGATTATGGAGGATTGAGGGCATGTTGTGAAAACAATTTTTTTATTCTAATGGGAAATACTCTTGAGTATTTTAGAACTAAATAAATGTCTATGAACTCAGGATCTCTAAGCTAGTTCATAGAACATCAAAAAACTAGAGAGAGAAAAATAAGGGGATAGATACAAGACCAAATTAGATACTTTAATTGACCTTATATTTGAATATGATTTCATTACCATTTCATGAAACCTTTGAGGATTAACTACTATGGTTAAAACCATTAGGATAGTGAATTCTACATTGATAACATATTCTTATACATTGATTCACTTCTATGAAAGAATCATAAACCCAATGGATATGTCTTTGATCCCACTTAATTCCATTATTTAATTCAATATATGGATGAATAATATAAGTAAAGGCTACTTAAATCAACCATAAATTGAGTTTTTCTAAAAATTGATTTTTTATTTCCTTTTCTTTCTCTATTTTAAACACTTCAATTATGAGTTAGCGATCAATGTTTCAAAAAAAAATAAAAATTAAATATTTTTCACCCTAGATCTTAGCCATAATAGGTTCATCGAATTAAACTCCAAAACCATTAAAATATAATTTTAATCCATGGCTTCAATAGAATATATTCATAGGTCTAATAATTGACCCAAATTAGCTTAACATGAATAAATAGAGAACACACATGATAATATAGGATTTTGAAACCAATTCAAAAACAAAAGCTTATGTCATGAACTAATAAGAGTAAATAATCACTAAAATATAACTCTTGTTACCTACCTTTAGAACTTTATTCCTCAATATTTGATCAATGAATAAACCATAAGAAAAATACAGTATGACTAAACAAAAAAATAACAAGCAATGAGATGAAACAAACAATGAAAATAAAGAAAAAAAACAAAATTAGTAAATAAAAATAGTAAACTAAAGAAAGAAAGAAAGGAGAATATATTTATGGGAACTTGTCTAGCCAAATTAGGCATGGAATTAATGTTTGAAGAAAAACCCATTGACAGGTGATGTGAGGTCCTCATGAGTTAGATACATGAGATGGAACATATTCATATTATATATTTTATAATATTTGGTATGGATCCTACCATAGGTAAATTCATAGTTATGGTGATGTTTCTTCATTTTATCGTGTATAATATCCCAAAAAGTCTTATCTATGATTTTATAAGTTGAACTAAGCAAATGTGCATTATTAAATTCAATAATGCATTTAAAATTATTTCAAAAAAAGAACCCAAGATAGTGTTTCATAAATGCATCTAACCTTAAAATGAATTTTAGTGAGGGATAGGGGTATGTATAAAAAAATACTAGAGATATTTGCCTACCCAATCTTGTGGAGATATGTTCTTTAGTGAAATCCATCAATGAATAAATTGTTGGTTGATCTATTTATATTATGAATTTTGTGGTAACACATTTATTATTTTGAACATCCAAAGGGCACAAAGTCTATTATTTGAATGATAATGATCTTCTATTTTTATCACCAGTGGCTAGATTATATGGGAAGCTACATTGGATTGAGAAATATGCATCTCCAATTATCATTAGATTCACTTATTATTTAAGGTCAACATGATTATCATCACTAACTTATATTTTAATTACCTCTATTACTAAGAGGAACACATGAGTGCTAAAATAACTTCTTATAGGCTGAATTAAATGATCTAACCCTTAAAATGTATGATAAAGAACCTAATTTTCATATTCC
This sequence comes from Torreya grandis, assembly GCA_037957365.1. Classification (NCBI taxonomy): domain Eukaryota; kingdom Viridiplantae; phylum Streptophyta; class Pinopsida; order Cupressales; family Taxaceae; genus Torreya; species Torreya grandis. The sequence goes on from JARHVA010005713.1 coordinate 791,994, forward strand.
TTACACATATCATTATCAATGTACATGTTTTTTTTAATTCAGTGGTGAGTTACATTGTGATCCGATCATTGAAGTTTATGCTAACTAGATTAAAATCAAGTTTTCCTTAAACCATGATATCTTAAATTTTGAGCTCTATTATTTCATCTTTTATAGGCAACCAAATTTAATGTTGTATTTTATTTTATATATCTAATATTATAGGAAGAGATCTAAAATTATGAAATCAAAATGTCGATATTATTGAATTGAACCTCTAAATACAAGAAAAAAAAAGTATGACTCAAATTTTATATATGAAAAGAATCCACACTCATCATCTAAATACTCTAGTTCTTCCACTATTTTTCATATTGGTTTTAGGGAACTTATAATTTATCCTTTTGTATGGAAATCGCTTTTCTACTTTGATTTTATTCCATAAAATTGACTATAAAATCTATTATAATTTTTTCATCATACTCATCCTCATCACTACTCACTTGAATCAGTTCTTTCCTATCTAAGGTAACATTCTCACTCAACATGACTACATCAACACTTTTCTCTTTTTTGCATCCATAGGCGATAAATTGTGAACTTGGGAATCCAGTCTCATAGGTAAATCTATGCATTGATTTTTGGTAATCTGTTGAAAAAAATGGAACTTTATTAACAACACTGAAAAATGCTTGAAAACTAAAATAAGTTAAATAGTCAATAGATTCAATGTCAAATTATTAGAAATGCATGAGTTGAGTGTAGCAAAAATACTTTGAATTGTGATGGGAAGGTCTGGTTGGTTGTATGTTTTAGTAAATACTTGATTATAAGGTGAAAATTGGTCCATGTGATGAATAACACACAATTAAATTAGAGTATTTTAGGTTTAAACACTCAGTTGTCCTAGAACATAAAATGAGTCAACACCATAATCATGTGGCATTTATTTTTATTTAATGATGAAGGTTTCTTGACAAGTCAATGCAAATGATGTGAATGTATATGGAGCCTTTTATATAAGCATGGTAGTGATGGAGTTCAATGTTTTCAAATAAATACCAATATAAAACACTTCCATTTGAATGAATGGATATTTTAACCTCTTTTATAACTTATGAAATTAAATTTTGAACATGCTCATGTTCATTACACTCCCAATGATCTATAAATAATTGATAGTATAAGGTTACAGGGTTAGTGGGGATGCTAAAATTATTCACAAATGTTTTTTCAAATGCAACCCAAAAGGTGATAAACCCATATACTAGATATAGGTACCAACCATAATAAAACTCATCTAAAGAGTAAGGGAACACATGAGAAATCACATCATCATGTTGGATTTGAGTATGTATAATGACATATTTATATGATTGAATATTCTCTACAGAAATGTGGATTAAAAAATACACATACCTAGGGCATAACATTTTAGGGTTCTTAGGCAAGTCATGAGTAGGACCTATAATATTCATAGAGCATCCACCTCTACCATGGTTGATATTAAAATTTTAGTTTTATATTTTTAATACCTAGAATGTGATTCTGGGATATGATTTTAAAGTAATAAATTTTAATATTTTTGGTTTAAATAGTATAGTTCAGACCTCATTCTACTTATAATTATGTTGATGGGATATTTAACAAACAAAATTAGTTTGGATGGTCACCCATCTAGGTTATCTTGAAAAGAGGCTTGAAGGTATCTCTAATGTCTATATTTTTAGGTCATGGCATACTAGATGGATGATTTGGTCTATTTGAAACTATTCCAATTCAATGGGCCTACTGGTTTAGAATATTAACTTGAGATTTAAACATTGTTTTAGTATGAAAAATATATATGGAAATTCTAGTGTAGTTGTTTCTTCAATATGGGTTTTATATGTGTTTAAGGAAACAAGAACAAGGATGCATTTAAGTAGTTCACCAATAAGAAAATTAAAGTTTACATTATTTCAAAGAAATGAATAGATTTTATTTTAACATTAATTTTTTCATTACATACATAATGTTCAATAATTCATTTATGGAAATAAAAAAATATTTTTAATTGAGATAAATGATATAAAATATATTGCATTCAAACCTAGATTAAATTTTCACTAAAAAAGTTGATAAAAGAATGTGAAAAATAAAAAAGGAAAATGAAATAAGATATTGTTGAACTACAACCAAATTACATCCAATTTAAATAATTCAACCATAAAATTGTTATCTTTCCTAACTAGCCTACACACAAATACAAACATATAAAATGCTAAAGTCTAGTGATAAAATATCCAAAAGAAGAATAAGAACACCACCCTATTACATGGGCATGTAATGGAAAAAAATCCCATGACATGTATTAATAATTTTTTTTCATATTTAAAATCAAATAAGGTTTACATCAATCATTCAATTATAATTTTGGGTAACATAACTGTAGTAATATGTAATTGAGGGAGATATTACACTACAAAACCATATAAATGATGGCTAGTCCAATGAGTATCCAAGTAGAAACAAAGAGCCAACAATTGGAAAGTCAAAGGTACAAACATATATGGAAAATATGTAGTCAAAAGTATGGATTTTACTTTAAACATGTAGCTGAGGGCCTGTAGTCACCAACTACATCTTTACACTTTCTACATTGTACTCCACATTTTTTCTTAACAAAAAATATTATATATTTTATTCTATAAGAGATTTAGAAATTTTTTAAATTAAAATAAAATGAATATTTATTTCAATAATTTTTTTCCCAAATTTAGTTAAAATAAAAAATTTGGGCTCAACTAGATTCTTAGTGCCACAAATGGTTTTGAAAATGAACATTTAAGTGAGAAGTTATGCTGAAAACTACCATGGGATCAAAAATTCCCTCCAAAATCTAGTCAAGCTTCTTGGGGGAACCAAAAGTTCTCTTTTTGTTTAATTTTAAAATTTTAGTTTTAATTGTAATTTTAAATCCTAACTATAACTAAGGAGTGTTTTTTAAAATTTGTAAACCCAATCGGGTCTCATAATGCCAATTAACAAAGGTTTTAGTTAAATGGGGGTCCGAAGTCCTACTTAGGCTTGGGACCCCTAATTATAATTATAGGATTTGAGTGAGAGACATTCATGTTTTAACTAGAATTTATATCTTTCATAATGTTTCATGTTCAATGGAAATGATTCACAATTCTAGTTGTGGGTAAAACCCCCTCATTACATAGAGGAAAACCATTGAGGACCCCACATATCTAATTATGGCTTCAGGTTTGATAAAAAATAAAATGGGGGGATGTGAGACCCTAATTACCTTATCAAGTCTTGGAGCTTGATTATCACTATAGTGAATGGGGGAAAATTCCCTAGTCTAGTTAGGGTTAAACCCATGACTAACATTGCTAAACCTAAATCTCATGATACAAGACCTAGTCGAGACCTATGTCTTGACAAACACAGAAAAAAAAGTTTTCAAATGCAAAGAGACCTAACCATAAGAAAAAAAAACCAATTATAACTAAGTCATACAAAAACAAAATACAATATCTAATCAAGCTTTAAAAACCTTACTATAACTATGGAGACCTAATCTTTTACATTTGGATAAATTCATATTTTGAAGTTTGATTAACACTAAAACATATAAATGTGAATCTCATAGAAAAAATTAGGACTTGTAAAGCAAATTATTTCTATAGATTTGGAAATTTCAATAACTAATACAATAGACCTATATGGGGATCCAAACAATATTTCTAAAATATTTTTAATGTGCAATAAGGGGATATAAAACTTGCTTCCATGTCAAGTGGAAATTTTGAATTTTTTTTCATGATCTTAGTCGACACAATGGATGGGATTTCAAAGGCTAAATCAAAACAAAAAATATTATGATCTCTAATATTAGTCTAATATATTTAAGAAATCAAGGTATTCAAATTCAAACTAGGGCATGAATAATTTATTTTCATTCTAAGTGATTTATATGAAGTTTTCTTGCACTGATGTGGTCTTTCCAATGGAGGTGGTTTTAGGGTCTTGTTTGGAATTCAAACCAAGACAAACCACCAAAACAACATGAAATATATTAGACTAACTAGATAATGAGTTTAAGCAATAGGGAGATGAAAAATAAAAAAAGATTTCCATGATTATAAAGGAATTATGACATGTTATGTAGCAACAAAAAATGATGACTCTACTAGAAAATATTCTTGAGTATTTTATAATGAAATAAATGTGTCTAAAAACCTAAGATATCTAGATGATACACCACATGGAAGATAAATGGATTCAAAATATTAAAATATGGGATGGATACATGATAAAATTATATACTCTCCTTGACCAAGTTTGTGCCTATGATTTCATTAACATTTTGTATAACATGTGAGGATTAGCTACTATGGATTAAAACATTGAGATTGTGAATTATACATATAGAATGTATTCCTAGACATTAAAACCTCACAAAAATTGTATTCAATACGACTCAAGGCCTTATTCTACTACCAATTAGGTGTTTATAACCCATGTAGAGGTTACTTGAATCATCCAAAAATTGACTCTCTTTGTAAATTGATTTTTATTTTCTATTTTATTATATTTCATTAATAAGGCCTTAATTATATGTTGAGGACCTTCACGTAAAATGAACGATTTTTTTTTAAAATTTTCACCCTAGATCTTATTCACATTAGGTTTATCCAAGGAAACCCAAAAACCATTAAAATGTGATATTTTTGTGTCTGTTTTTGATAGAATATATATATATATATATATAGGTTGAATGGTTGACTCAAACATTCCCTAATAAGAGTAAATCCAAAATATAGAAAATAATGTAAGCTTCTAAAATTGACTAGAAATAAAATATTATGTCAAAAATTACTTAGACTACTCAAACACTAGAATGCCACTCTTGTTACCTATTTATAAACATGTATTCCTCATTATTGGAGAAATGAAGAACCCACATGATAAAATAAGCAAGATCAGACCAGAAATGATCAAGTAATGATAATGGACCAAAAAATAAAATCAATAAATAATAAATTAAAGCATGAAAGATAATTAGGAACTAAAATCTAAAAGTTAAGGATAATTTATTTATAGGACCTTGCCAATCCAAATCAAGCCTATAAGTAATTTTTTAGGAACTTCTTATTGACAAGTGATAGAAAGTCCTCACAATTTAGACACTTGAGATAAAACATATTTATGTTTATGATTTAGAAGGTTTGGTAGGGATCATACTAGAGGCAAATTGGTATTTATGGTGATGTTTCACTTTTATCTCATGAATGATATCCCAAAGAAACATATATATATAAATTAAATTAATAAAATATATGTTATTATATAAAAAAATACATTTACACTTAATACAAATAAATAAAATTTGATAGTGTTTTATAAATACCTCTTCCAATATAATGAATTATAATGAGGGATAGAAGTGGGTATCAACACATACTAGAGAGATTGGCCTAACAAAATTGGTAGAGATATGTTCTTCTAGGAAACCCATTAATTAATCATTTACATGCTACTAAATTTTTTTTAATGAATGTTTTGAAAACATCTTTATTATTATTTTTGTCATCCATAGGACACAAACTCTTTTATTTTCATGATAATTATCATATGGTTTTTATCATCTATGGCTAGAACATTAGGGATATTTTAATGGATGAAGTAACCTTCAGCTATGATTATTATTAGCTTCACTTATTCTTTAAATCCACTATGTTTGTCATCAATCACTTATGTTTTGACTTCCTCCATTTCTAAGATAAACATATGAGTGTTGAAATCAGTATGTATAGGTTACTCCAAATTGTCTAAACCTTTAGTTATAGGAGAAAGAACCTTATTTTCATATCACTTCCACCTATAATTATCAATTTATATATTTTTTTCTATGCTTATAGGTGTCCTTATGATTGCATCATTCAATTATATGCATACTATATAAAAATTAATATTTCCTCAAAGTTAGGTATCTTAAATTTTGAACTCTATTACTTCTTCATCTTTGCATAGGTATCCAATGTTATTATTTCATTATTATTTTTTAGCTATTTATAATTATGGGAAGAGAGATAAATTAATATAATTAGAATGTCAATATTCCTAAATCAGCTATCAAAATATAAGAAAAACAAAATATAACAATAGTGTTTCAGATGCAAATAACACATCCTCCTTGTATAACTACTTTAATTCTTAAACTTTTAATTCAAATTGATTATAGGGAACTTCTTATTTATCTTCTTATATGGGAAACCACTTGATAATTTAATTTTATACCATGAACTTGCCTAGAATAACTAATAAAATTTTGTCATTAGAATCATCCTTGTCACTATTCTTTTGGACTAGTTTTTTCCTACTAAATGAAACATTTTTGGTGAACATGCCTTCTTCATCTCTTGTCTCATTTATGTATCTATAGACACAAAATTATGAACTTCGAAATGTGGAATCATAGGTTAATTTTTGCATTGATTTATGGGAATATATTTCAAAAAATAACACTTGATTAGAAATAACACTAAAAGATCATTAATCATTAAAAAAGTTAAACACCCTACTAATTAAAAGTCAAATTATCATAAATGCATGAGCAAAGTTTATAAATAATGTTTTAAATGTTATCATTTATAAAAGGAAGGTTTAGTTAGATGTAATATTGAGGAAATTCTTGATAATAAATAGTGAATTAGTCCATGGGATGACTAATAGGTAAGTAATTCTAAGTATTTTGAGTGTAAACACCAACTCATCATAAAAATTAAAATGGGTCAACACCGTAAAAATGAAACATTAATTCATTTCAATGGTGAAGGATTATTGGTAAGTCAATTCCAATGATTTGACTCTGGATCATGTCCTTAAGATAAGTATGACAATTATGTGGTTTAATTTATTATGAAAATCTCAATAGGCACCACTTATATTTGAATAAATGGGTCTTTCAAACTCCTATATAACTAGTGAAAGTAAACATTGAACGTGTTTGATGTGTTCATTCGGATCCCTATAGAATATATAAATTTTATAGTAAATGAAATTAGGTTCAGTGGGCATGATAAATTATTGACAAATTAAATTTATAAGGCACCCCATGAGGTCATATACCTATCTGACAAGTCAAGGTGTTAATAAAAATCAATCTCATCCAAAGAGTATGGAAATAAATGACAAGTCATGTCTTTTTTCTATATTTGATTATACATAATGTAAATTTTGAAATTATCTAATATGTTCTTCATAAGTGTAGATCCCACCATGCACATACCTAGGGTAGGTATCTTTTGGGATTTTAGGAAAGTCATGATTAGGCCCTAATATTTTCACAAGTTAAGCACATCCACCAAGCTAGATGAAATCCATAGGTGGATTTAAAATTTTAGTTTTCTAGTTTTAATCTTTAGAATGTCATTTTGATGAATTCTTCTAAAGTGTTAATGCTTAATAATTTTTGTTTAAATACTTAATTACAATCTCAATTCTAGTGATAATTATATTGATGGGAATTTTGGAAAACCAACTTAAGATGGATGGTTACTTAACCAACTTGTGAACTAGGAATTTAACTCAAGAGAGGTGTTAGTATCTTGTTAGTGCCAAAATGAAATTTATTTTGATAAAAACACACTAACTAGAATACATCTCTAGGCCTAGTTACTAGGTTGAGATTAATAATTAAAAAAATAAAAAAACAACTAAAAAGTAAATAAAAACAAGAATCCTTCACCTTCCTTGGATGCTTCAAATGCTTGTTGTAGTGGATTTCTTGGCTTATGCTCATGAAGTCTTAATCAAAGGAGGCTTGGTTATATCCTCTTCTCCTAAGCACCTTGTGAATTTGGCTTGGCTTGGCTTGGATTAATATTTAGACATTATAACACTAAGATGCAATGATTTTTGAATGAATTTGGGCATTATAAGTTTGGCATAAAAGATATTAAAATTTAATAGGCAAGGCCTCCTATCTATAGATTTTTGGAATGGTTTGAGGATCAACCATGACCGTCCATCTCAAGATTGAGATGTGTGGCCGTGAATAAATCCAAATATGAAGTTCATTCTAAAAATATCCCCATTAATATTTTGGATAGATGGGTATTGAATAGGCATGGATGGTATTAATGAGGCATAGAAGGTCTTAATGAGGCATGGGAGACCCATAATCCTAATATTTTATGAATTTATAGCTTATGGATGCCACTTCATATGATGATGTCACCTGATGATGTAGTTAATAGAAATAAATTTCCTATAATGGTTTATTTGACAAGTTCCATTGAAAATTAACTTAAGGCCATAATTTGGTTTAATTATCCTAAAACATAATTACTCAACTTTGGTGCAAATTTTGGCTCTTGGTGCACAAATTAATCAAATTGGTCAAAATGTCTTATTATTGGTCCAAAATTTGAGTGGATTAGATTTGGAAGTCAATGTTAGATGTTTTGGATATATTATCCTATTTACGATGTTACCAACACCAAATAATAAAGACACACATCTCATACAATAAATTTGATTGAAAAGAGTAATCTAAAGCACCTAAGTGCAAAATTAGCATTTTGACTCAAAATGCTATGATCAAAATTAGTTGGCCCATAAATTTCATTGCTCTATTTAATGATACTCTAGCTAAATTATCACTTGAATATATCACTTTCAACTCATTTAACGTGTTTTAGAGTTTTTAAGCCAAATTGTATATTTTGGTGAAAATTAGTCAAAAGCCTGGTTGGAGGTTATTGGTGCCCAGATTTAGGTGTCTACACAACCTATACTAAAAGAAGGTTTTATGGATTCCCCATGGTATTTTATTTTCATTCATGGCGTATTGGGTGGTTAAGTTGATTTATATATAAATGTTTCAACTCAAGAGGCCTTTTGGGTTAGAATATTAACTTGAGATTTAAACATATTTTTAGTATTAATGAATTAGTGGTGAATCATGTTGTAGTTTGTTTCATATGTGTTTCAAGAAATAATAATAGTCGTGCACTTACATATATGCCTAATAAGAAAATTAAATTTTACATTTTTTTTCAAGGAAATGAATACGCCTGATATTAACAGTAATTTTTTCATTTCATTAGTAACATTAAACAATCCTTTTATGGTAATAAATAGAGATTTGTGATGAATATAAATGATATAAATGGATTGCATTCTTACCTAGATTAAACCATATATAACAAATTTAATATAAAAATGTGAAAAATAAAGAGGGAAAATGAAAGAAAATCCTATCAAATTGAAACCAAATTAAATCCATTTGAAACAATGCAACCCATAAATTATTATCCCAGCTAGCCACCATAGACAACCACAAGAATAGACAATGTCAAATTCTATGGATGAAACATCTAGAAGAATAATAACACCACAACTATATTACATGCATAGGTAATGAAAATAAATCACCATAAAATCTATTAATTATAATATTTGTTTTGACATTTGAATAGGGTTTAATTCAATCATTCAAGTATATATTTTGGTAGCATAAACCTATTACTGGGAAAATGAAGGTGACATTACACTATGAAAGTAGAAAATTATGATTGTTCCAATGAGTCTTTAAGGATAAACAAAGATCCATCCATTGTAAATTCAATGATACATCCATATATAGAAAATTCCTAGTCCAAAAGAAGATGGTTTCCATCCAAAATATAGCCAAGGGCCATTATTGTAGTCACCAATTTCATATATCCAATTTCTATCATAATCCACCTTTTTTCCTAATAAAAATAAACAAAATCCAATTATATATTTTAATTTATAATATTTTAACAAAACATGAAGTAAAAAACACAAACAAATTTTATTTTGCATAAAATTTCCCAAAATATGTTAGACCAAAATATTTGTGTTGAAATTAACATATCGATGCCATAGAAAATTTAGAAAGCTAACACCTGAGTGAGATGTTATGTTCAAAAAATTATTATGAGATAAAAAATTTCCCTCGTATAAGTTATTGGGATTCTAGGGGACACTAGATATTTACTTTAAAACATTTTTATTTTTTAGTAATAATTAATATTTTATAACCCAAATAGAACTAAAGAGTGATTTTTTATAATTATATACCCAATTATAAATTCTAATTATCAAAGATTTTTGTTAAGTGGATATATAAAGACATAATTAAGATTAGGGCCCCCAGTTACAAATACGGGATTGAAGTGGTACATGTTCAAGTTTTAATTAGGTTTTGTAACTCACATAACATTACATGATCAACAAGAATGATTCAAAGTTCCAATCATGAATAAAATCCCACATTACATAAATTGACTACATCGGGAGCTTCAAAGACCTAATCAGGTTTATGAGCCTGATCAATAATAAAATGGGGTGATACAATACCATGAATAACTATTTGTGGTTTTATCCAAAATCATCATTGAGTTAAAGGGGAAACATGCCCCAATATTGTTAGGGATAAACCCCCAACTAACATTGTTAAACCTAAAACCCATGGCACAATACCTTGTTGGGACCTATGTCCCACCTACCACTATGGAACAATTATTGTGAAGTAAGAGAGATAAGCATAATTAAAAATCATAATTATAAATAAGGTCAACCAAAAAAAATTCCAAGGACATAATCAATCTTGGAAAACTCAATTATAATTACAAAGACCCAATCTTTGACACGTAGACAAATTAGATTTTCAAAGTTTTATTAACATTTAAACATATAAAAATGAAGCTCATAGACTGAATGAAGATTTAGAAGCCTGATTAGGTATATAAAATTTAAAATATTAGGCACTACTATAGTACAACTATTCATATATCCAAGTAATATTTTGACAATATTTTAAATGTGTAATAAGTGTATTAAAAAAACACTTCTATGTAAAGTGCCAAATATGAAAATTTATGACACGAGATTGGTAAAAAAAAATTAAGTTTTGGATAACCTATTAAAGTGGTATGAAAGATCCAATCAAGCTATATATTCAAAGTCAAATTAAAGCATGAAGACTACACTTTCATGTTAAGTGACTTATATGAATTTTTCTCACATAGATGTGGTACTTACAACAGAGGTGATCACAAGGCCTAGTTTAGAAAAAAAAATTGAGACGACCCATAAAATCAACATAATAAATTTGATACCAACCTACCTATGGATGTACCCAATAATGATGAAAAATAAAAAAAAATAGATTCAATGATTTTAGATCTATTAGGTCTTATTTTCCAAGAAATAACAAATACCAAGTCCATTAATGAATGAAATTTTATTTTTATTTTACGTGAACCCTTTGAAAATAATCATTTATCTAATTTTAAAAAAAATGGGATGACCCAAAATGAATGTTTTAAATTTTATATACTATCCATTAAATGGCGTGGGAAAAAAGTTGAACTTGGTGGATAGTTTCACAATATTACACTTGTCTACCTAGCATGAAATTGTCAGAGAAAATTAGGGAAAATAGTCTTTAGGTTATAATAAAATTGAGAATGATATAATGTAGTTCAAACATTGAATTATAAATTAATGTGTAATAATGACAATAAATAGAAGGGTCAAGACCACATACAAATAAATGTATAAAGAAATGGTGAATAAGATTCATGTTTCTTAGTGTAATTCAAGTGATTTAATATATGTTAATAATTAACATTTTCAAGTAATTGTGAAAAAAAGGTATTTTTAATTAATTTGAAAACATATGCATCCAATATTTTATTAATATAACCCAATACAAAATAAAATAGTTAATATGAAGGGGTCCTAATAATATTTCACTAAATTGGTTAATAATATCTAAAATTAAAGGAAATAATGAATCTTTAGGTGTATGTGTTATAGGTTAAATGGGTTTTTAAGAGTAATATAATTATTAACACCCTAAAAATATACAAAATTTCATAAAACAAAAATATTCTAAGTGAAAATAATATAGTAATACACAAAACTCTAGATTACGAGTGAAAACTACATAATCAGAAATAGTAGGTTTAGACAACGATAAGTTCTCTAATGATTTATTAATCTCTATAGAATGCATTTAAGTTATATACATCACTCTTACCATATTCATGTAGGAGCATCAATTAAAACTTGTAAATTTTTATAGAATAGTCCATGCGGGTTAATTAGTCAAGTTGAAAAGCCTTATAGAGAGTCTTATAAGTCTATTAGAGGTCATTACATCTTTCATTATGTATAAATTACTTTAGAATCTCTCATGAGGTAAATTATACATTATAAATGGTCCAAAATGGCATATAAATAGATTATTAAGAGGGTTTAGATTTTAATTATCATCCAAAAGTTAATGTATGTCAAATGACAAATAAAAAAGGCAACATAATAAGTGGAGAGTCGAATGGAGAGTGGTTTAGATAAATTTTGAAGTTTAAAAGAGTATTTTTAGAACTGTCGTAAGCATATTTATCAAGTTTTTTGAATTTTTAAGAGATACTTGTGTATATGATAAGTCATTTATTAAAATACAAGACTCCATTAATGTTTGATAAGCTTCAACACATGAAAAGAAAAGCTTTGAGTTGAATAAAGACCTGAAGAAGATAAATATTTAGTAGGAGAGAGAGAGAGAGAGTTGTGTGTATTATTTTTTAATATTTGTGTATATATATCTTAGGTGTGAAAAATATGGAGGTAGATAGACAAGAAGTGAATAAAGGCATTTAGGACTATATGTGTATACAGTTAGATTGTATGTTAATCTATTAATAAAGGAAAGATATTATGCATTTAAAGTCTTTACAGATCTCATGGAGAATGATTGAGTCTTATATAAAGATGAAGAATAATAATTTGATGCATGTTCCATGTGTTTCAATGTATGCATATTGAGTGTGTGATATATCCAAAGAATTTTTATGATTCTAATATAATTTATTGATGGTTGTTGGTGTCAATAATAAGGTAAACCTATGAAAAATTTTGATTGTTAAAAAATATTCATTTGTTTTTAATCTCATTCTGGTAGAGACTTGGCTAGGTCACAAATGAGATAAGTGTGTTCAATTAATTTTGTTTTACATAGTTTGAAAACCATCTATAACACTTGTATATGTAGAGTCAAATTATAGGACTTCCCTAGAACTGTTGATGAAAATATAAATGCCTAAGTAGGGTATTTTTTAGGGGCTATTTTTTTCCAATTAGCTACTATTTGATAAAATTCCAAAATCTAATATTAAAAAACAAGTAATTTTTTGAGCTATTTTTTTCCAATTAGTTATTTTTTGATAAAATTATAAAATCTAAGATTCATAAATGAGTAATTTTTTGAATACTTATTGACAACATTTTCATTTAGAAAGTCCATAAAGTTGTTAAATTCACTAAAATATACATATATTAGTAATAAGTTACATGTTTTCCTTGGAATTTTTCTAACATACCTAATTTTAATGAATTTTAGCATTAAAATATTTTCCTAAAAGTAGATACTTTAAAAAAAAATTGTTCCTGAGATAGGTATTGATAATGTTGAATCGATCTTTCCTATCTAGTTGTGTTAATAACTATCAAACTATGACCACGATAAGATATCCAATTCGTGTTATTCCCAAATTACCTATTGTATCTATTAAGCCAAAGGTTGAGTCATATGGAAATTATAAACTAACTCATGTAAAAATATTAGTAAAATCTATCAATCTAGGGAATAAAATTCTAGTTCTTTAGGGGAACTAAGGCATTGATTACATACATAGAATTGAACATAATTTGAGTTAAATAAATCATGGAATCATACACCAAGAATAACCAATGATATAATGACATGCATTAAATCTTTAATTTGTAATTCTAGTTACATGCAAAATTAGTGATAAGAGAAAGATAAAAAAGTTGGTGCTTTTCGAACTCTTTTGTTCTGCATGTATTCTGAGTTTGGGTTATAAAAATAATTTAATTTATAAATAATTCCATCATATAAATTCTATAAGTTTGTGTAAATATTGAGGGAATATCCACTCCAAGGGATTATAAGTTTTCTTTAGTATTTGTTCTTATCTAAATGAAAATATTGTGTAGCTATAGGTTGAATAAATAAAAAGATTGTAACTTACAAAGTATAAAAATTGAATGAGAACTTGTGTCACAAATTCTATAGGTTCTTGATGTTTTCATTGATATTTTTAAATTTATTGAAATAAAAATTATATTGACTAGTCACATGTAGACCTGATTTAGAGTGTTTGTTGCATGTTTAAATTAAATGGCTGATAAAGAATGTCAAATGTGTTTTCAAGATATACATGGGTTTATAAATTCAAATTAGAGGAGGAATATTTTTAGGAAAGATAAAGCTTCAATACAAATAACCTCAATAAGATAAATAATGGTGGATTTAAATAGAAGTGAAATATGGTAAAATATTTATTTCTTTATTTTATATGCATGATAGAGGAATATGTGTAACCCTTTACATCAAATAATAGTATCAGAGCTATAATATCTTAGGGTTTGATATGATTTGACAAGTGAAATGATTTATTTTGGAAACTAATGATTTGTGTAAGTGTGTCTCCATGAAATTGTGGCAAGATTTGATTTTGACAATTGGACATAGTCACATATTTGAAGTGCAAGCAAGAAGCTTGCAAGCATGTAAAATGGAAATGGAGAAAGAAGTAATCAATATTAATTTAGACTTAAAAAGGTTGAAGCTTGATATTTTGATGAGTCAGTGGTCATAAGAAGAAAACCAAACATGTAGCTATCATTTGAAGAGAAGAATGAAGTGGCCTATAAAGTCACTTGTTAGGAAAAGAAAGAAAGAGATAATTTCCATGACCAAAATGGGAATAAGCCATAGAGGTTTGAGGAGTGTAGAGTTTCAAAGTGAGAAAAAGAAGATAAAACTAAATAAGGTTCTGATTTATGATAATATAAAATAGGGAAAATGCAGAGGGAAGCACTTGATAAAATCAAAAGGAGAGTGTCAGCAAAGGAGGCACTCAAAGGGACATTTTGGTCTCTAATCTAGTTATTTAACATTATATTTATTTTTTTGTATTCAAGAATGGAAAAACTAAAAAGAGGGTCAAAGATAAGGCCTTACATTTTGTAAGGATTGGGGCAAGAAAAACACCCATGAAGTCAAATGAATTTGATACTGAAATTGACAATGAAATAAAGTAAGTTGTATAGGCTCCTAGGAAGGAAATTTAAATCCTTCAACATGCCAATAAAAAAATGGATGAAAATATAGAGTTTAATGATGCTCTAGATAAAATCCTAGAAGAATAAAGAAATGAAGCACACAAGGAAGCACACTTGAAAAGGGTGATTACAATCAAATAAAATATGAAAGATAATGATACAATGTAGTAGGACATGGAATAGGTAATTAAAAAGTTGAATTATGATTTCAATCTTATATCTAAAAATATGTTAAATCTCCACAAATTACAATAAACCATGGGTACGTATTTCTAAAATGGATGAAGAAATTTTTTTTTTAAGTGAATAACATAGGATTCAATCAAAAGGTTATAGAAGATATGAATTCAAATGAAATACCACTACAAAGCAAGGATAAAAGAGCACATTTCATGATGGTGAAATATGGACCAACTCATGATTATAGAAGAAATGATAGAAGGAAGTTTACACCAACCAATAGAAAGGAGGAAGAGTATAAAATGACATAGGTAAGCCTAAGGAAAACTTGGAAAAATAATAATACAAGTGAAATGAAAGGTAAACAAATTATTTTAAATAATAATGTATTGAATAAATATATGAAAAGTACTAATGAAATAGGTGATGAAATGATTATGATAATTAATATACAATAATAATAAGGATCAAATTTGACACCCAAAGAGAAGAAATTGTCATAAAAAATGATGAAACAACATGAAGAACATACAATTTCTAATTTCATGTATTTAGTAGAAACTAATGATTTAGGTAATAATCATGAGAGCCAATTGGAAAGACAGAGTCTAGACAATGAGAATAATGTTTTTGGTGAGAAATAATATAGATTATTTTCCACAAATGAGGTAGTATAGATGAGAGTCAAAGCATCAAGTGAAAAATATAGAGGATAAGAAGTCCTTAAATTTGATGAAGAAAATGGAGATATAGATGATCTCCCATTGAAAGAAGAAATGAGAATGTTGGAGGAATTATTTAACCCTCCTAAAAGATTAGTTATAATAAAATAATATGAAAATTAAAAATATTTTAAGTGCATTGGATAACTTGAAAATAAATAAGTCTTGAGACAAAGAGAAATTCAAAATATACCAGCAAGTGGTGGAAACTTTCACAAAGAAATAAATACATGAATATGGAATAAAAACACATTATAAGAGTTTTTTTCTAACATATTTGTTTATTTTGTAGGTTTACGAAGATAAAATTTCATAGGTGAGCTCATGAACACTTTAGAGAAACAAGAGTTATTATGCCTATGACTAGAAGAAGAAATGATTTTTGATGCAGAATTGATTGACATACATATGAGATAAGATAAAAAATGTTACCTAAATAAGACAAGAAATAAAATGAGTATGGATATTAAGAGAGAACATATTCAAGTAAATTTATATGATACAAATCATACAAAGGACAAATAGGTTGCCAATGATGATACAACAAAACACAATTATGGAGATATTGAAGAAATGGAGGTAAGCTATGAAGCATATGCAAGTGAACTAGAATCTTGGATACTTGTAGATAAAAGGAATTGATAAGAAAAATTTAAAAAAAGAAATAGATAAATATAATAATGAAGATTGAGAAGTATAAAGCTACTAAAGATAATCATGAAGAAGACCCTGACAAATAAAATTCAATGAATAACTAGAAGAAAAAGAAAAAGTTAAAGCTCAGGTGTGGATCAAAATAATAGCTTCATTTTTATGAAAATTTGAGGGTAAAAGATAAAGAAAAATAATATGGTGACAATAATGTGATATCAAAAGATTCATGAGAAAGATATCATGAAATGTTTTGAGCCTAGGAGTTTGATACAGAAGCATCAATTAAAACTTTTAAATTTGTACACAATAGTCCTTGTGGGTCAATTAGTCAAGTTGAAAATCCCTACAAAGAGTCTTAGAAGTATATTAAAGGTAATTACATATTTCATTATGTATAACTTATTTTAGAATCTCTCATGAGGTAAATTCTACATTGTGAATGGTCTAAAATGGCATATTGGGAGATTGTTGAGAGGGTTTAGAGTTTAATTATCATCCAAAACTTAATGTAAGTAAAATGATAAATAAAAAGGAAACATAATAGGTGGAGAGTTCAATGGAGAGCGATTTAGATAAATTTGGAAGTCTAAAAGAGTCTTTTTAGAACTATCATAAGCGTATTTAGCAAGTTTTTTGAGTTGTTAAGAGATACTTGTGTAGATGATAAGTCATTTATTAAAATAGAGGACTCCATTAACTTTTAATAAGATTAAACACATGAAAAGAGAATCTCAAAGCCAAACAAATACCTGAAGAAGATAAATATTTAGCAGGAGAGAGAGAGGTCATGTGTATTATTTTGCAATATTTGTGTATATATAAATTATAGGCTAGAAAAAGATGGAGGCAGATAGAGAAGAAGAGAATAAAGGAATTTAGGAATTTATGTGTATAAAGTTAGATTTTATGTGAATATATCAATAAAATAAGGATATTGTGCATTTAAATGCTTCACATATCTCATGGAGAAATGACTGAGCCTTGTATAAGGAGGAAGAATAATAATTTGATGCATGTTCTATGTGTTTTAAGGTTTGTGTATTGAGTGTGTTATATAGCCAAATAATATTTACAATGTCAATATAATTTATTAATGGTTTTTGGCATCAATAACAAGGTAAATTCATGTAGAGTTTTGTTTTTTTTTAATATTCACTTATTGTTAATTTCATTCTAGTAGACACTTGGCCAAGTCATAAAGGAGACAAGAGTATTCAATTACTTTTAGTTTACACATTTTGAAATCCATATATAACTCTTATAGATGTAGATTTGAATTATAATACTTTTATGAAACTATTGATGAAAATATAAATGCCTAAGATAGGTATTGATAATGTTGAATCAATATTTCCTAGCCAATTATGTTAATAATTATGCAATTGTGACCACAATGAGATATCCATTTTTTGTTGGTTTCAAATTACCTATTGTATAGACTAAGCCAAAGGTCGAGTCATAAGGAAATTATAGACTGAGTCATGTATAGAGATGAGTAAAAGCTAAAAATTTAAAGAATAACATTGTGGTTCTTTAAGGGAAACCAAGGCACTAACTGCATACACAAAATTGAACATAATTCAAGTTAAAGAAAGCATGGACTCAAAGACCAATAATTAGAACCAACAATTGACTAGCATGCATGAAAGCCTAAATTTTTCATTCTAGATAGATGCAAATGGAGTGACAAGAGAAATATAAAGAATTTGGTGATTTTTTAACTCTTTGGTTCTGCATGTATTCCAAGTTCAGGTTATAAAAATAATTCAATTTATCAATAATTCCATCATATAAATTATATCAGTTTTTTTAAATATTGAGGGAATGTCCACTGAAAGGGATTATAAGTTTTCTTCAGTATTTGTTCTTATCTAAATGAAAATACTATGTAGCTATAAGTTGAAGAAATAAAAAGATTGTAAGTTTTAAAGTATAAAAATTGAATTAGCACTTGTGTCACACATTTGGTAGTTTCTTGATGTTTTTTTGATATTTTTAAATTGATTAAAATAAACATTGTATCGACTAGTCACTTTCAGACCTGATTTAGAGTGTTTGGTGTATGCCCAAATTGAGTGGTTGATAAATAATGTCAAATGTTTCTAAAGATATGTAGGGGTTTATAAAGTACAAGTAGAGGAGGAAAAATTTTATGAGAGATAAAGATTTGATATAGATAACCTCAACAAGATAGACAATGGTGGATTTGAATAGAGGTAAAATATGGTAAAATATTTATTTATTTCTTTTATATGCAGGATAGAGGAATATGTGTAACCCTTTGCATCACATATCATATGTAATATCTATATGATTTTATTTATGTATATGGGAAACAATATTTGTGTGTTTATAAATACTAATATTCAAATTAAGACCCTATCGATGTAAAACCAACATCAAAAAACAAAAATTGAAAATGATGCAATAAATGATATGGGTGCACTTTATGTAAAGGGACCAAAAATTTGGGACCAAAAAATTGTATGGAACTCTATAAAGTCCCAATAGCACTTATGGAAACCCAAAATATATTCCTATAAACCCAAACAAAGAATATGATGAAGAGACATGGCAATAATGACATGGGGACACATGAAACATGACAAATGTGATAGTAACAAAATTTAGATCAATTGTATAAAAATAGACAAGAATAATAAAATCATTAAATTTAATGAATTATAAATTCAATGAGGCCATTTTATGGTGTCTAAAATTTCCTCACTTTGAATTATGTAAGCATACATTTCAAAGTATACAAATAACATATAGGTGGATACAAAATATGTCACTCCTAGATTTTAGGAAGAGAAGAGAGTGAACCTAAGAATATGGAAAATATTCTTATTTTATTGTATGTTAACATATTAATGACATAAAATAAAAAATATTTATATATTAAGTATTTCATATAAATTGCCTCATTCAAATTAGAAAATGTGAAAAAAAGGTACATCTAAGTGCCTCCAAATCTATGTGAATTCTTGAAAAAAATTTTAAGAATAATCTTAAGTATATTTTCTAATAAAATATAGGTATAAATTATAAATAAGTTATGTAATAACATGATTAAAATATTAAATAAATATCAATAATGTCATGAGTACATCCCCAATGTGTGTAATTATATATAGTTTAAGTATATCCTCAGTAAGAATAGCTAAAATGTTATGAGTAGATCCTTAGTAGGATAAACCAGAAGATTTTGAGTATATTCTCAATAAGAGTAAATAAAATATTATGAATACATCCCCAACCTAAGTAACTAAAATAATTTTAAAGTATATTATTATTATGAGTAACTAAAATAGTTTGATTATATATGTTGGGTTGTGTATATTTTATCCTTAATAGTCTTTTGTATATTGCACATGTTATATAATTAAAATATTAATTATGTCAATGTGCCACTTAATAAAATACACTCTTTCATTGATTATAGTTTAAAATAAATTAAAAAATCACTTTTAAATAAATTTGATGCTCAATAAAGGTAAAATGAGAAAAAAATGGTTTACTAGTACATTATAACAAAAAATAGTCATGTTTACATGGTTAACCATGAGATATAAATAATGTATAAAAATAAAAACCTATACATAAATATTACCATAATAATACATCTATTCATTCTAAACATATTCATATTATATCACAAACCATATGAGCATTATATACACATAATGTTTACATACTAATTATTTCTCTTGTAGGACTCATAAACACATAAATCTACCTAATATTGGGGTAGGCCATTTAATGGTGGTTTGAGAGTTCTTTACTTAA